>WAAF01004552.1:289178-322532 GCA_013400475.1 Tricholaema leucomelas
TGTGGCCTGAGCAGTGCTGAGTCCAGGGGAAGAAGAACCTCCCTCGTCCTACTGGCCACACTGCTCCTGATCCAGGCCAGGATGCCATTGGCCCTTCCTGGCCACCTGGGCACACTGCTGGCTCATCTTCAGCCTACCATCCACCAGTACCCCCAGGTCCCTTTCTTCCTGGCTGCTCTCCAGCCACTCTGGCCCCAGCCTGTAGCATTGCTTGGGGTTGTTGTGGCTAAAGTGCAGAACCTTGCACTTGGCCTTGTTCAATTTCATCCCATTGGCCTCTGCCCACCCATCCAGCCTGTCCAGGTCCCTCTGCAGGGCTCTCCTACCCTTCAACAGATCAACACCTGCTCCTAGGTCAAATAGACCTGCCATGGTCTAGTTGATTGGACAAGACTGGGTGATAGGTTAGACTGGATGAGCTTTGAGGTCTCTTCCAATCTGGTTGATTCTATGATTCTGATTTACAGGTTGCTTCAAGTACTATGTGAAACCTGCGGATTTTCAGAGCATATACAACTGGTGCACATCTTAATGACTGAAGAATGACACTGGATTTGAACTTGTTTAGCTTCAGTAACACTCAGTTTAAGCAAAGGCTGAAAACTCCACTCCAGTGCTTAAAGAAATACCCTTGAACAGAAAAAAAAACCCACTAATAACCAACTGTATCACCACCAGTCCCTTTAGAGGGGAAAACTACAATCTGATAACGATGTGCATTTCAGATAGGTGCTTCACGAGGAACATCCTGTTTTGCAAAAGCAGCAGCAGCAAAAAGCTTACTCTGCTGCCAGCCAGGAGAGCAGACATGACAGCAAATCTATGTGATCTGTCCTGGATTATTTCCATGGGTATTTCTTCTTCAAAAAGCTCTCTGTAACCTTTAGCAATCCAGAGAGAACACTTGCAATGATGACAACTCCTGCTTCACTTAAGAAAAAAGGACTAAGAGTAGGTTCAATCTACTTCTGCTTTTCCTTAAAGGCTTTTTAAACCTAACTGCAGTGGTATTTGTATGCCAGAGGCAATTTCCTCTGTCCAGATGTCATAGATTCAAAGAATATCTTAGTTGGGAAAGGGCCTTTAAAGGTCATAGAGTCAAATTCCCCTAAGGTCAGCAGAGCATCTTCAGCTAGAGCAGGTTGCCCAGAGCCCTGTCCAACCTGACCTGGAATGGTTCCAGGGATAAGGCACCTACCACCTCTCTGGGAAACCTAGGTCAGTGTCTCACCAATCTCAGTGTAAAACATTTCTTCCTTCTATCTAGTCTGAATTTCCCCTCTTTTGGTTTAAAACCATCACCCCTTATCCTATCACAGCAGGCCCTGCTAAGAAGCCTGTACACATCTCTCCTCTTAATGCCTTTAAGTACTGAGAAGCCACAATAAGGTCTCCCCAGTGCCTTCTCTTCTCTAGGCTGAATAACCCCAACTCTCTCAGCTTGTCTTTATAGGATCATAGAATCAACCAGGTTGGAAGAGACCTCCAAGATCATCCAGTCCAAAAGCAGCGCTGCAGCACTCCGACAATTATTGTGGTGTCCTCTGGACCCATTCCAACAGGTCTGTGTCTCTCCTGTGCCAAATACTCCAGAGATGGACACAGCACTGCAGGTGAGGTCTCCCTAGAGTTGAGCAAATCAACAGAATCCCCTCCCTCAACCTGCTGGCCACACTGTTTGGATGCAGCCCAGAATGAAGTTGGCTTCTGTGTTTTGAGTGCACATCAATGGCTCTTGTCCAGCTATTCACCCACCAGCATCCCCCAGACCCTCCTCCACAGGGCTGCTCTCCATCATCTCCCAGCCTAGATTGATACCAGAAGTCTCCCAAAGTGTCAAGGATTCTGATAAGCATGGAGCCCACAAAGTAAAAGTTAGTTCCACAGACTTTGGTCTTCACATCAGTTCTTGCTCTGACAGCATGGGCTAAATCTACACTCAGCAGCTGAGGTGGAAGTACAGAAAACCTTCAAGAGACCACAAAAGTGCTCTGTGCAAGGCTGACTTGGTGAAACACATAATTCCTCCAGGCAATCATTGAACAGGGCTTGAATTTAAAGTAAGAATATGCTGGGTCCACAGAAATGATTCTGCTTTATGTCAAGAAGCAGCAACTTTAAGAAGTGCAATCTGAAATCAGGAAGACAAACCCAATAATAGCAAATAGTTTCTATTTTATGTGAAGTCAGGATAGCTACTAACACCGATGGCTTTCTACAGTTAAGTATGCTCCAGCTGAAATCAGAAATGAAAGTTTGAGGGTTGAAGTTGCTGCTGCAGTCAGCACCTGACACTGAGCTACTTGCTGATTTAAGTTTGGTGACATGGAGTGTAAGCCACAACTTCTCCAGCTTCAACTACCTCTGTCATTTCTGTGCTCAGTTCCCTTCTCTAGGTATTCAGATGAGACCCTGTGCCTGTTAAAAATTAACAAGACACTGTAATGGTTATTTATTTGTACTTATAAGTGTGTGTCTATATGCTTATGTTAAAAAAAGGATTGTTTTTTTACTGTAGTGGGAAGATAAGCCTCAAGTCCCATAGGAGATTTAAGTTCAAGATGCCTATTATTGACATTCACAGCACAGACAATCAGCAGGGAATTATCTGCACTGCAGTAAAACAGTCACTAAAAAAAAACCCCACAGTTTAATCATAGTTAAATAATACTAGAACAAAAATCATTAAATGCTAACAGTTACTAGTGGCTGGAAGGCTGTCCAGCAGAAAAGGATCTGAAGGTGCTGGTCAACAGCAGCTGAAGGTGAGCCATCACATGCCCAAGTGCCAAGAAGGCAAACGGAATACTGGCATGGATCAGCAGTAGTGTGGCCAGAAGAACCAGTGCATGGATAGTCTCCCTGGACTGGGCTCTGGTGAGGCCACATCTCAAATACAGGGTCCAGTTTTGGACCCCTCATAACAAGAAGGACATTGAGGTGCTTGATTGTGTCCAGAGAGGGGAAACAAAGCAAGTCTTGTGAAGAGCAGCTGAGGACTTAGGGTTATTCAGCCTGGAGAAAAGGATGCTCAGGAGGCTGAAGCCAGGTTTGTTTCTTTGACGAGGTAACAAGCAACAGGGGAAGAAATAGCCTCAAGCTGTGCCAGGGGAGGTTTAGGATGGACACGAGGAAAAATTTTCTTTCCAAAAAGGGTTGTCAAGGCCTGGAACAGGCTGCCCAGGGCAGTGGTGGAGTCCCCATCCCTGAAGAGATTTAACAGCTGTGTAGATGTAGACATGGTTTAGCAGCAGACTCGGCAGTGTCAGGCTAATGAATGGACTCTTAAAGATTTTATCCAGCTTAAATCATTCTACTGCTCTGTGATTTGTTTGTATTTGTTGCAAAGTAACGCTCACCTTAAAGCACAACAGCTGTGTAAGATACAGTATTTGGCAAAACTACAGTTGAGGATGTTTGACCTAAAACCTTCCAGAAGTTTACCTTCCAAAAACTGTGCTTTATCCACTCAGCTTCTCCCTCTTTCAATAGCTACAGTAACACTGCTCCACGAGTAAAATCTACATTTATAAATTCCATGCCAAGTGAAGAATTAGTCAGCCACCATCTAAAGTATCTTCAGCAGCAGCATGAACTCAAACATTTCTTTTTTTCCCCCCCTTTTCCTGTTTATATTCCTTGCTGGTTTAACAGTTCTCTCTCTTCTTTGCCTTCAAAAGCTCTCTCCCACGCTCCTCACAGATGCATGCATGAGATATGTACACCTGGCTAGATCAAAACCAACGACAGAAATCAAAAGCAAAACCTAATGACTGTTTTCCCCTTGCTTCGCTCCAACAGGTTCAGCCACTGATGACTCCAGACTGCTCATTTCTGAGGTTCATCAGCACATTTGCAGCTGCAGCACAAACCCAACAGGAGCAAGCCACTCTGCAGACTGTTAGGCCAATACTACAGGACCTATCTTAACAGGTTTCGCTCTTCTTGGAGCTCATCAGCTGTAGGTAACGGCCTAAAGAAGCAGCTTTTCCTCTTCAAATGGGAAGGAGGGAGTGAGACAGGCTGTGTAATCAACCTCAGCCAATGCAGCTGCTGTTATTTCTGCACTAACTACAGCCACCACCTGAGATGCCACACTGCTGTGCTTCCCTGACTGCCACTGCTGGCTGAAGGCTCTAAAGCACAAGTGAGGAATGATTAAGGGAACTGGGGTTGTTTAGCCTAAAGAAAAGGAGGCTCATGGGAGATCTTCCTCTACAACTCTCTGAGAGGAAGTTAGAATGAGGTTGGTCTCTTCTCCCAAGGAACAAGCAATAGGACAAGAGGAAATAGCATCAAGTTGCACCAGGGGAGGTTCAGAAACAATTTCTTCCCCAAAAATGTTGTCAAGCCCTGGAACAGGCTGCCCAGGGCTCCCCGATCCTGGAAAGGTTTAAAAGCCATGTAGATGTGGTGCTGAGGGACATGGTTTAGTGGTGATCTGACAGTGCTGGGTTAATGGTTAGACTTGGTGATCCTAAAGGCTTCTTCCAACTTTAATGAACTGTATGATTCTATATTGACTTCCTGTGCCAGAGGCTATACACTTAAACTCTTCCATTTGAGTTTCAGATCTGCAAGTCCAGGTGCTTCCTCACTGCTTTTGGTTACTCCAACTCACTACATCAGTTCCTTAGCTAGGGGGAGGTTGGTCTCTAATTCACTACATCAGTTCCTTAGCTAGAGGTGGTTTGGTCTCTAACTCACTAAATCAGTTCCTCACCTAGAGATGGTTTGGTCGCTAACTCACTAAATTAGTTCCAGCGATAGAGATGGTTTGGTCTCTAACTCACTAAATCAGTTCCTTAGATAGAGATAGTTTGGTCTCCCACTCACTAAATCAGTTCCTTAGCTAGAGATGGTTTGGTCTCCCACTCACTAAATCAGTTCCTTATCTAGAGATGGTTTGGTTTTATTACTTTAAAGCAATTTTTTGATTATTTTAAATTTTCACTCTTAAGATATGCTCCAAAGGCAACTCTGACATTCCAAAGGCAATTCTGACATGCATGATTTGATAACCCTTTATAGACACACTGAAGTGCAGCCTCATCAGCCAAAGAGAAGCACACAGAAATAAAAATGGATTTATTAATTATTAAAGTTGAGCTTGGTCATATTCTCATGGCTGCATTTTACTAGCAGAAATAATATTTGCTATCAGGGATATGAGGAAAGGCTGAGGGAGCTGGGTGTCTTTAGCTTGAGGAGACTAAGAGGTGACCTCATTCACCCCTAAGTCTCATTCATTTATAAAGATGTGAAGGATGAGTGAGGGGAGGAAAGAGTCAGGCTCTGCTTAAGGATATCCAATGATAGGACAAGGGCAATGGGTGCAAGCTGAACCACAGGAGGTTCCAAGTGAACATAAAGGAAAACTTTTTCACTGTAAGAGTGACAGAACACTGGAACAGGCTGTCCAGAGAAGTTGTGGAGTCTCCTTCTCTGGAGACATTCAAAACCTGCCTGGATGCATTCCTGTGTGATCTACTCTAGGTGATCTCACTCTGGAAGCAGGGTTGGTCTGGATGATCTTTCAAGATCCCTTTCAATCCCGAACACTCTGTGATTGCAGTTGCTGTGTGAAGGTCAAATTGTACAGTACTTATTTATGCTCAGAAAGGACTTAAAATGAAAAAAGAAATTCAGAATAGCAGTTTGGGGCTTATCTTAATCTGAAATGTACTTGCTACACAGTGAAGGAAGTTCAGAAACTTGCTGCTAATTTGCTAATTACTTGGAACATGTCTTCAGGGGTGGTTTAAAGAAAAGCTTTCATCTCTTGTCAGCTCCTTCACTTTTAAATATCTGAGTGAACCTTTCACTGGGATGAAAACATGGAATCAAAATCCTAGGCATGTGTCTACTTGCAGACAAAGTTCTTGCCATGCATCTGCTTTGGGTTTCTAAACTTTTATGGCTTCAACTGGCATTTAACTGAAATAATTTAAAATAATGTCTAAATTGTCATAACTGCTTGGTTAAAATTGAAAAATATTACTTATTTATGCTATAAAGTTACTTCATTTATTCCTCTCAGGCAGATTTCAGTAAAAAGATCAAGTATTCCCACTTTTTCTCCACTACAAATCTGAACCAAAAACAAATCCACAAGGATTGGTTTCATCCTCTTGTCTCCTTCTCCATCTATCCAAAATATCTGAGGCTGTCTTACTCATCCCTGTGTCCTTCATTCTCTCTCAGTTCATAATCTGATCTCCCTTTTAGTGGCAGTCAACATTAATGTATCTAATTGATTAGAAGTCTTCTTTCATCTTCCTATGGCTCCTAGTAGGAAAAGAAATAATCCAGAAGTTTTTTTTCCAGGGGAAAAGAGTTTCCTCTGAAAACAGTTCAGTTTTTAACATAGACACAAAGTAAAAGTCAGGAAGACAAAGGATGAGCCCTTTACTTACACCAGTAGACTGGTAACATCTTCTTGTAAAGCATATTTTAACTATTTCTGATAATTCTCCTGGTTTAATTGATGATCTTGAACTCTGTTCCCATAGACTAGATTAAAAATTGACTTAAGATAAACAATCAGTACCTCTCAACAGCTGCATGAGAGAAGTAACTGAAGCATAAGCAACCAGGTACAGAAGTATTTAAAAATACCTTAAAGTGTTCCTTCAGTACCTACAGCAAGAGGAGTAACAGAGCAGCTTTGAGATACAAAACAGATCTTCTAGTAGCAGTTTCCCAAACACCTAAAGGTCTGGATCACTCACAAACTCCTAAGATAAAGCTTTTTCACAAGTACTGGACTCAAACACTTGAGTACAAGTGCCCTGAACAGAGGCACTGAGTGCACTCTCAGCAAGTTTGATGACCACACCAAGCTGTGTGGTGCAGTAGACAGGCTGAAGGGCAGGGATTCATCCAGAGGGACCTGGACAGGCTGCAGAGGTGGGCACAAGCCAAGCTCATGAGATTGAACAGGAGCGAGTTCAAGGTCCTGCAGCTAGGTCAAGGCAATGCCAAGCACAAATTCAGGCTGGGCAGTGAGTGGCTGGAGAGCAACCCTGAAGAGAGGAACCTGGGGGTGCTGGTGGATGAGAAGTTCAACAGGAGCCAGCAGTGTGCACTTGCAGCCCAGAAAGTAAATCAGATCCTGGGCTGCGTCAGAAGTGTGGCCAGCAGGGCCAGGGAGGTGATTCTCCCCCTCTACTCCACCCCGGTGAGACCCCACCTGGAGTACTGCATCCAGTTCTGGAGCCTCTATGACAAACGGGATGTGGAGATGCTGGAGTGTGTCCAGAGAAGGGCCACAAGGATGTCAGAGGGCTGAGCAGCTCTGCTGTGAGCACAGACTGAAAGAGTTGGGGCTGTGCAGTCTGCAGAAGAGGAGGCTCCACGCTGACCTTCTTGTAGCCTTCCAGGATCTGAAGGGGGCCTACAATAAAAGCTGGGGAGGGACTTTTGAGGCCCTCAGGGAGTGACAGGACTGGGAGAAATAGAGCAAAGCTGGAGGTGGGGAGATTCAGCCTGGACATGAGGAGGAAGCTGTTGAGCATGAGAGTGGTGAGAGGCTGGAATGGGTTGCCCAGGAAGGTGGTTGAGGCCCCATGGCTGGAGGTGTTTAAGGCCAGGCTGGATGAGGCTGTGGCCAGCCTGCTCTAGGGTAGGGTGTCTCTGCCCACAGCAGGGGGGTTGGAACTGGACGATCCTTGTGGTTCCTTCCAACCCTGACTGATTCTATGATGAGCTTTACTAATACAGAAATCGCTTTGGCATAGAGGAGACCAAGTGAAAAACCCACCAGACCAAGGCCAAGAGACTGGTTTATCACCTGGCAATGAAATTTTACAGACTGGAATGGATCTTTTTCTCATATGAAGTGGATCAAAAGCTGCTCATAAAGAAGATTTTTCCAAAACATGCAGATATTATTCAGTGAACTTTCTTCATGAAAATGAAGAAGCAATGAAGCAGTTTAGGAAACAAAATTCAGTACTAAGAACTACACATTTCACTACTCTATGCCTTGCCACTTCTATTTAAACTAAGACTTTTTTTTTCCCAAGGCATCAAATGCCATCTGTTTAGTTTGTACAGCATGATGCATGCAGCAGCACATCCTCAACCAATCCTCGCTGCTTTAATTCACTGCCATGGAAAACCACAGCACTGGTCTTAGTTCCAGGATAAGACCAACAATCTTATCTTGCCACCTAATAAAAAGTGATACTAGGTAAGTTAAACAGAGATGGAACAAGGAACAGTTTTTCCATCATGGGTTTCTTTTATAACCTTCAAAAGCTCTTTTAAAAGAGATGCTTTAAAAGAGGTGCTTTAAATGCTTCACATCAGCTCAAGATAAAACGAATTCCAATCCATGTAGAGGTCCAAAACATCTGAATTGCTAGAACACAGCACGATTTCATTTTGTGTGTGTAACTATTTGTTCAATGCCCAAAACAAAAAGAAAACCCTGAGCCTCACAAAACCCTTCTTAGCCACTTAAACCTACAGGTTCCAAGAACTGCCTAGCAGAGCACAAGAGAACTTACCTCTTCAACACAATTAAATATTTATTAGGAAAGCTTTGAGCTATGTTTTTGCTCTTTTCCTCTGTTAACCCAAGTTTTTCACCTAAATACGAGGGAAAACACTGAGGGTGCTGAACCAGGCTGCCCAGAGTGGTTGTGGAATCTCCTTCTCTGGAGTGATTTCAAAGCCACAGGAAAAGTGCAATCCTGAGCAACCTGCTGTAGGTGACTCTGCTTTAGCAGGGGGGTTAGACCAGATGATCAGCAGAAGTCCCTTCCAAGCCCTCACCAAGCTATGACAAAATATAAACAGTGTAAAGAATGCACAACCAGCAGGGTATCATACCCATAAGAACGCTGAACAAACACAAACTGACCCTGATCTTGGGCTGGTGGGTGACAGCACCAAGCAGAAACATCACTCTCCTCTGTGCTAGTTTGAAGCTAGGTGGAATATTCTGGTGAGAAGAATTAGATTATAGGAGGTGAAAAGGAAACAATGGTGATGGCTACTTCACTCATAGGCTTGCTGAGATGTATGACAACAAGAACACACACACAGGTAACAGAGTTGCTCTCTCTGGCTCTGGCTGTCTCCCTTCTTTCTAACCTTCTGCCTAACTGATCCTTCTGCTTTCTAAACCCCCTGGCCAATTTCCAAACTCACCTTGAACATAAGGCAAAGTCTGGGATAAGGGAGAGGGGTGAGAAGAAGGTGAAAGGGTGGTTGGGAGCCCTTCCTGGGGAGTCTGGTTTCTGGGAGGGCTGTTGTGTTTCTGTATTACCTTTTCAACTTGCACATTTCTGTCTATAGCTGTAGATATTGTAAATATCTGCCTGTATATTGTGCTAAGCTGTGAATGTAAAGCTTCATTCTTTATTTTCCAGATCAGCTGAGTCTAGTCAGTGATTTTCTTAACCATCACATCATCCCAGTCCAATCACACTAGGAGAATATACCATTTTCAGTATCTGTCATCATCTCCAGTTCTCTGTTGCTTACTCTAAGCAACCAGAGCCAAAGATGCATCTGTTCACTTCAGGATGGTTGGAGCTTTAAAGGTCTCTTTCAACCTAAAAAATTCTATGATTTTAGGATTTTTCAATCTTCAACAGAGTAATCCATGCAAGGCTTTGCTTTCCCACCTCACTTCAAAGGTAATCATCTTGGATTACAAGTTTCAGGCCATTGGAAAATGTTGCCACAAACTGTTCCTCTGGGAGCCCACAGAGATGGCAAATTCTAATCACAGAGGTAATGACAAACTCCTGGAAACATGAGGGACTTTCACTGTCACAACTGAATTGGGGAGAAGGGGAAAAACTTACTCTAACCTAATTCTGTACATAACAACAATTTTATGTCATATGTTGAAATGTAAAAACTTCACAAGCGCACAAAGCTTGTTCTCCCTCAACACAAGGGGGAACTTCTTGACTGTAAGGGTCACAGAGCACTGGAATGGGTTTCCCAGAGAGGTCATGGAGTCTCCTTCTCTGGAGACTTTCAAGGCCTGTCTGGATGTGTTCCTCTGTGATCTGTGTTAGGTAGTATTGTCCTGCTGTGGCAGGAGGATTGGACTGGATGATCTCCTTGAGTCCCTTCCAACCCCTATCATCCTGTGATCCTGGGAAGTTCTGATATTTTTGAAGTGATAGAAGTAATTAAAAGACTGTGAGAGTATAGAATAAGGAATTTACATTAATCTGAACATAAAAGTACATCTGTCATTTCACAGAATCTCAGCATGGTAAGGCATGGAAGGGACCTCTAGAAATCATCCAGTCCAACACCTCTGCTAAAGCAGGGTCACCCAGAGCAGGGGAATGTAAAACAGGCAATGGGAAAGTGAACACAGATATAGTCCCAGGTACAAGAAAACATTGGTTTTACCTGAACTGCCAGAAACAGACACCACCTCCTTCAAAGATTTGTCTGTACACAAACTAGTTGTCAAAAGCACCAGTGCCTCCCTGCTGACTCAGTGTTTCCTTTTATGTGATCATTCTACTCCAATATCAATAAATAAAAGATTGACACACAATAATTAAAAGATAAGGTTTCATAAACACTGCAAACAAGATGTACCATAAACAAACAAACTCAAAGAACAGTGTGGTGCTTTTTACAGAGCATCCTGTCTGTCACCACAGCAACTCTCTCCCTGGTCTAACTCTGCCATGTCCACCTAGCTTGGCTAGTCAAGTGCACAGCCCCAGTGAGCTTCTCATGACAAGCAAGATTGCTCATTATGCAAGGCTTAAAAAAAGCCAAACCCCAAAGCCTATTTTGGTTGCATCCCTAACCAGATCAGGAAAGATTTTAATGTGTATACTTCACAGCACACCTGCTTCCAAGTAATGTGCTGTCTGCCCTGCTCTACAAGCTGTAGGATCACAACCGTAGTTGTGGTTCAACATCCAGATGGAGATGGCTGATGAGTGGTGTTCCTCAAGGGTTGATACTGGGACCAGTGCTTTTTAATACCTTCATCCATGGCACAGTGGGATCAAGTGCACCTTCAGCAGGTATGCAGGTTTGGGTGGGAAGGAAGGGACCTTTAAAGGTCATCTAGTCCAACCCCCCCGCAGTGAGCAGAGGCATCTGCAACTAGAGCAGGCTGCTCAGAGCCCGGTCCAACCTGACCTGGAATGGTTCCACCAACGGGTTATCTACCACTGCTCTGGGCATCTTGGGTCAGTGTAACATGGAAGTCTACTGCCCTCTTAAAGGTGAGAGCACTTAACAAGCAGGCAACAAACTCTGGCAGGAGTTGGGAGGGATCTCTGGAGATCATCTAGTCCAACTCCCTGCTAAAACAGGGTCACCCACAACAGATTGCTCAGGGTCATAAAGTCTGGGTGGGTTTGGAATTGCTACAGGAAAGGAGACCCCAGCAGCCTGATCGAGGGCTCCAGCACCCTCACAGGAAAGAAGGTTCTTCTCATGTTCAGACAGAACCTCCTGGGTTCCAGTTTGTTTCCACTGCCCCTTATCCTGTCACTGGGCACCTCTGAAAAGACACAGCCCCATCCTCTTCCACTTCGCCCCATATTTAGATATTACTAACCATTAAGAAGATCTCCTCTCAGGCTGCTTTTCTCCAGCCTAAACAGCCCCAGGGCTCAGCCTCTCCTTATCAGACAGATGCCCCAGTTCTGTCAGCATCTTTGTAGCCTCCATTGAACTCTCTCAAGATCATCTCTTGATCTGAGGAGCCCAGAACTGGACCCAGGACACCTGATGTATCCACTCTTTCCCTGCGTCCAAGTCATTGATGAAGACACTGAACAAGACTGGACCCAGTCTTAATCCCTGGGAAACACTAAAATCTGAAGGCCTCCAACACCAGAGTGAGGTGCTCCCTTCTTGGTACAGAAGGAGACCTCAGCAGCAGAATGGAGTAAGTCATTATTAAACAGCTACAAATCAAAGACAAGAATAAAGGTAAGAAGCAGAAACCTAAAGGGGATGCAAGTAGGATGATACAGCCAAGGCAATAATCTGAGCAAGCCACTTCTGGTGTAGCATCCCAGACAGATCAAAGTACAAGGAGAATTTAATGGCCAGAGGAACAGTGTTGCTGGGAACAGCACATGAATCCACTAGTCTGGAAAAGAGTTTCAGCATAAGTCACGGCCAATCTTTGCCAAATGTCCATGTTCTGCTGAGAGCTGACTGCCCAATCTGCCCTGCACTGTCCAACACCATCTAGCAGCACAGGGTCATAGATATTTAACAGGAAAAAAAGAAAGAAAAGGGGGAGGAAAATGCCTCATTGTTCAGTCCATTATTTCCCAGTTTATAAGCTGCAACTGAGACTTAAAACTCTTTGAGGCACAGGCAGAGGCACATGGAATGTTTTGTCACTCGGCAGCCACTCCAGACCATAGTTTCAGCTTCAGAGTGAGGAAACTGAAAGCACAAACCATTTTCAAAGGGCAGTCATGCTCAACTATTGATCAAATCCTAATTTTAATACCTCAGATTCCACTGGACAGGGATTTTCAAGCAGCACAGAAACAACTTCCAAGTACCCTTGTGCTCTCCACCCCATTCTCAGTGGCTCATCAAACCCCTCTGAAAGAAGCACTACGCCTGTGCTCTGCACACCAAGGAGTCTCTCCTAGGTCTCCAGAAGAACATCCATTGGCTTCACCTTCCTAAGATATGACATCTGTTGTGTGAAGGGTTATTAAACACGGGATTGCATTTCACACAGGAATATTTTTCTGTGTCCAGTATTTCACATAAAGTACAGAAATCACTTCTTCATTCCAGAAGCTTGCTGTAAATTAAACACTTCGCTGTCAGCTCTGTGAGCATGAACAAGTAACTGAAATCAGTTACTGAGCACAAGTCTTTAGTTCAATACCACAGACAGTCACAACAATTCACATTACCTGAATTACACTGAGATGTCTCTCAGGACAACTTCCACTTTCCTGGGCTCAGTTTCTTCAAGCATTTAAACACGACCTAAAAAGATTAAGTGGGAGGAAACGTGGGTTTTTTTTTTTCTCCAAGATGAGGTTTTCCACAGAAACATAACAACTCATCCCCTCTTTTGCAGTTACAACTATGACTACGCCACTTCTCCCTGATTGTGTCTCCTGTTAATTACAAAAGTAATGAAGCCTGCAGAGTCTGTGTCTACGTGAGCATCTGTCTGCAACAAGATGAAAGAACGAGGCACAGCCAGAATCACTCGGGTGCCAGGACTGTTCTTGCTGCCAACCAACAGCCTCCACAAAGTGCAGCGGCGGCGGGGCGCAGGGCAGGTGAACCTGTCAGGCTCTCTCCAAGGTATCTAAGGCCCTAGTTTAGAAGCACCGAGACCGCAGCGCGGCTCTACTCACTCTCTCCCCAGGCCTCCCGGCGGCCGCTCCGCTTGGCGTTTCCTCCGCGCCAGGCCCGCAGCTCGGCAAAGCCCGTCACCGCACCCGCAGCTCCTGGGGCTGAAGCGAGGGGCTCTGGCTCGGTGCTGCCGACAACACCTTGGCGAGCAGGAAAGGTGCGTCCCGGGTCTGCCCACCCGACCGCCAGCCTCTGCACCCTGCCCGGGAAGCGACGGCAACGCAGGGGCACCCTCCTCCCTACCGGGCACCCTCCTCCCTACCAGGCCCCGCACCCTCCCGCCCCGCGGGCGGTAGCGGAGCGCGCAGCTTGCCCCGCTAGCGCCTGTCTCCGTCCCGCCCAGCACGAACCTCTCCCAGGGACGGCGGTCCGAGGATGCCGGCGGGCGAGAAGCACCGTCCTGGCGGGCTCCAGCCGCCGGCCGGCAACGGCTCCGCGGGCGCGGGCGGCCCGAACGCCTCCGTCAGCCTGGCCGCTCCAACGGTCCCCGGCCGCCTTGCAGCGCCCAACCAATCCCGACACACCTCTGCAGGGGCGCGCGCGCCCTCGCCAATCTGAAGGCGCGCCCCGCCTCACCCCGCCCTCTCGGCCATCCTCAGCCAATCAACAGCTGACTCCTCCAGCCCGCCCGCTTCCGCGCGACGCCGCTCTGACCGCCCAGTCACGGGGCGGGACCCTTCCCCCGCCCGGTGGCGGACGTGCGTGCGCTCCCTCTGCGCGCCCCACGCCTCGACCTCAGCCAATCGGCGGCCGGGGCCGTGAGGCGCCAGCGCGCGCGCTCTCCCCTGCGCCGACCCAGCCCGCGGGGGCTCCCTCGCGCTGCAGCCAACCAGCGGCCTCGCGCGCTCCCGTCTCGGCTCCCCGCAGCGCGAGGCGGAGCCCCTCAGCCCCGGGGCGCTGTGGCGCTGGAGCGCAGTGCGCGCGGCCAGGGGGCGGCCTGGCACCGGTCGTACCTCCGCCTGGGGTTGCCTTCATGGCTACGGCCCCTGGTCCGCCTGTGCCGCCTGTAGAGCTGTGTGGGGCACAGAGGCGGCTTCTAAAGGCCATAGAAAGAGCTGGAGGGTAACTGTGGAAAGTGTGGTGAACCTGGGCTTGCCCTGTCGGTGGCGCCGGGTAGGGCCTGGTAGACGCAGGCTCTGGTAGTGCACTCCGCGGTGCTGCAGAGGCACCAAAAAAGCACACCGTGGTGTGTGTGCCTAAACGTGTGGAAGCGAGTTAAATATTTACCAAACATGAGGCAACTATGATACGCTTTGAGACCGTGTCACAGAAATGGACGACCACAAGCAGGCTGTAGCCAGGTGGGGTTGGTCTCTTCTGCCAGGCAAGCAGCAACAGAACAAGGCGACACAGTCTCAAGTTGTGCCAGGGGAGGTCTAGGCTGGATGTTAGGAGGAAGTTGTTGGCAGAGAGAGTGATTGGCATTGGAATGGGCTGCCCAGGGAGGCGGTGGAGTCTCTGTCCGTGGAGGTGTTCAGGCAAAGCCTGGATGAGGCACTTAGTGCCATGGTCTGGTTGATTGGACAGGGCTGGGTGATAGGTTGGCCTGGATGAGTTTGGAGGTCTCTTCCAGCCTGGTTGATTCTATGATTCTATGAACCCCTAAGAACAGAGTATTGTAGCGTCCATGTTTGAATCACACAGAATCACAGAGTGGTGGGGGTTGGAAGGGACCTCTGGAGATCATCTAATCCAACCCCTCCCCACTAAAATGGGGTCATCCACAACAGGTTGCTGAGGATCACAATGTCCAGGTGGGGTAGGAATCTCTCCAGAGAAGACTCCACGACCTCTGGTGGTCCTCCTCCAGGGTTTCAGCATTCTCACAGGAAAGAAGTTTCTCTTCATGTTCAGATGGAACCTCTTGGGTTCCAGTTTGTGGCTGTTGCCCCTTGTCCTGTTGCTATGCATCACTGAAAGGTCACATCCTTTCCTCCACCACCACCCTTTAGATATTGATGGCATTGAGAAGATCCCCTCTCAGTGTGCTCTTGCCCAGACTATGCAGCCCCAGGTCTCTCAGCCTTTTCTTGTCAGAGAGATGCTTCAGAGCCCTCAATATCGTAGCCTCTGCTGGACACTCTGTAGTAGTTCCCTATCTCTCTTGATGTGGGGAGCTCAGAACTGGACACAGGACTCCAGATGTGCCCTCACTAGGGCAGAGTAGAAGGGGAGGAAAACCTCCCTCAGGCTGCTGGCTGCACTCTTCTGAAGACACTCCTTAATAGTGGTCAAGTTGTTTGAATCAGATTCAAACAGGAGCTCTACCCAGCCATCAAGTTAACCAAAAACTAGTGGCTGATAGAACCTGGTTCATTCCTTGGTTCCATGGTTCTAGTTATCTTATCTAAAAATACTATAAAACACATCTCTAAGAGGAAATGTTATATAGAAATATAGGAGCACCACAGTGTGAAAGATCCAGAGTTCCTTCACTGTCTCCAGGCAGGGTTTTACTTTGCAGCTGCCATTTGTACCAGTACACGTGTACCCTCCTTATTTTCTAGTTTGTGCTGGCTCTGGAGACCTTGCTTAGGCTCAGTAGATAATGGTTCCACTCAAGTGCAGCGCTTCCAGGTGAAAAAGTTTGTGGCTTGCAGCCTACCTAAGGCTTCAGTAAATACAGCTACTCATGCTGAGTAAGTGAAGCTAAGCATACAGCAGCCCACGATGCAGTTGGTTTCTGTGCTGCGAGCGCATATTGCCAGCTCCTGTCCAGCTTTTCACCCACCAGCACACCCAAGTCCTTCTATATAGGGCTGCTCTCCATCCCTTCATCCCCCAGCCTGGATGATACTGGGACTTGCCCTGACCTATGTGCAGAACCTTGCACTTGGCCTTACTGAACCTCAGGAGGTTCACAGGGACCTACTTCTCCAGCTTGGTCCCTCTAGATGGATCCTGTCCCTTAGGCACATTGACCACACTCCTCAGTTTGGTGTCATATATCTAAATGATTTGTTCTATTCAATACCTACTTATTTTAAACTGAATAACTAGTATCTCTTAAGACCTTACTCAGGATAATACATAGCAAAGCCCCACAGAGCAAGTGGATGATCTGTGAGGTCTCTTCCAACCTTGGTGATACTGATACTGTGGATCTGCTGCTACTCAGCATGGTCTACATACCCGTCTCGGGTCTTACTTTGCCCATAGGAGCACTGGTGAGTTTCAGGGCTAGGGCTCAGGCTTGACACCACAAAAGTCCCAGGGCCAGGGAGTGAAGGAAGGGTGAGGGATTGAGCCTGCACCAGCCAGACCACAGCCAGCATTGAAGCAGTCTGCAGGATCCTTCACTGAAGGTCAGACACTGGTGTAGTGCCTCAGCTCTCTATGTTTTGCTGTGATGATATCTTCAACAAGTATCAACAGGTAACCTTTGTGCCTGAAAGGCAGCTTTGGCCCATAAGGAGCTGTGCACTTTAAGGACAGGTCACTTGTACTTCAGGGGAGTCTTCTAAAAGCACCTTGCTTTGTCTCACAGCTTCCCCCACCAGAGGAACAGCATTTTTCACGTGACAATCTCCCCTTCTCCGTTCTTTGACCATCTGTGGCCAGCTGGATAGCACTGTGGCACAGCAATCAGCTCTGGCACAGCTTAGCTCACTGACAGCCCATCGTAGCACAAACCCTCACAGCAGGCACTAGTACGTGAGTGTTTCTGAGGAAGATTGGGCAGGATGGGCATCTGTGCCAGGCCGTCCCTGCAGCCTTCCTCTGCTCAGCCTCCCCGGGTGGAAATGCCACAGGTTCCTTCTGCAGAATTCTGTGCCTGTAGGAAAGGAACAGGAGTCTTAACACTGGGTGAAGAAGAGGGGCTGCTAACGTGTATGGGGGAGACACTTTGGCACAAGGGGCAGGGAAATGAGAGGAAAAACACATGGCCTAGATGTTCTAGCTAGTGCTGCATTGATGTTTGTTTGATTTTCTGAGCTTTATATGCACAAATGATAGTAATGGGGCCCTTTTCCCAAATCCTGGAGTCAGGCCCACTAGAGGCAGAGGAACCAGACTTGGCAGGGGTGGTTGTTTCTGCTGGCTCCATCTACGCTAGTCAATTAAGTAGCAACGGGACGTAGGCGTTGGCACTGGAGTTTGATGGTAGTGTTTAACTGTTGAAACAGGTATCAACCAGTGCATTTTACTGTGTATACAGAATGGTTTGGGTGGGCAGGGACCATTAAGGTCATCTAGTCACCTGGTAGTGAGCAGGGACATCTTCAGCTAGAGCAGGTTGCTCAGAACCCCATCCAAGCTGCCCTGGAATGTGGGCATGTGGAATCTGGGCCAGTGTCTCATCAGTGGTGAAGTCTGCAGACTTGCTGAGGTTGTGCATCATCCATCATGTAGGCCAATGCACTGGGTTTGCATGCAAGCAAATAAGAGAGACTGTAATGTGGCAGACTGTCTCTGTGCACCCTGTCGAGGTCCACGGTGGAGCTGATATCCACCTAGAACCCATGGAGGTTCACAGATGAGCAGATACTCACCTGCGGCCTATGGAAGACCCTACACCAGAATCACAGAAAACATCCAGTTGGGAGAGACCTCAAAGATCATTCAGTCCAACCTTCAACCCAGCACTGAAAGGTCAATGCTAAACCACGTCTCTAAGCACCAGGTCCACACAGTGCTTGAACAGAGCAGACAGATGCCCAAAGGAGGCTGTGACTCCATGAGAAGGCCATGATGGATCAGGCTTCTTACAAGACCTCTGGCCCCATGTAGAGAGAAGCACATGCTGGAGCAGCTTTGCTAGCAAATCCCTGTGGAAGGGACACAGGCTGGAGCACTTCATGAAGAACTGCCTCCCATGGGAAGGACCCTGCGCTGGAGAACTTCAAAGAAGGGCCTCCACACCCAAGCAGGGGAAAAGAGTGAAGAGTCCTCCTGAGGAAGAATATGTGGCAGAGACAGCGAGTACTGAACTAATCACAACCCCCATTCTCTAACTCCTGCACTCCTGAGGGGGGGAAGAAGGAAGAGACAACTGGGAGTAAAGTTGAGCCCAGGAAGAAGAAAGGGGTGGGGAGGTGTTTTAGATCTCATTACACTACTTTGAATGCATTTGCAATAAATGAATTTCCCCAGGTCTTTCTGTTTTGCATGTGACAATGATTGCTGAGTGATCTCCCTGTCCTCATCTTCACCCAGAAGCCTTTTGTTGTACTTTCTCTCTCCTGTCCAGCTGAGTTAGGCAGTGACAGAGTAGTTTTGGTGGGCATCTACTCAGGGTCAAACCACCACAGCAGTTAATAAAGATGTTGAACATCTGGATGTAGTTCCAAGCCTCAGGAACCACCACTAATGACTGGCCTCCAACTAGACTTTTTGCCACTGATCACAGACAGCTAAGTGTTCAGTCCACTGTCCTCTTACCTACTTTGTACTTCACCAGTTTCTGCAGGAATGTGTTGTGGGAGAGTCTGAGAAGCTGTGCTGAAGTCCAGGTGAACATCCTCTGCTCTTCCCCATCACAGCTGGCTGGCAGGTCAGCCACTTCACTGCAGAAGGCTGTAATGTTGGTCAGGCATGACTTTGTCTTCACTATGACCAATCACTTTGCCCTATGTGCTTTCTAGACTTATTTGCTACATCACTTTCCCAGAGCTTGAGATGAGGCTGGATCTGCCTTGCCTCTTCCTCACCACAGAAATGAGTTTTGCTCCTGCCTAGCCTTCAGGAACATCCCCTGATCACCATGAGCTTTCAGAGATAGCTGGGGTGGCCTCGCAGTGGCATCAGCTGACTGACTCAGTCCTCCTGAGTGGGCACCAGCTCCTGATGGAGGCAGAACAGGCTGTTCCTTTCTGAGGTGCTGTGGATTGCTCAGTGTAAATAGGACAATACAGTCAATGTGTACTCAGCCCTTTGGCTTCAAGCCTTTGCTTGTCAAAAGGGAAACCAAGCCTGGACTCTGGCCCAAACCAAAGTCACTGCTTGGGAAGGGAGAATGATGAACACAGTTTGGAAGAACTCTTCCCTTTCTATCATGGTCTTGCAGTACAGATGCCTCCAAGATGCCAACATCCATTTGTCCAGCAATACTCCATTCTAGGTCACAGCTTCTCCAAGTGATTTCAGGGGGCGCAACAAGGGGGTGGGTAAAGGAGGAACCACAGCAACAGCACACAGAATATTTCTGCAGCTGAAGAAAAAGAGCAGTAAAAGTGTGGAGAGAGAAAAATTCCTCATGCAGAAGATGCTGATGTCATCCCAAGAAAACGAGCTGAGAGCATCAGTAGTGTGTGCCAGAGAAGCAGGAGGTACAGGGACTAGAGCAACAACTGCCATGGTCCAAAGCTCCCCAGCTGATTTGACGAAAATCCCAGCATGGTAGGGGTTGGAAGGGACCTCTAGAGATCATCTAGTCCAGCCTCACTGCTAAAGCAGATCGCCTAGGATCGCAGTGTCTAGGTGGGTTTGGAATCTCTGCAGAAAAGGAGACCTCACAACCTCTCAGGGCAGTCTGGTCCAGAGCTCTGGCAACCTCACAGAAAAAAAGTTTCTCCTCATGTTGAGATGGAACCTCCTGGGTTTCAGTTAGTGCCCCTTATCCTGTCACTGGCACCACTGAAAAGAATCTGGCCACATCCTCTTGCTATTGATCAGCATTGAGAAGATCACCTCTGCTTGCTCTTTTCCAGGCTCAACAGCCACAATGCTCCTGAAGTGTTTCAGGGCTCCGAGAAGTGAAGGAACTGCAGGGCTTTGTATTAACCCACATTTGCCCCTTAAAATGTGCCAAAAGAGTCCACTACAGATGCCCAAAGCTTATGAAGCCACATAAGGCTTATAAAGCCGTAAGGGTCCTTGAAAGCCATAAGTTAAACGACTGGAAAAAAAACCAACTCAGCATTAGCAGAACTAAGGACCATAAAATCATATGCTTTTTTTTTTTATTTAAACATAAAATGAAACATGAAGATAAAATACACATTTGCCCATGTGCTGAAGAACTACTGTATTTTACATTCATTTATAAAGCAGGTAGTTTTACATGACGAAAACAAACAAGTGGGAGGAAGAGGAACGGAATCGGCAAGAAGACCTCAGCCACAGGGCAGGCTTTACTTGTCAAAGTGCTGTCTCCTAAGGGCACGCAGATCTTCCAAGTGACAGGTTAGAAACAGGCTGGTTTTAGCACTCCCCAGATCCCTCTCAATGCTGGTGAGAAGCTAAGGTGGAATCTTATACAGCCAAACGAGTGAAGCACTTGCTGCCAACCGCCTTTGCCAGGGTGCATAGCTGCAGCGCAGCAGAGCATGCCTGTCCCTGATACATCCTCCTTTGCTGCAACTGGCCTGTGCTCTTCCTAAACACCTACTGACCTAAAATTGCCTTTTTTTGTTTCTTTTTTTTTTTTCTCCACACAAACCTCACCACATTTCTTATTAAATTTGACTTTGCCAACAAACTGTGGTAGGATAAGGGCTTGCCATCACACAGAAGATTCTTGGCAGCATGAGGTGCTATAAATCCAGCCAGCTGCTTGTGGGTCTGTCCTTAGTGTACCTCTAGACACCCGATAAAAACCCTGTTCCTGAAATCTCCACCCCTGAGGTTCAAAGTAAAGCTTGTCTCACCTCAGCTACAGGCTGAAAGCATCTGCACACGAATCCTGTCAGCTGGGAAACAGCCTGGTGGAAAGCTGCAGCAGCTGCACCGTGTTAGCTGCACCGTGTTCACTTCCATGCCTGTGCTGCCCATTTTGGGTCACGTTCTCTGGAACTGGGCCGTGAGGATCTGGAGGGATCCAAAAAGCTAATGTCTTGGCCCAGCTTTTCCAACATAATGCAGTATCTGAGAAGTCTGAACTGAAAGGTACAAGAGAGACAAAACGGTTTTAAGTGTTAAACTGGGAGAGGAAGGGAGATGCAGCAGTACCAGGGGATATAAGGAATGTCTGTTTTAAAAGTGCAGTCAAAACACATTGCTATCATATACTTCGTCTACCCACCTATCTTAAAAAAGAAAACAAGCAGAAAAGCTGTAATCCCATCCCAGGTCTGTGGTGACTTTCCAAAGTGTAAAGTCACCAGGAGGCAGAGATGGACCTGGTCTTGCTCTGTACAGCTGGCTGCCACCTGGCTGTGTGTGCACAGCCCCCCCAGTGCAGACTCTGTATATGCACACCACAGCAGCAGGGCTTCCTCAATAGTGCAACTCTTCGTGGAGTGAAAGCCCCCCTTGGTGTGCTGACAGCAAGTTTGGACAAAGCTTTGAGTGCCATGGTTTTTGTTGTTGTTTTTTTTCCCAAGCCAGTCCACTAATAACTGATGCAGTATAAAAACTATCAGCTGCCTTTTCGGCTTGCAGATTTGTACTTTAAGAACTTGTTAATGCCTCTTTCTTTTCCCCACATTGTTTCTTCCCCACCCCCCGCCAAGTCCCAGCAACAGATAATTGCTGTCAACATCCAGCGACTGCTCGCTGGGCTAAGTGGAACGGTGTGAACGGCATCTGGGACTCATCTAAGCCCAAACGGGCGCCACAGCAAAAGAGAGGAGGTGAGCGCACTGTGCCTCCTGCGCCGTGGAGCCACTGGCACCCTGCTTCTCAGCAGAGAATCTGTGTTCTCTCAGGCGGCTGTGGCCGGCAACCCCAGGGGCTGCAGATCTCCCAGTCTTTCACAAACAGACCTCTACAGAGGAGCAGCGTGCGCGGCTGGCTGCCATGAATACCACCGGCAGGCACAGCCATCTCTCTCTCAGCATCATCCTGCCACGCCGGGATCTGCACACCCCTGTGCTGCCTGACCCGCGCTGCCCTCTGCAGCCCGTGTGCATTATTGGGTAGTTGCTGCTCAGAGACGTTACCTCCAGGAGCTCGTTTCTGAGGAGAATTCTAATAGCTGCAGAAGAAGTTGATTCTCCTCTGCAGTGAGATTCCCGGCAAGATCCCTACAAAGCAAACCCCACATCTGCTTCGGGTGTGTTTCCTTCCAACCACTGGACTTTTGGTGTATCGTTTCAATTCCCCATCAGATGCTCACAGAAGAAAATAAGCCATTGAGTAAAGTTTCAGTGGCACAGCAAAACAGAGTAGCTCCCAATTTTGTTTTGGTTGAGTAGCTTCTGTACCAGTCCGTCACCTCTTTGGCTCTAAAGGCAGCATTGCTTGTATAAAAGATCCACCTCAACTTTACCATCTCACCACAGATTATTCCGTGTGGGTTACACAAGGCAAAAATGAACGACCATTAACAGAAACACGCACACAGGACACAGGACTGAGCAACACCCTTGTATGTTCTACCTAAACCTGCTCCAAAGAATCTCCTCAACTCCATTTGCTGCTGAACCTCTGCGCCCCCGCAGCGGTGCAGCCCTTGAGTCCTCCTCTCCCTTCTTGTCCTCTTTTTCCTTTTGTTTTCACACCTGCTCAAATCCAACCAGCTTTTGAATACATCAAAAGTGTAAAACAAAGCCTATATGAAGTACATATAGAATACATATACACACATATTGCCAATATTGAAAATCCTTATGTAAAATACGACTTTTCTATATTATCTGTGTAAAAATACATCTGAAAATGGTGTCAGCTGGAGATTTCTGTACAGATATTCTACTACTTAAGTCCCTTTTACAACAGCAAAAGACAGACAAAAGTTTAGTTATCTTCTAAAGAGCGTCACAGGCCCATTGTCAAAACAAGGGACACACGTGGCAAACAGCATTGGATTTCCTCTTTGTGAGAACTCCTATTTTTTATTGCATTCAGGGAAAAGAAACAAAAACCTCAACAGTTCTCCTGCTAATAAAACTCTTCTCAGCCTTGCTGAGACGTTGCATTATCACCACCACCCCCAATACCCTGTTTATCTACTTCATAAATCATCCTTTATCAGTTCTCTTTTTGTTTGGTTGGTTGGTCGGTTCTTTTTTACAGATACTAAAATATATATTACTTAAAATATATTACTGTAAGCTCTTAAAATTGATCTTCAGTTATAGCAAATGTATAGCATTAAAAAAAAAACAACAACTCAAAACAAAAACAACCTAGATAACAAAGAAAATCCTGGATATCATCATCCTAGCATACATGGGACCTGACCTCCCTGTGAGACCTGACCTCTGCAAGGGACCCTCTTCACTCACAAAGTTAACACCACAACCAGCCCCTGGGCTGAATGTGCTCCTCAATGCAGCAAAGGTGTCCTGGGAATAGTCTTCTCCAACCCCACACAGCAATTAATCCATGCTAATTGGATTGTGCAAAAGCCATCCCTTCCCTCCCACTCCTACTGCCACTCACACATTCAGACGTGGGACTCTGGATGTTCAACCAGTGCCAGCCCAGTCAGCCCTGACTGGGGAGAGCCCAGCAAACCTCCTCCACCAACCCCTGTAACTACAGAGCCACAGCCAGCAGTAGCTTCCCAACAGCTGAGCCTAAGCAAAACTCCCAAGTGACACCAAAGAGTTTGTCCAGGCTTCGAGCACCTCTGGTGAGACATTTCAGTGAAGGAGCTGTTGGCCTTTCAACGGAAAACACTTAACACTTCAGCCTGTTTTATTGCTGTGATGGTTTGGGTGTTACCTGCTCCCCCTCCCCCCCCCCCAAAGAAAATCACCCTGACTATAATCTAATTCCTCTCACTAAAATATCCCAGCTAGACTCAAACTAGCACACTTGCTCCAAGCACAGCCTGCCACCAGAGTGGTGGCGACTTCTGCTCCAGCCCTACCATAAGCTGCTCACACCACTGCCACGATGAAGACTGAGCACCTCTGGAGAAGATGGAAGTATTCCTGGGTAGGGCTGGTGCTCCTCACCCTTCTGGTGGTCCACCACACTTGAGTGGTTCAAATGACCCATAATATTGAACCCCTCCCCAAAGGAGAGAAGCTCAAGTCCTGTTCCCAACCCACCCCTGCTTGCATGCCAGGTAGGATCCATCCCCAGGACGGTTGCACAGCTGCTCCTGTATCAGCATGAACTTCACCCATCAGAAGTAACAACTTGAGGATACCTTCTTGCCTGCTAATGGCTTGACCAGGAACTTGCTGTCCCATGAGATACTTCCTACCACTATAACAGCCACAAGTCCTCTGACCAGCACTGACTGTTGAATATTTTGGTCTTTCGCTTCAGTTTAAGAAGGGCCCATCAAAATTCACACTACCAACCTGTCTCAAACCTTGCACTGACTTAGGGCTATGTTCAGTGTTCCTCTACAACTCAAACCTGGGAGGTTTTGTACTGGAAGGCTAAAATTCTCTGGATCAGACTGAATACCTTCTTCTCACTGCAGGATGTGGCCTGACGGGAAAAATTTAAAGCCGAGTACATTTCCTTACTCCAGTTGGTTTTACTCCTATAAATATGGTTTGATGTTTAGCTCTGAAATCATCATCTCTAAGATTTTCTTTGCTAACAGCATTTACTATAGCACTGTTGATTTACTACCCAGAGAACCAAGGTCTAGCACTTTCTGCTGCAGCATACTCATAAATCCAGTGTGAAGCAGGTTTTACACAGCAGGAAGGTGGGATGATAGGAAGAGTGGAGACTGCTGGGAGGAGCCCCAGTAGCAGGGCAGCAGAAGGCTGATGCCACTTTCTATGCAGGCTGCAGGATTTCCCCCTTCTAAAGTCCTTTGTGCCATGATCAGCACTGTAAAACGTGCAAAGCTTTCAAGCTTTTACTTCACCCCAACTTAAGAGTGATTATCACACTGAGCCCTGTCATTTCTAACGATTTCCTAACTAATTAATACCCTCTGGAGGCTGTTCCATGGAGCTGTGCCTCATAGCTCAGAGCTTCTGTTAAAACCAAAGACATGCAGTTAAAAGAATTTATTTTCTTTAACAAAGAAATAGCAGAAAAGTAGCCCAAGAAAAGTGCTGAGCTGTTAAAATACAACTAAGGCACTGAACAGAGTTGTAAACTTCCAAATCATGATGCAAGATGTCTACACTGTCCCCAACAAGCCTGGAGACACCAAGATCTTTGTGGTCAGTACACATCCCAGCCTGGGACAGCGATGGGCCAAGCAGGTGTGTTCCTGCAAGACCACGCATGGAGCAGCAGCTTCCTGCTCTGCCAAAGCGGATGCTCAAGAGGTGCCTGTGGCACAGAAAACCAAACCCATGCACTACAGAGCTGTAAGACTCAAAAGGAGGAACCAGCTGAGACCACAACAAGGGCTGGGGACTGTTCTAGAAGATGCCAAGAGAAGCAATGGAGCAGCCTGTCCAAGGGGCAGCTGTAGCAGGTTGAAAAGCCCACAGCCTGCTGCTCTCTCATCATCTTCTTAATCACTCTTGTCAGCCTAGAAAAATTACACTGATGAAAGTAAAGGTGTGAACAGAATCAATCCAATTATGCCAGCAAAACCTCTCTGCTCTTATTTGGGGCAGTAAATTACTTTTCCAGTTTGTTTTGTAACTAGCAACCATCTCTAAAGTGGATTATTCTGGGAGACTTGCCTTAGAGAGGCCTGAGTGTCTGAGGATTGCACTGCTGTCACTTCTCTCACATCTAGAAAAACCTTGAGCTAATCAGAAGTGGACAGACTCTGCTCTCAGTACTGGGCTCCCCAGGGCATGCAGCTTGAAACCATTTCACACCACAGCCTAGGCTGTAAAAAATTGGCAGGAATTCCTCTGAGAGCACTGGAGACAGAGGCTGGCAGCGATGAGCTGCTGTCCAGATCAGTGCTGATGGAGAAGTCAAGCCAGGGAACCAGATTATCTCAGTTCCAACACCTGGGGGTGCAACTGGAGAAGCCAGCCCATGTTTGGTTGTCTGCCACACACGCAGGTGGCAGAGGGAAGGTGCACAGACCAGGAGGTGTGTCTCGGGCTACAACCCCTCACCATGTGCAGCATGATGGAAAAACTGAAAGGAATTTTTGTGTGGGGCTTGAGACTTCAGGTGTAAATTAAAAAATGGGGTTTACTTCTAACGCTTCAATCCTCTCCTCCCTGGATGTCAGAGCAGTGATACACAGCCAGGAAAGAGAAGTCACAGGTCACCAGTGAATTTAAGATGAGCCAAATGGAGACCAAGCCACAGCTCTGATTAACTCACACCCACGAATCCTGCTCCGTAAGACATCGTGCTCTGCTGGGCAGGGAAGGAAACGTTTCTGTTATGATGTGATGAAGTCTGTGACTCTCTTTTCTTCACGGTAACCAAATAAATCACCACCTGCCCCTTAGTAAAACACACTTCACAGGCGATTCTTCCTGAGCTCTGCCAGGTTCTGGGGCGAGGGAGAGGGCAAGGGAAAGCAATAGCACAGTCAAAGGGAGAGGAGAAAGGCTGAGGACCCCAGCTCACCAAACAGCTGTCCCACCTGTTCTGTTAATATTGCTTCATCTTAAAAAGGCCTTTGGATTAAAAGTGAATTCAGTGCTTTTCCATCAAAAAGATACATAGAACTGTTCCCTGACCATGATGCGGTATGGCCCCCACCCACCCCCAACAGCAACGACATGGGACTGGAGGTGACAGGTGACTGGTGACTCTGAGACTGTTTCAACAGAGAAACAATGGACAGACCGTGAATGTGATGTGGACGTGTGGTGAGCCACGGAAACGCAGCTCAGCCTGTGCTTCGTTAGCCAGCCTGTTACCTCGCATCCTCTCTGGGACAGCAGAGTGCCACTTGGCAGCTGCTTTCATTAACAAGTGAATGCACTTGTGAACACCCGAAGGGAGGATCAGTAGCTCTCACTCTGTCCCACCACCAAGTACATGTCCCACGCACCCCCTTCCAGTCTTCCCCAGCCCTCAACTGAGCAAAACCCAAGCTGAGTCAAGCCTGATTTGGTATCTCAAAACACAAAGAGAGGCCACAGCGAGGCCCAGCAAGACACCTGCGTTCCTTTCCCTATGCTTAGCTAAGTATAAAATCTACATAGCTCCGAGAGGTCTGGCTGCTGCAGGGGCTGGGATGAGCACAGTTAAGGAAACAGCAGGACTGAGGGCGACACTGAGGGCGCTTCGCTCCCATCATGTGCTGTGACAGTGGATGGTGATCGGGGATGGCACCTTCCAGCTCGCTCAAAATGCCTAAGAAAGCAGATTTCTGACAGTCCAGAAATGAAATGTGGTTCAGCACATATTTGCGACCTCTGCTTTAAATGGTTCCTGGGATTACTGACAATCAAGGTTACCGACTTGCTTTAGTGATTTAGAGTCTTGAATCCTGTGGTCAGCACAGCTGCCCTTTTTCACCATTTACCAGGAGCAGACCAAGACACCCAGACGAGGTCACTGCAGCTGCCTCCTTGACATGCAAATTAAAACTACCAGCCCATACCGCACAACCCAAAATTCCTTCTGGAAGTGCCCTGATCATAAGGCAAAGGCCCCAGCCCGACAGGCTGGTGCAGTGGCCTCCCAGTTCTGAACAATTTGAGCCAAACTTCTGAGCGAGGCAGCGAACCCAGTCGGGCTTTCCACTCCATTACCAGCCACTACAAATGTTTAGCTGCTTGATTATCCAGTTCTTCTCTCTGGCCAGAGAAGACTGACACCAAGTGAAGGTTTTTGCCAGGGGTTTTTGTTCCTCACCCCCATCTAGAGCAGAGCTCAGCAAATGTGCTGAAGAGCAGGAAGGGGTTAATGAAGCTGCATTACAAGTCAAACACTACCTCCTAAAAGATTGAAAAAATATTTTTAACCAAAATAATGTGAAGTATTTACATAATTCCTTAAGTGCAAACTCTTGTCACAATTCACGTAGTTGAGCTGAGTTTAGACTCACTGTACAAGAAGGTGCTCTTTCTGTAATGAAAGAAGAACTCTACTCTGTATTCCTGATTCTGTAACGTGTCTCTTGTGCAAGGCAGTAAATTTCCTGTTTCTTCCCAATGTAATTCCTAAAGCAAACCCGACATCAAGCCATCCTCTTCCCCACTTCCCGTCCCGGTTACCGCACAACAAGGCAGGAGACACAGAGCTTAGAGGGGCCAATGCAATCGTCATGGCAGAAGGCACCGCAGCCCTTGCACATGATCATGGCTTTCAACCTGCAGTAACATTTGGAAGGGGAATCCTCCATGCTGCTGTCTTCAGCGAAGGCTTGAACGGGGATGGATTGACTGTGGTTGCCAGAGTTCATAGCTTGGCTGGTGGGAATGGTGGTGACAGTCACAGAAAAGGACATGACGTTCCCCATGCTACTGGACAACTGATTGCACTCAGACAGCCCAGTCATAAGAGACCCTTGGTTCACGTCCGGGGAGGTGGAGACATTTATGGTGCCACTGTAACTAGGCCCCATGAGCTGCGGGGCAGCGTTTCCAGACAGCTTTGGAGGGTGTGGAGGAGAGAGCCGCGGGGGCTGTTGCTGCCCAGAGTCCGAGGACGGTACAGGAGGACTGAACAGCTCCGGACTGCCGTGCATTTTGCCCCTCATGGCGTGTGCCATCTGCTCTTGGGCGGCCTGAATAAAATCTCGAGCTAGCGCGGTCCCGTCAAAGGCCTGAGCGGTCTCCTTGTTGGCGGCCGCTTGCTGCGGCATGGCTGCTTCTGCCTTTGCGCCCTTTTGAGCAAGGGGGCTGTCATCTGGAGAATCCCTGCTGCGTGATACCTGTTCTTTCTCACACTGACCAGAAGCCTGCGAAGCCTGGGGCTCCTCTTTTACGCTGACAGCTTCCTGTTCATCACCAGTGCTCTCGTCATCTGCATCTCCTTCCTCACTGCTGGTGCTGCTGCCGCCAAGGCCGGCTATCTCCTCACCTTCCCCACATTCTGCTTGCAGAGCATCATCAGCAGGACTGTTCAGACACAAGCGGTTTTCAGGGTTCAAGGAGAAGCCTCTCCTCAAACTCTCTGAGCCACGACCATAAGTGGAAATATTGAGCAGATAATGCCCAGACATAGCAGGCTTGGATGTCCTTCTGCCCATGAAGCCCAGCATAAATCTCTGGCTGTTGGAGCTGTTTTCTAATGGGAAGCCTGAGTGAGGGAGATTCAGTTGTGAAGGCTGAAGGACTGGCAACAAATTCTGCCTCTGGACCCTCTTGATAAGAGTCTGAAGAATCTGTTCTTGGGTTGTCTTGCTGAGTGCCTCGTGGCACTGCTGCTGCTCAAGACTGGGCTCCTTTCCCGAGGGGAGTGGAAAGGTCCTTTGAACCTGAGGCAGAGGCCTGTTCTGGCAAAAGATCTTCCCCAGCTGTGGCGTGGGTAAGCTGGATTGTCTTTCACCACCCTCAGGTCCAGTGCTGTTCCCTGCTACACTTGCAGCACTGGATGCTGCTGCCGCTCCTTTTTCTTCGTGAGAAGCTAACGGGACAGTTTTCATCGCTGCTTTGGTGAGAGGCTTCGGCAGGATTTGCTCCAGAGGGACGTTCTTGCCTTGAAGAAGTTGGGTGACCAAAGGGTTGTTAGCAGGAATACTGGAGCTTGGTTTTGGGAGGGTTGCACTTGAACTTGGATAAGTTTTAAGGCTAGGCACTGCTGATGAAGTGTGAGAGGGTGGGACGGATGTAGCAGAGAGGACCACACCTCCAGCCTGGCCTTCTGAGCTCATGGATGTTAGCAAAGACATTGGAGGGGAAGAAGATTTGCTTTTTGAAACATCTAAGCTGGCTCCTCCTAAGGCTGTAGGTGCTACCTTAGTTAGGTTTGTGCTGGGATCTGCTGTGGATACTGTGACACAGGCTGCTCCATCCCTGACAGCTGGTGCCCCACAGGCCTGGCCTGGCCCTGCTGGAGCAGAAGGTGCTTTCTCTTGTTTGTCTTTGCTGCCAGCATACTGGGAGCCTGGAGTCTGACTGGCAGTCGTACTGGGAGGGCTCTGCTTTACCCTGCTGGCTTTCTCTAATGACGGTGCCGCGGATGAGGAGGGGCTGGCGCCTGTATTGCTGGCTGGAGTTCTGGACTGCAGTGTGGGAGTCTGCTGTAGTTGTGCTCTAGAAGGATTGTGAGGTGGTGCCTGGTCTGTGGCCTGGTTCTCCATTTGGCTGTGGCTCCCTGGACAACGGGGAAGAAACCTTCTCGCACTTCCCCCGCTTCCAGTTCCTGCCAGTTCCAGTGCGTTTCCTCCAGTTCCAGTTGCGTTGGTTCCAGCTGCTGTTGCTTTACTTTTCTCTCCTCCACCTCCCGGTGGGGCCCCACCACCGCCTGGTCCAGGCCCCGGGACAGCTCCCCCACTGGAGGCAGCAGCGGCAGCAGCGGCGGCAGCGGCGGCTGCTGCTGCCCTCTGAGCCTTGGCTTGCTGGGCTTTTGCCTTGATGTCTGCCAGGGTTCTGGCTCCTGTTCTTCCTGGACTGGTAAGTGAGAGTGGGAAACGTACCCTGGGAGAGACCTGGCCCGCGGGAAATGGCATTGGGGAGATTCTGGAGACGGGAATCTGAAACAAGAGGAGGAGAAAAGCACAGCTGAGATACAGGAAACATTCAACCCAGGTATTTAAGATCCTTAGTGTCTACAGTTGGGGCCTTAAAGAAATAGTTGTAGTTTTGGAGAAATCTCTTTGGAGAAATCCCTCATCTCCCTCACCTGAGACCAATAATAAAAGCCCTGTGTGATCTTTTGGTGTCAGACAGACCTCTTTTAAGTACATTTCAGTCTTAGTGACTCACCTGGAAGCTCAGCTCCCACAGCTGCAGACACAAGAGAACATTATACACCACCACTCAAAGCCTTGTATCGAGCACACTCAGAAAAATCTGTGAGGTTTCTCTGGACTTTATGGTCCATCATTCTTTCAGCCTTCATTTGCTTGGAGTTTACACCCTTTTAAAGTGTGTGTCACTGTTCTGCCTTTCCTGGCACTGCTCTTCTACTCCTGTGCACTTACACACCTGTCTCAGTACAAATAATGATTCTTCTGCTACATACCTGCTATGTTTGAGCCCTTTCTTCTACAAAACCCTCTCCACTACTCTCATCCTTCCTGTTTACTTTCTTTCTAGGATGTACATGATGAGAGCAGTGCACTCATGTCTACAGAATGCCAGAATGATGGAGTTGGATAGGACCTCTGGAAATCATCTAGACCAGCCCCTGTCATAAAGCAAGGTCACCCAGAGCAGGCTGCCCAGGATGGTGTCCAGACAGGTTTAGAATCTTGCCAGAGAAGGAGTTTGTATTTGTGTACTGCTTAGAATGTAAGAGCCTTATAGGAGAGCAGAATTTTTGGGACATACAGAAACACTTCTGCCCAACACCCCAAACCAGGGAGCTGAACTTTAACCAGAGAATATTCCAGTAAAAAACGAACAGTCTCCATTCTACAGACACCAAACTCTGCTACTCATAGTCACAGATGGCTGTAAAAAGACCTGTGTTGGTTCACCTGTTTGACGTGGCCAGGCTGGAGAGATGGATGGAAGGAAACCTCATGAAGTTCAAGAAGGGCAAGTGTAGGATCCTTCACCTGGGGAGGAATAACCCCTTGCACCAGGTCAGGTTAGAGATTGACCTGTTGGAAAGCAGCTCTGTGGAGAAGGCCCTGGGAGTGCTGGAGCACAAGTTCACCACCAGCCAGCCGATGGTCTCCTGGAGTGCATTTAAGATAGCTTGGCCAGCAGGTCAAGAGAGATTCTCTTCCCCCTCTACTCTGTTCTAGTGAGGTCTGGGTACACTTCTGGGCTCCCCAGTTCAGGAGAGACAGGGAACTACTGGAAAGAGTTCAGCAGAGGCTACAAAGATGCTGAAGGGAATGGAGCATCTGTCTGACAGGGAGAGGCTGAGAGACCTGGGGCTGCTTAGCCTGTAGAAGAGAAGACTGAGAGGGGATCTTCTCAATCTTTAGAAATATGTGTCAAGAGGATGGGGCCAGACTCTTTTTAGTGGTGCCCAGCAACAGGAAGAGAGGCAACAGGCACAAGCAGACACCCAGGAGGTTCCATCTGAACAGGAGAAGAAAATTGTTTACCTTTGCAAGTGGCAGAGCCCTGGACCAGGCTGCCCAGAGTTTCTAGATTCTCCTCTGGAGAGATTCCAAATCCACCTGAACACTGCGATCCTGAGCAACCTGCTGTGGCTGGCACTGCTTTAGCAAAGGAGTTGGACTGGATTATCACCAGAGGTCCCTTCCAACCTCCACTGTACCTGGATTCTGGATTTACTATGAACCACTGAGCACAGCATCACTGAAGAGCACTTCAGTGGTGCCCAAACATGTACCTATTTCCTGAAAGACTATCAAATGCCCACACTGAGTGTGCTTATTACTCACTCACAGGGCATTTCCTGGCAGGTCAGGAAATAGTAGGTGTCTGGTCTACTGCCCAGGCCAAACTTTGGAACATTTCTTCCATGCTTTGTTTCCATCTGCCCTGTCCTAGTGGCAACCGTTTGCCTGCTTCCTTTCCTATGCAGGCTCTCACTAAGAGTCAGCAGCTAAAGGGCTTTTGAAGCCAAGATGTTCCCTACAACAGCCTTTCCCTGCCACCTAGTCTGTACTGTGCTGCATTCAGCTGGTAGAAATGAGAACTGCATTAGCTCTAGATGGTCTTTTCTCACACAAAGGGGAGTAATTTCGTTTTTGGGCTTGACACAATGGAGGCAGCCGCAACAATGTTCTTTCCTGACCTGTTGATGTACTGCTGGGGATACCTCCTCACCTGCAAAGTTCTCTGCACTCCTGGGCTACAACCTACTTTGTTAAAGTCTCACAGTTGCTCTCCAGCTGTCTCTGGCTTCCACCATGAACTCAGTGCTCCCTGTTACAAGCAGTCTTGGGCTTTTGCACAACTGTCCAAGCTTCTGCCCAAGAGATCTTTAAACAGACACCTAACCTAAGTCATGGCAATTAGCAACCAGCCTGCACAGCTCCATTTGTGTAACAGGCAGGTAACAATCATAGAATGAGCCAGGTTGGAAGAGACCTCCAAGATCATCCAGTCCAACCTAGCACCCAGGCCTAGCCAATCAACTAGACCATGGCACTAAGTGCCTCAGCCAGGCTTTGCTTGAACATCTCCAGGGACAGCGACTCCACCACCTCCCTGGGCAGCCCATTCCAATGCCAATCACTCTCTCTGGCAGGAACTTCCTCCTAACATCCAGCCTAGACCTCCCCTG
>WAAF01004552.1:332630-349633 GCA_013400475.1 Tricholaema leucomelas
TTGTTGTGGCCCAAGTGTAGAACCCTGCCTGAACTTGGCCTTGTTAAATCTCATCCCATTGGCCTCTGCCCACCCGTCCAGCCTGGCAAGATCTCTCTTCAGGGCTCTCCTACCCTCCAAAAGATCTACAGCTGCTCATAGCTTGGCTTCATGATGATCCTGGAGGTCTCTTCCAACCTGGTTGATTCTATGATCCACTGCCTACTACTGGTAAAAGATCCTGTGCTTGGAAGCTTAGATCAGAAAAGCATTACTAGTAAAATGGCCACTATGAAAACACCTCCTGACTTCAGGGGTGACTGCAGTGATTTTTATAGTACCAGTACCTAACAAATGCCATGGAGGTTTGTTTCATTAGGGTAAGTTTGCTCAATTAGAAGTAGTTCAGGAAGTTCAGCTCTGCAGGTTTATAATCTACTCAAGTTGCAGAATTTCCTTATTACAGAGGACAAATGGAATGTGCCCTGAAAAGTATCTTTCAGCAGTGATATAGGAAATCTAGCATGATTAGTATATACAGAGACCTTAGCACATCCTTTAGTTCACTGATGTTGGGTTCTTTATTAATAGATGTAAAACAAACCACAGAAGGTCAGCAGGGCTGAGAAAAGCCTCAGTTCAGTGAATGGGAAGGAAGCCAAATAGCAGTGGGGTCTGAAGTATAAAGACTTGGGAAGGAATTTTCTTTTTTAATGTTATCAGAGTGTCTCAAGAACATAGAAGCCTGCTAAATAATGCAGGTACTTTTTTGCTTCTCAGATGGCAAGCTGCAAATGCACAGGTAGCAACCCCTGACGAGAAGAAATGAGAAAAGTTTTTTTTGCCTAAGTAAGGCTTGAATTATTTATCCTAATTCACACAGCATGCTAGCAGTGCCTTCTAGAATGGTCCAGAAGTTTGGACCAGGGAGGTGGTTGAGGCTCCACCCCTGGAGGTGTTTAAGGCCAGGCTGGATGGGGCTCTGGCCAGCCTGCTCTAGGGTAGGGTGTCCCTGCCCATGGCAGGGGCGTTGGAACTGGATGATCCTTGTGGTCCCTTCCAACCCTGACTGATTCTATGATTCTAAGTCACCTTAGCAATGCAATTAATTACACATTTTAGTGCATTTTGCTCTTTAGGCTTTTGTTCTGTCATCAGAGCAACCAAATCCCTGTAAGCAGAAAAAGAAGAATCTTACTTGCATGGAGCCTGTCAGATCTCTGGAACGGTTTCTTCCCCAGCCCTGGCAAGGAGTTATCAAGCTTGACAGAGGGAGAGGAACTGGAGGTGGAGTTCTGAGGGCTTCCTGACTGTCCATCCGACTGCTTTCCTTCCCAAGCTGCACAGGAAATGGAAACATTTAAAAGCAGAGAAATACATAGAAATATCAAATCAGAACTGTTTGGATCGAAACACACACACCGCACACCCCCCCGCCCCGATTCCAGCAGCTCTGGGACAAGCACTTTCAGGATACTTACGTTCCTTTGTTCTTGTAGCATGTGCTTCCCAGTGCCTGAAACAGAGGACCCCTTTGTGGCTATCAGACTAAATCAACAGGTGAACAGACATTTCATTTATGGTTTGAATCTATTTCCCAGTTAGTCCCATCTTACTTTCCATCTACACCCAATCCAGTGATGACCTTGTTAAAGCCACCTTTCAGAAGCAGCTTTTGGTTCTGTTTGAGTTCACTGCTGTGAAAAATCTCCTCACACTCCATGTGTGCTTTCTAAATGTTAACCTACTGCTGTAACTTTTGTTGTTTTAGGCCACTCTCAGTAATTCCTCTTCCTCTTTCACATACTCTAAGAGATACTTAAATGTCCTTCTCTAAAGGCATTACCTAGGCTAACTAGACAGATTTCATGGCTATGATTTCTTCATACATATCACTGTCACACACATTCTATTTTGCACAGCAATATTTTTTCTGCCAGTGGAAAAGAACTTCTCCCCTTGGTTCTCACTGTCTTTCCTTCCCTCCTCCTCAGTGAGATGAATTAAGAACAAGAAGTGGTCTTCCTTCTGCTCCAGCAAGTACTCAAGTATAGAAAGGTAATGAAGTCCAATACCATGAAAAAGAAACTCCACAATTCATGTGATGAAGTCACAACTTAAATTCTGGCTCTAATGACTGCAATCCCTTCACCAACTCTGTGCCACCCCTGATGCCCACCTGCCTCTTACTCTCCTCTCTGCCTGGTTCCTTTCCTCTTCCTTCTTTTCCTTACACCAGCTGTTCCAGTTTTGACTAAATCCAGAGGGTAGTGGCCAGTGGCCCAATGTTCTGATGGAAACTGGTTACAAGTGAAGTCCCTTGGTGGTTCACACTGGGACCAGTGCTGTGTAATACCTGCATCAATGACATGGACAGTAGTACTGAGTGACACCCTCAGCAAGTGTGTAATGAAACCAAGCTGAGTAGTGCAGCCATCACACTGAGGGATGGGATCCATCCAGAGTGGCCTGGACAAATGGAGAACCTCCTGAGGTTCAACAAGGCCAAGTGCAAGGTTCTGCACCTAGGTCAAGACAAGCCCCAGTATCAATCCAGGCTGGGGGATGAAGGAATGGAGAGCAGGCCTATGGAGAAGGACTTGGGAATACTGCTGGATGAAAAGCTGAACAGGACCTGGCAATGTGCAGTCACAGCCCAGAAGCTGTGAGTTCCATGTAAACATGAAGAAAAGTTTTTTGTCACTGTGAGGGTGACAGAACACTGGAACAGGCTGCTCAGGGTGGTTGTGGAGTCTCTCTCTCTTTCTGGAGATATTCAAAAGCCCACCTGGATGTGTTCCTGGGTGATCTGGTTTAGGTGATACTGCTCTGGTAGGAGGGATGGACATGATAAGCTTTCAAGGTCCCTTCCAACCCTTCACATTCTGTGAATTATAGAATCAGCCAGGTTGGAAGAGACCTCCAAGTTCATCCAGTCCAACCTAGCACCCAGCCCTATCCAGTCAACCAGACCATGGCATTAAGTGCCTCAGCCAGGCTTTTCTTGAACACCTCCAGGGACAGCGACTCCACCACCTCCCTGGGCAGCCCATTCCAATGCCAATCACTCTCTGCCAACAACTTCCTCCTAACATCCAGCCTAGACCTCCCCTGACACAACTTGACACTCTGTCCCCTTGTTCTATTGCTGTTTGCCTGGCAGAAGAGACCAACCCCACCTGGCTACAGCCTCCCTTCAGGGAGTTGTAGACAGTTGCAGAAGCTGACCGTATCCTGGGCTGAATCCAAAGCAGAGTGACCAACAGGTTTTGAGCCACTCATGACAAAATTTGGGCTACTTCCTCATCTCATGTTTATTTTCTCTAGTGTGGAATTCTGTGGTTTAGTCTCTGTGTGCTTATTCTCCCATTTCAAATAGTCCTAAACAATCCCAAACCAAAACTAGACCAATCTGTCCTGTCTTGCTGGTTATATACAGCTGGAATGGTTCTTGTGACAGCTGTTCAGGCAAATACAAGGTTGTAGCCATGTGCTCTAAAGCCAAGTGAAGGAACAGCCATATTTATCAGCTCTACATCATGCATCATTTAAGAGCAAAGCATTTAACAATTGATGAGGCTGCTTGTTGCTCCCAGGCAGCTTAGGAGCTCAGACCCTTTCAAAAAGGTTAAGGGGAAGGAGGTTAACATTTCTGTGCTTGGTTGAAATTCAGTCCTAAACTGTGCTTGTGCCTCTTAACACCTGGTCTGAGAAGGAAGCCAAAATGAATCCATTAGGAAATGACACATTTCCTCTGGCACTATTAAGAAAACGAAGTGTCAGGCATGTCAAGTCTTAAGCACGAAATGAGAGTTTAAAAGCCTTTGGCATTTTCTCTGCTAACCAGGATTAAACCTGAATGGTTCATTGGCACAACAAGCAGATACTGTTCCTGAAGGACCTCCATCTGCTGAGCCACAGGAGAACTGCATCTTCACTTAGGAAAGCAGGAACGGGGCAGATCAAAGAGGGACTGAAACAAGTGGGATGGTTTGTAAGATTGTTAGCTAACAATACATGAGTGAAGCACAGGGGAGCTGCGATGCTGAGGGACACGGTTTAGCGGTGGCCTGGCAGTGCTGGGTTAACAGTTGGACTTGATGATCTTAAAGGTCTCTTTCAAACAAAATGACTCCATGATTCTGTAATTCTAATGACATAAAAGGAAGTAGTGAGAAGAAATCAAATAACCTGCACTCTGTGCCCATGGTGGATAGGACAGGAAATCTTGGGTTTAAACCCAAGAAGGAGGAAAATACTCCAATTAGAGGCTAAGAAAAGCGTTTTGAAGACAAAGTTAACAATGCAGGAAGGATAAGACTGCTGCAAGTTTTTGGTCTGGGCACCAGTGGCATCTCTTAGAACAGACTGAAGAAAACACCTGCCAGGAATGAATGAATGCATCATAGATTCTGCTCTGAAGAAAGGATGTGAACTAGATGAGCTCTCAAGGGTACTCCTAGGCCTAGTGTCTGATGGCTCCATACATTTACTAACCTGACTAGTCAATCAGCTAAATGGTCACAGAGAGAAGGAGCTGGGCTGCTACTGGGTGAAGAGCTGGACAGGAGCTGGCAGCGTGCACTCCCAGCACAGAAGCCAACTGCATCCTGGGCTGCATCCAAAGCAGCATGGCCAGCAGGCCGAGGGAGCTGATTCTGCCTCTCTGGTTCTTTCTGGTCAGACCCCACTTGCAGTGCTGTGTCTAATTCTGGGTTCCTCAGCACAGGAGAGACATAGACCTGTTGGAGTGCATCCAGAAGAGGCTGCAGTGATGATCCAAGAGCTGGAATCTCTCTGCTGTGAAGACATGCAGAGAGTTGGAGTTGTTCAGCCTGGAGGAATAGGCTCCAAGAAAACCTTCTTGAGGCTTTTCAGCACTTAAAAGGGAGAAGAAGAAAGCTGGGGACAGACTCTTTAGCCAGTCCTGTTGTGACAGGTTTTAAACTAGAAGAGGGGAGATTCAGACTAGGCAGAAGGAAGAAATGTTTCATGCTGAGAGAGGTGAGACACTGGCCCGGGTCATCCAGATAGATGGTCGATGCCCCATCCCTGGAATCACTGCAGGTGGTATTGGACAGGGCTCTGAGCAACCTGCTCTAATTGCAGATACCTTTGCTCACTGCAGGGTGCCTTTAAAAGTCTCTTCCAACTCAAACCATTCTGTGACTCTAGGGTTCTAATAAAATGAAAGCCAGGAACACAGAAGCTGGAAAATTTCAAAACCAAAAAGAACATCACATAAACCAGAACAGTTTCTTCTCTCATCCCCTAAGAAGAGAAAAGGCAAGTCAGAGAGACAGGACAGTAAGAAGACGCATCGGAGCATCGCTGCCACGTACGGGATTTTGCAGGCGTGGGGCTGCTGGCTGCCTTGACGGCCTTCAGAAGGACGTGCTGGTTAGTGGAGACGGGCATGCCTGCTCTGCATTGCTGCTGCTGCTGCTTTTGCTGCTGCTGCTTCAAGGCCTGAGGAAGAGGACAGAACAACATGACCAAAGAAATTCCAAATAGACTACTAGCACACAGTACAAACTGCTTGTTCTACAGCGACCCATAGCGGGGTTCTGATTCCGGCTATGTCAGAAGCTCAGACTGGCTTCTGCAAGACGTTCAGTTCATAGAATCAACCAGGTTGGAAGAGACCTTCAAGCTCATCTAGTCCAACCTATCACCCAGCCCTGTCCAATCAACTAGGCCATGGCACTAAGTGCCTCATCCAGGCCTTGCTTGAACACCTCCAGGGACGGTGACTCCACCACCTCTCTGGGCAGAGTTCACGTGAGACAACATCCGCCTGAATACGCCACTGTAAGCTGACAGAGTCTCTGTCCTGCACCTAAAACAAAAACCTCATGGTTGCAGAACACTTTAATCTGTGTTGTTTCATGGAAAAGACTCTCTAGAGAACACAGGAAGAAAGGATTCCAAATCTGGAGCTGGTTCAAGAAGTAATTACATGATTAACTTCAAAGCCAAGGTACCACAATGTAATTAATTTCTGTCTCCTGGAGAACCAACTTCCTACAAATATTCAACAGAGAGGTTAGTCATTTAGGAAAGACTTATTTGATTAGGGCAGTAACAAAGATTAAAATGCTAAGGGGAAGAAAACAGAATCCTTTGTTTCAGAAGAGGCCATTCAGGTGACCAAAACAGAGCCTAAATGACTCCAGTGAGGAAGTAAGGAGAGAGTTGGTTAAGCTGCAACATCTACTGAAACCATAGTGTCTGCCTTCAGAAAATGAAACTCCAACCCAAACCAACTGAACAGCAGAGTGAACACTGACAGATCAAATGTGCTGTGGAGCTGTGAAATAGGGAGGCATGCAACATGTTGTGTTGCATATATACAAATCAGTGGGACTGTTCCATAGAGATCATCATCTTAATTAACAGTAATAATAACAACAACCCCATGAATGCTTCAGGCTTGAAGCAGCTGGAAACTGCCTTGTGGAAAAGAACCTGGAGGTGCTGGCAGACAGCCTGCTGAAGATGAATGAGTGTGTGCCCAGGTGGCCAAGAATGCTAACAGCATCCTGGCTTGGATCAGCAATAGCATAGCCAGCTGGGACTAGGGCAGGGATTGCTCCCCTCTACTGCAGCCTAACAAGACCACATCTGGAACCCTGCATTCAGTTTTGGGCTCCTCACTCCAAGAGGGCAACAAAGCTGCCAGAGGATCTAGAGCACAGATCCCAACCCCTAATATCCTGTGATCTTGTGAGGAGTGGCTGAAGGAACTGGGATTGCTCAGCCTGGAGAAAATGAGGCTCAGGGGTGACCTCCTGGCTCTCTACAACTCCCTGAAAGGAGACTGGAGTGAGGTGGGGGTCAGTCTCTTCTCTCGAGCAACGGAACATGAAGGGAAACAGCTTCACATTATGCCAGAGGAGGTTTAGGTTGAACACAGGGAACAGTTTCTTCCTGAAAAGAGTTGTCAAGCCCTGAAATAGGCTGTCCAGGGAAATGTTGGAGTCCCCATATCCCTGTAGGGATTGAAAAGCCATGAAAAGCTGAGGGACACAGTTTAGTGGTGACCTGGCAGTGCTTGGTTAACAGCTAGATATGATGATCTTGGGGGTCCTTTCCAACCTGACTGATTCTGCTATTCTGTGAATAACAATACAAAAATAGGAGAATAAAAATGTGCAGGAACCTGCAGAAAATCTGCCACACAAGGAGAACAGGAGACCAACCAGCTTAGGGTTTGCAAAGACACAAAAGGATGCACATAATGAATGGACACTTTAGAGTCCTGCTTTCTAATATTAAATAGTTCCTATTTATCCACTTCCGCCATGGGTTAAAGAAAGCATTCAGCCAAGGTGAAACAAAACAGAACTGAGAATCAGTATGAGGAAATCCTCTCAAATGCACAATTAACCTCCCCTTACTGAGGTCAAAAGCTACTTAAAGAGAGAGAGACAGAGAGATCAAACAAGAGACCTGGCACTCACATGTGTATCAAAAATCTATAAACAAGTTCAGAAGGCTTCCAGGAATTCTGTGGTTTGAAGGTGAGCTGCAGGCAACAATGAACATCAAGAACATATGAGACTATGAAGACCACTAGTGTGTTCAGGGGGTTGGACTAGATAACCTTCAGAGGTCCTTTCCAACCCAAACCATTAATAGAATCATAGAATCAACCAGGTTGGAAGAGACCTCCAAGATCATCCAGTCCAACCTAGCACCCAGCCCTGGCCAAGCAACCAGACCATGGCACTAAGTGCCTCAGCCAGGCTTTGCTTCAACACCTCCAAGGACGGCGACTCCACCACCTCCCTGGGCAGCCCATTCCAATGCCAATCACTCTCTCTGCCAACAACTTCCTCCTAACATCCAGCCTAGACCTCCCCTGGCACAACTTGAGACTGTGTCCCCTTGTTCTGCTGCTGGTTGCCTGGCAGAAGAGACCAACCCCATCTGGCTACAGCCTCCCTTCAGCTAGCTGTAGGCCACACAGAATCACAGAATGTCAGGGGATGGAAGGGACCTTGAAAGATCATCTAGTCCAACCCCCCTGCCAGAGCAGGATCTCCTATACCAGATCACACAGGATCCTCTTTTTTTAATAACATCCAAAGGAGAATAAAAGCAATGAGGTCACCTCTGGGCCTCCTCTTCTCCAGGCTAAACACCCCTAACTCCTCACAGGGCTGCAATGCAGGCCCCTCACCAGCTCTGTCGCTCTTCTCTGGACACATTCTCCCTTCAGCTAGTTGTATTCTGTGAAATACCCCAAGTTTTGTGCACTCTGTCCATCATCTGTTCTGTCTGCTCTTCAACTGCAGCATGAGCCAGCAGTGTGCCCAGGTGGCCAAGAGAGCCAATGGCATCCTGGCCTGCATCAGGAATGGTGTGGTCAGCAGGAGCAGGGAGGTCATTCTGCCCCTGTACTCTGCACTGGTTAGACCACACCTTGAGTACTGTGTCCAGTTCTGGGCCCCCCAGTTTAGAAGGGACATTGAGATGCTTGAGCGTATCCAGAGAAGGGCAACGAGGCTGGTGAGAGGCCTCGAGCACAGCCCTATGAGGAAAGGCTGAGGGAGTTGGGATTGTTTAGCCTGGAGAAGAGGAGGCTCAGGGGTGACCTTATTGCTGTCTACAACTACCTGAGGGGTGGTTGTGGCCAGGGGGAGGTTGCTCTCTTCTCTCAGGTGGCCAGCGCCAGAACGAGAGGACACAGCCTCAGGCTGCGCCGGGGGAAGTTTAGGCTCGAGGTGAGGAGAAAATTCTTCACTGAGAGAGTCATTGGACACTGGAATGGGCTGCCCAGGGAGGTGGTGGAGTCGCCGTCCCTGGGGCTGTTCAAGACAAGGTTGGACGTGGCACTTGGTGCCATGGTCTAGCCTTGAGCTCTGTGGTAAAGGGTTGGACTTGATGATCTGTGAGGTCTCTTCCAACCTTGGTGACACTGTGAGACTGTGAGACTGTGATTTTTATTGCCTTAGGCAAAATAACCCTGCTCCTGTTCCCTCTGTCAGCACAGATGTTGGTCATGCAGCACCCAAGGTGTCCACGCCAAAGGTATCTGAGGGGTGTGTGGGAAGAGGAGGAAACAGTAATTTGTGAGATATCTCTTCTTAAACTCTGTATCAGCTTCACACTTCTGTAATAAATGTTAGGGCCTTTCTTCAGTCAATCCTCATCATCCCACTTCCTTCACTACAGTCTGGTTCTATCTTCTCAAACACCTCCTTGTAAATCCTGAGTGGGGGTATGAGGTCAGCTCTCCTGTGACACCCCCAACCTACACTCAGCTGCCCTCAGCTCCAGCCATGCAAGGCCCCACCCCACCTCTGTCTAGAATCAGGCAATCAACAAAGCAGCAACTGGGCAGCAGCTTCTAGGTGCCACAGCTTCAGAAGCCTCTGGAAGCAGCAGAGTGTCTCTCACAAGGTCTCTCCCTCCAGAGGATCTCTCTCAGGGTCTCAAAGGTCTCTCCTGCAGGTCTCTCTCTCAGGGTCTCAAGAGAGCCTCCTCTCCAGAGACCCCAAAGCAAGGTAGAATCCACCAGCACCAGCCTGCCAACTTCCCCCTCACCCCAACCTGCCCAAATCCTCCCTCCCTGCCTGTGTGCAAGAGCTCGTTGGTTTCTTTGTTTAGTTTGCCTTTAAGTTGTCCTTCGTTCTCCCCTCAGTGGAGGGCAGATGCTCATCAGTAGGCAGGTGCATTTGCACAGAGGGCAACTCTGAGGTGAGCCCCACTGCTGAGGTCAGAAACTGTGCTATAAAGCACAACTGCAAATGGTACCATTGAGCATCCTTAGCTCCCTCTTTAACTGTAATTAGAACTGCTGGGCCTGTAGTACTCACAGTCAGCTGACCAAGAGGTAAGTCCAGCTGCCCCGAGCCCCTCCAGTCTCTGAGGACCATTCAGAAGGCAATTCATCTCTTTCCAAGTTTGTCCCTCTCTAAATGCAACAGGCTTCTACCTCCTCTGAGCAGGCTGGGCCAGTGTCTCACCACCCTTGCATGAAATATTTCTTCCTTGTCTAAATCTCTTCTCTTTTAGTTTAAAGCCATCACCCCTTGTCCTGTCCCAACAGGCCCTGCTAAACAGTCTGTTCCCAGCTTTCTGATAGGCCTCTTTAAGTACTGAAAGGCCTCAACAAGATCTCCCCAGTGCCTTCTCTTCTCCAGGATAAATAATCCCAGCTCTTCCAGCCTGTCCTTAGCAGAGTGCTTCCAGCCCTCAGATCATACTTGTGGCCTCCTCTGGACTCATTTCAACGGGTCCATGTCTCTCCTGTGCTGAGGATCTGTGCTAGTTTGAAGCTAGGTAGAATATTTTGGTGAGAAGAATTAGATGATAGGCTGTAAAAAGGAAACAATGGTGATGGCTGCTGCACTCATAGGCTTGCTGAGATGTATAAAAACAAGAACATAAATATAGATAACAGAGTTGCTCTCTGGCTCTGGCTGCCTCCCTTCTCTCCCTAACCTGCTGTCTAACTAATCCCTCTGCTTCCTAACTCCCCTGGCCAACCCTCCAAACTCACCTTGCACATAAGGCAAACTCTGGGATAAGGTAGAGGGGTGGAAAGGAGGTGGAAAGATGGTTGAGAGCCCTTCCTGGGGACTCTGGTTTCTGGGAGGGCTGTTGTGTTTCTGTATTACCTTTTTAACTTGTATATTTCTGTCTACAGCTGCAGATACAGTAAATACCTGCTTGTATATTATGCTAAGCTGTAAATATAAAGCTCCATTCAATTTCCAGCTTGGCTGAGTCTAGTCTGGGTGATTTTCTTAAGTGTGGGAGGGTGGGTAACACATCACACTAGATCCTGATGCTCTGCTCTGGGCCACAAGAGTTGAGTACATGGGGATGAGCTGTTGCGATTCAAGACAAGTGGTGGAGTTACCAACCCTAGAGGGACTGAAAAGATGTGGAGATGTGGTCCTAGGGGACACAGTTTAGTGGTGATCTGGCAGTGCTGGGTTAATGGTTGGACTGGTTGGTCCTAAAGCTCTCTTCCAACCAAAACGGTTCTACAGTTAGCATCAGGAATAGCTTTTTGCCCTGCAGGCAGCTGCAGAAATGTTAAGTACAAACAGCTCTGCAAGGCCTCCATGTAGTTCCTCATTTCTCTTCTAGAGTTTCTGATTATTTTTTGCCCCTCAAACCAATGAGATTAACACTGCAACTGAAAACACTGTTTTAATTTTGGAATTCACTGGCCCTGACTTACTCCATTACACTCAGCAATAGTGCTGGAACAAGCCTGATTGGGAAGCAGACATCTCAGAATAAGAAAGCTGCAGAGCAGAGGGGAAAAGCAGAGTCAGAGGGGAATTAATATAATGGTGGGGGAAAGCTGGCAGGAGCAGGAGCATGAGCATGGGGAATTCAGAGATGAAAACAAATACATTTGTAATGTAAAGGTGGAAGCTGGGAAGAGAAAAAAACTAGATGGTGTACAGGTTTGGAAAGAGTGCTGGTTTAGAAATGAAGTGTGACTTTGTCCAGGAGTCCCTTCCAACCTGTGATTCTGTGAAACAAGAGCCTATAGGCCAGAGAGAATAGAGAGGAACCACTGAGCACAAGGAAGGTAAGAGGTTCATAACATCCCCTGAGTCTGCTTGATCACTCTGTTCAGAGAGAAAAGGCTTTGCAGACAACAGAAAGAAATGATTTCCAGTCAGGCTTAAAGTGATGAGGAAGGGAAAGCAAAGAATACAATTCATATCTTGCTGAATGAGTGAGAAGCCATTTCCTGAAGACTCAAAGTGGAAACTTGAATCTGGACTTCAGAAGAAAATCTCCCTAAAGTGACAACATAATCTTGCAGCTTTGTTGCAGCTATCAGCAGCAAGGAACATCAGAGTACCACTGATGATTCTGTCAAGGAATAGACAAGTGAGAAGAGAGAGAAGATACCCTAAAACTGGCATCTCTTTTTGACATCAACCCTCTTTTGCTAGAACCAGTGCTCCACATCATCCCATTGCCTTATCTTCCCCTGTAACATTCTCTTCAACAGTCTGCTCTAATCAGATCCTTCTCTCCCACTGCAGATGCTCTTCCCAATGCCACAGACACCTCTGTTAGTTGGATGCCACCCCCAGTGTCGCTTCTTAGCTGGAGAACACCATGAACAGTCTGGGCTGGAAAAGGTAAATCCTGTCTGTGACAAACCTCTGTAAACCTTGGACTAGCACCTCCTCTGCAGCTTGATTCCTAACTCCTTACAGGTTTTGACTTGACTAAGGAGTAAATCTGACCCTTATAAAGCATTTCCTGTCAAAGGATCATGGAAAACTGAACAATGCAGATGGGGAAACATCTGCAAATAAGACACTCAAGGCTAATTCATCTTGCACTTGTCATCAGGAGAAACAGATAATCTGAAGTACAAACACACATTTCATTCTGCCTACATAAAATTATCTCTGTCTACACAAGAGTCATTCTCCATGCTTGGAAAACAGTCAGTCCTCCTCTTCCTCCCCCAGTACCCAGCAGAGGGGCAACACAAAGTCATTGTGCTCTCCTTCCCCTTCTTCTCTCCACATATACAGAACCATAATGCCTTGGAAGGGAAAATATGCTGCTAACTCAAGGAAGAAGTCCATGGATTTAATTATTCTCCCCAAAAGACTTTCAATTTGTTTAGACTAGAGAAAGCTAAGCACAATCAAAGGGCTGGGTGAAAAGAAATAACATCTTACATTTGTTCTTGAAAATAATAATGAAAAAGTTTCCAGGGGGAAAGCAAATAACTAAAAACCACAACATTTTGAATCACCTTTAAGAGAAAGGGATATTTTAGCAAGACAGAACTATTTACTCTGAGACAGCCAGGCAACCCTGAGTTACCTCCCTGCAGAATGCAGTTTTACTGAGAAAGGTATCCACCAGAGAAAGAAAAATCACTGCAATGATCCCTGAACCAGGTTCTGGGCTAGGCTCCTTACCTGTTTGAGTGCCTTTTTGCTGTGCTTCTGCGATGAGGAGATGACTTTGCCTGCCTGGATGGAAGGTGACGGGCAGCCTGACTGAGGAGAGGATGTCTGTGACAGTCTAGATGACACTACAAGAAGAGAAAACAAACAAAATATATACACACAGGCATAATCTGACCCTTACTGTGCCTGCAGCACTTTAGGCAGTCCTCACCATTTCAGATTGTCTCGTGAGGCTCATCAAAATTGCACCTCTAGCAAATGTTACTCTTTGCACGAAGAATCATTTCTCTTTCCTCCCCACCACCGAGGCAGCTGTTTTCCTCTGAAAGCCAACAGCAATACCTGTGACCAACTTCAGATTTATCATCTCTTGCCCATCTCTTTTTTATTACTGTTGCAAATAGCTGCTATCAAACAACACTGCAGCTGGAGGAAAAGCTTCAGGCTCATGCAAGTTTGGCCAGTTCAAATCTAGATGGAAATAACAACACAGGCAGGGGCTGTCTTCATCTGGAATGTCTCTGTGGTCAGACACCTAAACAACAGCGCCTTCTGATCAGACCAAATCTCTATCCCACGCAAGAATAGGAAGGCAAATGACATGCAAAGGAAGTGGAACATCACTTGCTCCTTTCTAAATAGGAATCAGGGAATATACAGGATATCCCACTAAATGAAGACATTCTCAGCAGATGAGAATTAAGCTGCTTAAAGAAATCTAGTCCCAGACATGCAGAGTCCTAAAGGCTTCAAGTTTCGCTTCTTGAAAGGTCTCTTCACAAGCAGCAGCCTGGGGATGGGAATTAAGTAACACTTAATAGCTTGAATAGACCTGTTCAGCACAGCATACTCAACAACTCTGCTCTGGCAGCGATAGGGTGATGGATACACGGCCAGGGAGGGAAATCATTCACTCCCAGACTCAATCATCATGGATTTATCTCCATTGTCTTGGCAGAGATACACTGCACTGTCTAACAACCAAGGTTAATCTGCTGGTCATTTTGACTGACCTGTTAGCCCTAAGGGATCCCTGTCCTGGGATGAAACAGCTCATTTACATTACTGTGTGAGACAATATCTGGACTATTGGGTCCTGTTTTGGGCTCCCTAGTTCAAAAGAGACATGGAACTACTGAAGAGAGTCCAGCAGAGGCTATGAAGGTGATGATGGGACTGGAGAATCTCTGAGGAGGAAAGACTGAGAGACCTGGAGGAGGGCAGTCTAAAGCAGATCTTCTGAATGCTTAGAAATACCTAAATGTCAGGAATGAAGATGATGGGGCCAGATTCTTTTCCATGGTGCCCAGCAATAGGACAAGAAGCAACAAGCACAACCCAGAACCCAAGAAGTTCTGTCTGAGCAGGAAGAGAAAATTCTTTCCCATGAGAGTGCCAGAGCACTGGAATAGACTGCCCAAGAGAGGTTGTGGAGTCTCCTCCCCTGGAGAGATTCCAAACTTGTGTGGACATTGCAATCCTGGCAAACTTGCTCTGCCTAACTCTGTTTTATCAAAAGGGTCGGACTAGATGATCCCCAAAGATCCTTTCTAACCCCTACCATGCTGGGATTCTAAGATACAGACATCTCAACTAACCTCCTAACTCTTTAACAGCATGAAACACATTTGAAGCATTAAAAATGTGCTAGAAGTAAAGGAAAAACACATTGATGGAGAACCTGGGAGTCAAAACACATTTCAATCAGAAGAAAGAGAACTGAAATTAATCTGACAGAGTCTTTTGTGTAAGCTATGGCTGAAGACAACTGAAACCGACTTCTTTGGCTGAAGACAGCCAAAACTAACCTACTCAAATACTACTGTGTAAAAACACCATCTGGACCTTGTATATTGACATTGCAACAGGCTCAGGGATGTAAGCAAAGGACACAAGCTTCTGAAGCACTCATACAACAGCTCCTGGAACTGGAGGGGGGGTTTGCTTGATCTCTCTCTATTTCAAAACTCAGATATATAGTTTCAAATATATTTCAAATGCATTATTCAAATATATGCAAGAAAAGAAACTCTCATCTTTGGATAAGCTGGAATCAAAATATTTTGGAGCAATAAAATCGTTCTACTAAACTAATATTCAGAGCATTAGATATAAACATCTGTCAGGGACAAAAGGACTTCTGGACAACAGCTTCATGAGCATTACCTAACAAGCCACTGGAGCTGTACATGATACAGAGATTAATGCCATCTTATGAACACAGAATGCACCTGGATAATTCATTCCACTCAGTAGGAGCCTGAAGTCCATAATGCTCCTGCTATTTGATTGACTACAATGATTTGTACATGTTGGTATTTCCCAAGGATCAGTGCAGGGCCCAGTCCTGATCAGTATCTTCACTGATGATCTGGACAAAGGAATTGAGTCCAGCAGCAGTAAGTTTGCAGATGACACCAAGCTAGGAGCAGCTGTGGATCTGTTGGAAGGTAGGAGAGCCCTGCAGAGGGACCTGGACAGGCTGGATGGGTGGGCAGAGGCCAATGGGATGAGACTGAACAAGGCCAAGTGCAGGGTTCTACACTCTGGCCACAACAACCCCAAGCAGTGCTACAGGCTGGGGACAGAGTGGCTGAGAGCAGCCAGGAAGAAAGGGACCTGAGGGTACTGGTAGATAGTAGCTGAAGATGAGCCAGCAGTGTGCCCAGGTGGGCAGGAGAGCCAATGGCATCCTGGGCTGGAACAGGAGCAGTGTGGCCAGCAGGACAAGGGAGGTTATTCTGCCTCTGGACTCAACACTGGTCAGGCCACACCTTGAGTGCTGTGTCCAGTTCTGGGCTCCTCAATTCAAGAGAGATGTTGAGGTGCTGGAAGGTGTCCAGAGGAGGGCAACAAAGCTGGTGAGGGGCCTGGAGCACAGCCCTGTGAGGAGAGGCTGAGGGAGCTGGGGGTGTGCAGCCTGCAGAAGAGGAGGCTCAGGGATGACCTCATTGCTGTCTACAACTACTTGAAGGGAGGTTGTAGCCAGGTGGGGTTGATCTCTACTGCCAGCCAACCAGAAGCAGAACAAGGGGACACAGTCTCAAATTGTGCCAGGGGAGGTCTAGGCTGGATGCTAGGAGGAAGTTGTTGGCAGAGAGAGTGACTGGCATTGGAATGGGCTGCCCAGGGAGGTGGTGGAGTCGCCGTGTCTGGAGGTGTTCAAGAAAATCCTGGCTGAGGCACTTAGTGCCATGGTCTGGTTGACTGGATAGGGCTGGGTGCTAGGTTGGACTGGCTGAGCTTGGAGGTCTCTTCCAATCTGGTTGATTCTATGATTCTATGACTTATTGACTATCTGGCACAGAAGCAGTTTCCATACAGTCTTCATGCATGAGATATTTGCCCTTTGCCTTTAACAGCACCAAAATGCAGAGCGATCTAGACTCAAGGCACATCCCATTGGCAGGCACTGCCACCAGCCCTGCACTGCTCTCATCGCTCTCGCAGTAGAGCCTGGGGCAAAGCAATGCAGGCACACAGAGCAGGTCCTTACTTCTGTATCCTGGCTGGAGCTGGGAAGCAAGAGCTCTACAGAGGTTTTGTTACTGATTTTGTTTGAGCTTGGGAGATTATAAAATGGAAAAAAAATAGAATAGTAGATCTGAAATTCCTGCTCAAGGGGCTACAGGCATGTCTGCATGCTGTTCTGGAGCCCCCATTACAACAGGGATGTGGACATGCTGGAGTGTGTCCAGAGAATGAATGTCCACTGGCATGCTCAGAGGGCTGAAGCAGCTCTGCTGTGAGCACAGACTGAAAGAGTTGGGGCTGTTCAGGCTGGAGAAGAGGAGGCTCCAAGATGACCTTCTTGTGGCCTTCCAGGATCTGAAAGGGGCCTACAAAAACCTGGGGAGGGACTTTTTAGGCTCTCAGGGAGTGACAGAACTGGGGGGAATGGAGCAAAGCTGGAGGTGAGTAGGTTCAGGCTGGACATGAGGAGGAAGTTGTTGAGCATGAGAGTGGTGAGAGGCTGGAATGGGTTGCCCAGGGAGGTGGTTGAGGCCCCATGGCTGGAGGTGTTTAAGGCCAGGCTGGCTGAGGCTGTGTGCAGCCTGCTCTAGGGTAGGGTGTCCCTGGGCATGGCAGGGGGGTTGGAACTGGCTG
>WAAF01004552.1:350550-371662 GCA_013400475.1 Tricholaema leucomelas
AAGAGACCAACCCCACCTGGCTACAGCCTCCCTTCAGTTAGTTGTAGACAGCAATGAGGTCAACCCTGAGCCTCCTCTTCTCCAGGCTGCACACCCCCAGCTCCCTCAGCCTCTCCTCACAGGGCTGTGTTCCAGGCCCCTCACAAGCTTTGTTGCCCTTCTCTGGACACCTTCCAGCACCTCAACATCTCTCTTGAATTGAGGAGCCCAGAACTGGACACAGCACTCAAGGTGTGGCCTGACCAGTTCTGAGTCCAGGGGCAGAATAACCTCCCTTGTCCTGCTGGCCACACTGCTCCTGATACAGGCCAGGATGCCATTGGCTCTCCTGCCCACCTGGGCACACTGCTGGCTCATCTTCAGCTACTATCTACCAGCACCTCCAGGGCCCTTTCTTCCTGGCTGCTCTCCAGCCACTCTGTCCCCAGCTTGTAGTGCTGCTTGGAGTTGTTGTGGCCAGAGTGTAGAACCCTGCACTTGTCCTTGTTCAATCTCATCCCAATGGCCTCTGCCCACCCACCCAGCCTGCCTGGGTTCCTCTGCAGGGCTCTCCTAGCTTCCAACAGATCAACACCTGCTCCTAGCTTGGTGTCATCTGCAGGCTTACTGCTGCTGGACTCAATTCCCTTGTCCATATCATCAGTGAAGATACTGAACAGGACTGGGCCCAGCACTGATCCCTGGGGCACACCACTAGTGACAGCTGCCAACTGGATGTGGCACCATTCACCACCACTCTCTGGGCCCAGCCCTCCAGCCAGTTCTTGAGCATTTCAGAATGAATCCATCCAAGCCATGAGCTGCCAGCTTATGATGCACAACCAAGCACAGCCTTTGAGATTTGCTTCTGTCAAAGAAACATCCATCAGCATTACAGACCTTTCAGACAACATCTCTGTCATACAGCCTTATCAGCTATGGAGGATCCCACAGTTAACCAACCCCAGGCTTACCAAAATGACACAAAAGTAGTTCTGATTTGAGCCCAGGCACTGGCAGGGGAAGCAATGACACAGCACACAGCACATCTAGGAATACCAGCCACAAACTAGAAGACCCAGCTGCAGACAGTATGTGTGCTAATGGAATGAGAATTCCCCAACCCAGCAGGCTCAGAATCTAATTATACACCAAAAGGAACTCAAACAGTAAAAGACACTCAGTTGTTTGTACCCCTCTCACTTGCTAAGCTTAAGAAAGTCCAAGTTTCCTGGAGGACACATGGCAATGACAAAAGCAGATGAAAGCAGAGCTCCCTGGGTGCTCAAACAGCCAAATCAAAATCATCAAAATGTTTTGACTTTAGAGATGTTGTACTGATCTGAACAACACTGATGTTTTTCATCTGTTGTACTAGAAGGAAGAAAATAAACATAGTATTTTGTTTAAACACATCAAAAAATGACAGCTTTAAGGGCTAACTACCTCAGCGGGCACCAGATGGACCAACATCAATGAGCTGTCCTAGAAGCAAGGAATCAGGCAGGGTTGGAAGGGACCACAAGGATCAGCCAGTTCCAACCCCCATGACATGCCCAGGGACACCCTACCCTAGAGCAGGCTGCACACAGCCTCAGCCAGCCTGGCCCTAAACACCTCCAGCAATGGAGCCTCAACCACCTCCCTGGGCAACCCATTCCAGCCTCTCACCACTCTCATGCTCAACAACTTCCTCCTCACCTCCAGCTTTGCTCCATTCCCCCCAGTCCTGTCACTCTCTGAGCCCGAAAAGTCCCTCCCCAGCTTTTCTGTAGCCCCCTTCAGATCCTGGAAGGCCACAAAAAGGTCACCTGGGAGCCTCCTCTCCTGCAGACTGCACAGCCCCAACTCTTTCAGTCTGTGCTCACAGCAGAGCTGCTTCAGCCCTCTGAGCATCCTCCTGGCCCTTCTCTGGACAAGCTCCAGCATGTCCACATCCCACTTGTGGGGCTCCAGAACTGGATGCAGTACTCCAGGTGGGGTCTCAGCAGAGTGCAGTAGAGGGGGAGAATCACCTCCCTGGCCCTGCTGGCCACACTTCTCCTGCTGCAGCCCAGGCTCTGCTTGGCTTTCTGGGCTGCAAGTGCACACTGCTGGCTCCTGTTGAGCTTCTGGTCCAGCAGCACCCCCAAGTCCCTCTCCTCAGGGCTGCTCTCCAGCCACTCACTGCCCAGCCTGCATTTGTGCTTGGCATTGCCTCCACCCAGATGCTGCACCTTGCACTTGGACATGCAAGTGCACATGCTCCAGCACCTCAGTGCCCTCTTGGAGTGAAGGGTCCAAATCTGATCACATGTGGCTGTGAAGAACCCTCCTGTATGTTATAAAAGAGATTCTTCTTACATTCCAATAAAATACCTTTTTTGAGTACTACTTGTGACTGCCTACCAAAGCATACTGCAGACACACATGTTCCTGAGCCAAAGCAAGGTATGTGGAGCACAACAAGTTTGTTAAGGTACATGAGCAACTGATCTAACAGTTGCTGTCATCAAAAGAAGGTCCTCCCACTGCAGACATCCCTTCATTGTCCCAACATGCATCAGGTCATTTCATGAGCTGATGCAAGTAGCTAATCAGGCACACAGCTATCAGGCTTGTTTTCACAGGGCTACTGAGGTGTACAAGCCCACAGCAGGGTCCCCACAGCTGCCCACATCTACCCAGGGTCAGTAAAGAGAGGGCACAGACCATAGTCCTGGGCAGACAGAGACTTCTGAGCAGCTCAGCTGATCCACAGCATCTCTCCACAGCGGACAGAGGCGAACATAAGCAGGACCATATGCTTCAGATGCTTTGTTCTAGGGTAACAGAACACATTTCTAGGTTGCTGACTCAAACACAGAGAAGATTAGATGTGGCCAGACACAAACCCTAAAGGAAGCTAACACAGGCATTTGAAAGGGGAAAGATGTGGTCATGCTTCTTTGAACTCCACTTCCCTGCATCACACAGCACCTCAGTGTGACGGCATCAGGGCAGCACAGCTGCTCTCCTCTTCAAGGTTGAGATCTGATCACAACCAACTCATCAGTTCTCCTATGCTGATTACAGAAGATCCTAAACCAGAACCTATGAAGGTTTGCGCATCACTTTCCCAGCTGCCACCTCACCTGTGCCTCCGAGAAGGTGTCCCACCCACTTAACCAAGGTGTGTTACCAAGATACACAGGCCTCAAAACAAGCTTCCAATGACAGCACAAGGGCCTGTGAGAGGATTATTTGCTGGTTTACAAGCACATGAGGGTGATAAGCACTTATGCTTGGACTGCAGCAGCAGTGATGCCTTACTCCTGAGACACAAAACAGTTGTGCTAGTGCTATTTCAGACGAGAACCACGAGTTACCCAACACTTGAAGCTTCCTGATTTTCACCCTTTGAAGCAGCATTTTTCTTCATTGGTGAAAGCACAGAGCTGACTTCGAACCAGATGATTTAAACAATTTAGGAATTTTCCAAGTAATTCTTAGGCAGAAAAGCTGATGAAAAGAACAAAATGCCAACTGTCGCATTCAGAGTCACAGAACCGAGCAGGCTGGAAGAGACCTCCAAGATCATCCAGTCCAACCTATCACCCAGCCTTATCCAGTCATCTAGACCATGGCAGTAAGTGCCTCAGCCAGGCTTTGCTTCAACACCCCCAGGGATGGCAACTCCACCACCTCCCTGGGCAGCCCATTCCAATGCCAATCACTCTCTCTGCCAACAACTTCCTCCTAACATCCAGCCTAGACCTCCCCTGACACAACTTGAGACTGTGTCCCCTCATCCTGTTGCTGCTTGCCTGGCAGAAGAGACCAACCCCACCTGGCTACAGCCTCCCTTCAGGGAGCTGTAGACAACAATGAGGTCAGCCTTGAGCCTCCTCTTCTGCAGGCTGCACACCCCCAGCTCCCTCAGCCTCTCCTCACAGGGCTGTGCTCCAGGCCCCTCACCAGCTTTGGCGCCCTTCTCTGGACACCTTCCAGCACCTCAACATCTCTCTTGAATTGAGGAGCCCAGAACTGGACACAGCACTCAAGGTATGGCCTGACCAGTGCTGAGTCCAGGGGCAGAATAACCTCCCTTGTCCTGCTGGCCACACTGCTCCTGAGCCAGGCCAGGATGCCATTGGCTCTCCTGGCCACCTGGGCACACTGCTGGCTCATCTTCAGCTACTATCTACCAGCACCCCCAGGTCCCTTTCTGCCTGGCTGCTCTCAGCCACTCTGTCATAGAATCATAGAATGTCAGGGGCTGGAAGGGACCTTGAAAGATCATCTGGTCCAGCCCCCCTGCCAGAGCAAGATCACCTAGGGCAGATCACACAGGAACACATCCAGACAGTTTCTGAATATCTCCAGAGAGGGAGACTCCACAACCTCCCCGGGCAGCCTGTTCCAATGCTCTGTCATACTCACAGGGAAAAAATTCTTCCTCCAGTTCACACAGAACCTCCTATGCCTCAACTTCACATGGAACCTCCTGTGCCTCAACTTCCACCCACTGCCCCTTAGAATAGAATAGAATCAACCAGGTTGGAAAAGACCTCCAAGATCATCAACTTCAACAGTTAACCCAGCACTGTTAGGTCTCCACTAAACCACATGCCTCAGTACTTGCCACTTGTTCCTTAAGAGATTGACCTCTCCTCACTCCAACCTGCTTTCAGGAAATGAGGAGTTCTCCTCCAAGCTTCCTTTTCTCCAGGCTTAAAAAACCCAGTTCCCTCAGCTGTTCCCCCTAAGGCTTGTGCTCTAGACCCATCACTGCAAGCTCATGGTCCTAAATGAAAGGTCAAATTATAGCCAGTATAGACGAATTTAAACTGTTTCCATGTGTTCTCTTCTCTTCTTTTACTTTCTGTCACTTAAGTGATGTGTCTGCAAGCTCCTAAGGCAGGAACAGTGTGTCCAGCACCCTGCAGAGTAGCCTCTTTATCCAGAAGCCATGCTAAAACATGGCTGGAGTGCATCCAGCTGGTAGCTATGACAGAGCAGGACATATAGCTAGGATTAAATTCACATAATAATGAAATCATTTGCTTTAAAGAGGCCTTCAAGATCATGGAGCCCAGCCATTAACCCAGCACTGCCAGCTCACCGAGCATAAAGAGGATATGAAACTGTCAGAGCAGGTCCAGAGGAGGGCCATGAAGATGAGCAGGGGGTTGAAGCATCTCCCCTGGGAGCAGGCTAAGAGATTTGGGGCTGTTAGCCTGCAGAAAAGAAGTCTCTGGGGAGACCTTATAGTGGCCTGGAGGACTTGAAGGGGGCCTGCAAAGAGAGGGACTTTTGACAAGGACTTGTTGTGATAAGGTGAAAGAGAATGGAGTGATGGTTGGAAAGAGCAGACTTAGACTGGACATTAGACCTTCTTTACAGTAAGTGGTGAGGCACTGGAACAGAGAATGCCCCCTCCCTGGATAGGCTCGGGATAGGGTGAGAGGTCTGTGGTGATAGGGTGAGTGAAGGGAGTGATGGTTGAGAAGAGCAGACTTAGACTGGACATTACACATTCTTTACAGTAAGTGGTGAGGCACTGGAACAGAGAATGCCCCCTCCCTGGATAGGCTCGGGATAGGGTGAGAGGTCTGTGGTGATAGGGTGAGTGAAGGGAGTGATGGTTGAGAAGAGCAGACTTAGACTGGACATTACACATTCTTTACAGTAAGTGGTGAGGCACTGGAACAGAGAATGCCCCCTCCCTGGATAGGCTCGGGATAGGGTGAGAGGTCTGTGGTGATAGGGTGAGTGAAGGGAGTGATGGTTGAGAAGAGCAGACTTAGACTGGACATTAAACATTCTTTACAGTAAGTGGTGAGACTGAGACAGAGAATTCCCCCACCCTGGATAGGGTTGGGATAGGGTGAGAGGTCTGTTGTGATAGGGTGAGTGAATGGAGTGATGGTTGAGAAAAGCAGATTTAGACTGGACATTAAACATTCTTTACAGTAAGTGGTGAGACACTGGAACAGAGAATTCCCCCTTCCTGGAGCTGTTTAAAGTCTTGAGCAAGCTGGTCTAGTGGAAGGTGTCCATACCCATTGGAGGGGGGTTAGAACTAGATGACTTTAAAGGGTCCCTTCCAACCCAAATCATTCTGTGATCACTAAATTATGTCTCCCAGCACTACACCTACTACAACGTGTTCAGTTTCCTCTCTGCTGCTGAGACCAGCTTCTAGAGCCCAATGTCAAACAGACGAAAACAAAGCTATTGTAACCCTTCCTCACAGTTGTTTGTGATTAACTCTTCCTGATTCACTCCATATGGGACCAATTGCTTGGGAACAGAGGAGTTCCCATGTGGAATGAATTGTCAACAACCATTTCCAACTCACAGCCAAAACTAATTTCCATTAATTTGCAAATGTACATTAAAAATAGCTGACAAACACTAAATGCTGTCAGCTGCGACCCCAGCGTGCCTCGGACTCAGCTGCAGCAGAAGCAGACCCCTTCTGCTGCCCAGGCACCAGCAGAAAGAAAAACACCAAACATCTCCTGCTTTTTAACAACAGATTCCACAGCTCTGCACTGAAAGGAAAGAAAGAGCCAAACTGAGATACTCACAGTTTTGAGGAAGAAAAAAATCAGCACTTAAAAATGTGCCTCTCCAGCACCCCTGTGGCTCTGCTCCCAGTTCCTGTTGTTGTGACCCGAGTCCTCACCCGCTGCACCGCCAGCCTCAGGCGCTCAGAAATGCAGGCACAGGGTCGTAAAAACAAAACATTTTTGTGCTCCTCTTTGTCAGCAAGAAAGGAGGCAGCTGAATTTACAGTCCTGGGCTGAGGCACCGCCACTGCCATACTAGGAAAGTCAGGTTTCAAAGCAGAAAAAAATAACTTTCCCTCCACTTCACTCTCAGCAGCATTTGAAGGAATCCTGCTGATCATAGAATCAAAGAACCAACCAAGTTGGAAGAGACCTCCAAGATCATCCAGTCCAACCTAGCACCCAGCCCTATCCAGTCAACCAGACCATGGCACTAAGTGCCTCAGCCAGGCTTTGCTTCAATACCTCCAAGGACGGCGACTCCACCACGTTCCCTGGGCAGCCCATTCCAATGCCAATCACTCTCTCTGCCAACAACTTCCTCCTAACATCCAGCCTAGACCTCCCCTGACACAACTTGAGACTCTGTCCCCTTCTTCTGTTGCTGCTTGCCTGGCAGAAGAGACCAACCCCACCTGGCTACAGCCTCCCTTCAGGTAGTTGTAGACAGCAATGAGGTCAGCCCTGAGCCTCCTCTTCTGCAGGCTGCACACCCCCAGCTCCCTCAGCCTCTCCTCACAGGGCTGTGCTCCAGGCCCCTCACCAGCTTTGGTGCCCTTCTCTGGACACCTTCCAGCACCTCAACATCTCTCTTGAATTGAGGAGCCCAGAACTGGACACAGCACTCAAGGTATGGCCTGACCAGTGCTGAGTCCAGGGGCAGAATAACCTCCCTTGTCCTGCTGGCCACACTGCTCCTGATCCAGGCCAGGATGCCATTGGCTCTCCCGCCCACCTGGCTCACTCAGCCAGCCCCACTGCTGGCTCATCTTCTGCTACTCTCTACTGGTACCCCCAGGGCCCTTTCTTCCTGGCTGCTTTCCAGCCACTCTGTCCCCAGCCTTGAAGGAAAATACCTTCAAGATGAAGTCCAACCCATCACCTACATGCAAGTCTTCCTGCCTCGCTCTGTTGCCACCAGCAGTGCTAGGACAGTTTCCCCATACATCTGACACTCCATAGGGATGTACTGCCATGAAGTGACACTTGGACTGAGTTCAGAGGAAGGAAACTTCATGAAGTTCAACAAAGGCAGGGTCCTGCACCTGGGGAGGAATAACCTCCCACACCAGGACAGGTTATGGGTTGACCTGCTGGAAAGCAGCTCTGCAGAAAAGGACCAGAAGTATTAGAGGACAAGTTCACTATCAGTCAGCAACATGTCCTCATGGCCAACAAGGCCAATGGTCTTTTGGAGTGTGTTGAGAAGAGTGTACCCAGCAGGTAGAGAGAGCTTCTCCCACTCTGCTCTGCCCTAGTGAAGCCACACTGGCATCCTTGATTCAATTCTGGGCTCCCCAGTTCATGAGACAGTGCAGTAAAGCCTACAAAGTGGCTGAAAGGACTGGAGCATCTCTGTGACAAGGAAAGGCTGAGAGACCTGGTGCCTGGAGAAGAGCAGACTGAGAGGGAGTTTTCTCAATGCTGACCAATATCTAAAGGGCAAAAGACAAGAGAATGGGGTCACACTCTTCTCAGTGGTACCCAATGACAGGACAAGGGGCAACAGGAATCAGCCAGAACCCAGACAGTTCCATCTGAACACAAGGACAAGCTTCTTCACTCTGAGAGTGCCAGAGCACTCGACCAGGCTGCCCACAGAGGTTGCAGAACTTTCTTCTCTGGAGAGATTCCAAACCCATCTGGACATTACAATCCCAGGCAACCCACTTTGTGTGACCCTCTGGTTGCAGAGCAGGGTTGGACTATATGATCTCCAACAGTCCTTTCCAACCCATACCACGCTGGGATTCTGTGACAACCTCCTGATGTCTGTGCTGTCAGATAGAGTTTTGTTCCCCATATGTAATATCTGGTGCTGAACAGCTCCTACAAGGAGCAGACAGTTGGGTCTGGTGGCATTGAGATCGCTGTGACATCTTCCAACTCTGCTTCATTTTTTTTTTCCTTTTTTTTGCTATTGCAGAAACCATTAAAAAAAAAATATCCAGAGAGCCATGCTAAGGAGGGAGCTGTGTCACTGCATAACTCAGAAATGCTGGAAGGTTAAACTCAGTTAAACTCTACACCACTGACTAGAGAACTAGGTCAGACTGTCAAACTGATGAACCATGTCAGAGCCTCATCCAACCTGACCTGGAATGCATCTAGGGATATGGCTTCTACCACCTCTCTGAGCAACCTGACTCAGTTTGTCATCATCCCCAGCGAGAAGTATTTCTTCCTTCCACTTTGTCAAAATCTCCCCTTTTAGTTTAAAACCATCACCCCTTGTCCTGTCACAACAGGCCCTGCTAAAATGATTGGTCCCCAACCACAACGTCTTCCTACAGCTTTGTCTTCTCCAGGGTGAACAACTCCAATTCTCTCAGCCTGTCCTTACAGTGGTAGGGTTCCTGTTCTCAGATCATCATTGTGGTTTCTTCTGGCCCTGCTCCAACAGGCTCCTGTCTCTCTTGTGCTGAGAGCCCCAGAGGTGGACATAGCACTGCAGGTGGAGTCTGATGAGAGCAAAGCAGAGGGGCAGAATCACCTCCATGGACTTCCTGGCCACATTGCCTTGGGTGCAGCCCGGGATGCAGTTGGCTTCTGTGATGTGAGTGCACACTGCCAGCTCCTGTCCAACCCTTCACTCCCTAGCACCACCAAGTCCATCTCCACAGGGCTTCCCTTCATCTCCCAGCCTGGATGAAGAGCAGGAGTTACCCCAACCCAGGAGCAGGATATCACACTTGGTCTTGTCAAATCTCAGGAGGTTCACACAGTCCCACTTCTGCAGTTGTCTAGGTCACTGTCTACATATTCAAATCTCCTACCAAGCAGAGCTCTGTGAGGGCCTGCCACCACAGCCTAAAGACTGCTGCTCATGCAACTTAAGAATTACAACACTTGCAGTGAAGCCTGTTGGAAATATAACTTCTTGACTGGTGGAGAGTAAGCCCTGGGAGACTGTACAGCCCATTATGAAGAGCTCCATCTCCCTCAAAAGCTGGACACTAAGCAGAAGACACACTGAGCTAAATAAAGGAAAAAAGGAACAGTTTGGGCTTTGTGTCTGCAGATTCCTTGGTAAATTGCACAATGTGGTACTTGGGAAACAGCTTCCTCCTGAGTCACGAGCACAGGCATGAATGGGCTGCAATTAGGAAAGCTGATATTTCTACCAACTCTTTAGCAGGAAGAAGCAAAATGACATAACCTCAATAGAATTCTTTTTTGAAGATGCCTTTTTTTTAAAACAGTTGTTAGGGGCATGAGGCAGCAAAGGGCTTCCTGAAGTTAGTGTCATGATCAGGGTATTGCTTAAGGATGCCAAGAGCCACCCTCACAAAGCTCTTCCAGTAAAAGCAGGTCATGCCCTCCAGCTGGGAACTGGTGTTGGTGTGTGTTCAGACTACCACTGGCTTTTAATTCTACACTAAAAGACAGCACATCAAATCTCAGTGTTTTATTTCTTACTCTCAAAGTACAGGCCACTGCCACTGAAGACAATGTGGTGGTTTAATTAGGTCAGGTATTTTTCCTTCACTGTATCAAAAAGATTCCCTCTCAGTCTGCTCATCCCCAGGCTAAACTGCCGCAGGTCTCTCAGCCTTTCCTCTTCATAGAGATGCTCCAGTCCCATCATCATCATCATCTTTGTAGTCTCTGCTGGACTCCCTCCAATAGTTCCTTGTCTCTCTTGAATTGGAGAGCTCAGAATTTGATGGAGGGCAGCAGAGGAGAGCCCTGCTGGCCACACTTCTGAATGCACCCCAGAAGACCACTGGCCTTCTTGGCTGGGAGGACACATTGCTGGCTGATGGGGAAGCTCGCTGTCCACCAGCACTTCCAGGTCCTTCTCTGCAGAGCAGCTTTCCAGCAGGTAAACCTCTAACCTGTCCTGGTACAGAAAGTTATTTGTCTCCAGGTGCAGGACCCTACACTTGCCCTTGTTGAACTTCACAAGGTTCCTCTCTGCCTAACTCATCAGCCTGTCCAGGTCTTGCTGAATGACAGCACAGCCTAGAATCATAAAATCAAGCANCCCTGAGCCTCCTCTTCTGCAGGCTGCACACCCCCAGCTCCCTCAGCCTCTCCTCACAGGGCTGCATTCCAGGCCCCTCACCAGCTTTGTCGCCCTTCTCTGAACACTGTCAAGCCTGACAGCATTTCAGCCACTCTTCTCATTTTCTATCCTCAAAAAGCTTGATGAGGCTCCACTCTGTGCCTTCATCCAACATACTGATGATGACAAACAAGGCTAGACCCAGTTCTGACCCTCTGGGAACACCACAGGTAATAGGACTCCAACTCGACTTTGCACTGCTGATCACCCACGTCCTCCCCAAAAGCAAAACCCTGCCAAAGCTGCCCGCTGAGACAACCTCACCTTACCTTCATGGGGAAAGGCATGGAACTGCTCCATGAGCATTGCTACTGCTTCTAGCTCTGCACTCAGTGCCGCTCCTGGCCTCCTCCCATCTTCTGCTCACACGCAGCTGTCCAGGCAGCAACACAAGTCTTGTTTTTAAACCTTCCACCCCCGTGCTCCTGATTTGCCTCATTCAATACTCATGTGGGTCTCTATGAACGCACAAAGGTCTCTCTCCTCTCTGAAATCGAAGCATCAGTTTTGCTGCTGTCAGAGCACTTTATTTTTGCATATATAAGGAAGTGGGAGTTGATGTTATCTGCACTCACTTCCTGTTTTATATGTATATGAGCAGAAGTTATGTCACGTTAAGCTGAACTACAGGCTCCAAGAGCTCCGAGTCAAAGCCTCTAAGCAAAACAATACGAGCACAGCTCATCTGCTCGCTGTCTGCTTTGCTTTGCAGTCACTTCACTGATTTTTATCACAGCTCCCAACCCATCCTCCTCAGTCTCTGCAAGGCAGCAGCAGTATTTTGTACCAGTGCTGCTTCCTACTTGATTCTCAGGATAGATGGAATTACACAGAGCTTGCTGGATGCTGACAGTACACAGGTGAGGGTATGGTCGGCCACCAGGCAAGAAATTCATCTGGAATTTGAGCCATCCTTAGGTTCCAAGGGCTAGATTTTTGGTGGTGGTGGGTGGTTTTGGGGAGGTTTGTTTCTTTGTTTGTGTTTTGGTTTGTTTTTTTAATGAAGGAACCTTTTATAAGTTTCTTCTGCATACAGTCCAGGAAGCAGCTGTGGAGGAATGCTGCATTCCAGAGCTGATGATGCACAGTTCAAGATACCAAACAGGAATTTAATGCCTTTCTGGTTATTTTAAAGAGTAAAATAACATGCCAATTGGGGAGGGGGAAACAATACACAAACCACCAAACAACCAAAACCAACTCATTCTGAAAAAGAAACTCTTTTCTCTGGAACATAGATGTAAAAAGCATGGCAGCACCAAAGAGGTGAGCTGCCAGCATCAGAGCCATGGCTTCTTAGCCCCTCAAAGTCAGAACCACCACTGCCAGGAGGTCTTGCAATGTGCAGCTTCACTCCCACTTTTAGACACTGCTGATTGAAGAATTCAGAGATGAATCACAGCTGGCAGTGAGCTGCAGCCATTTGCACTTTCATTTTGCTTTCATGGCAGCTCCCTGGATATGAAACCCAAGGGAGTTTTTAATGTAGAGGAAGACCACAAAGCTTCAGCTGTTGCTGGAGGAGACCAAAAGAATCTTTTCAGATGTATCAAGTAAATTAAATACTTCAAAGAAAAGTTCTTTCTCATGGCACAACTCTTTATGTGTATCTCTGAGACTGTCAGCTCCAAGTACAGCTGGTTTGCACTTTGTGAAACTTACACTGATAGAAGTGTGGGTTCCACCTAGCGATAATTTTTGTCTCTAAAACATCACTGAGTGACCCAAGAAAGATGCCTTACAAGTCTCAGAAATCAAATGTGTTTCATGCATCATTTACCATGACAATACCTTATTTGATCTCACTGTACAAGTTTGGACCATTAGCTTTCAGGCAAAGCTGTTACAGCCAAGAAGCATGGTGCAGTCACCACCAAGAAGGTGGTGTAGTCACCGCCCCTGGAGGTGTTCAAGCAAAGCCTGGCTGAGGCACTTAGTGCCATGGTCTGGCTGACTGGACAGGGCTGGGTGCTAGGTTGGACTGGCTGAGCTTGGAGGTCTCTTCCAACATGGTTGATTCTATGATTCTATTGGAGCATCTCTCTGACAAGGAAAGGCTGCAAGACCTAGGGCTGTTTAGTTTGGACAAGGCTGAGAAGAGAACCTTCATTCCCCTCAGCATCTTCATGTTGGACACTCTCCAGTAGCCCCTCTTGAACTGGGTAGCTGAGAACTAGGGCTCTGCCACTCTGGACTCTTGTCCTCTATCAGTTAGTGTTTAAAAGAAAGCTCTTCCTTTTAATATGGGAAGTAAACTGCCAAAAAAAGAAGCTTCATCTCCACTGTAACAATCAGCACTCAAATCCTGTGTTCTTCCCCTCATTACTCCTAAGTAACAGAAATGCTCAGTGCATCACTCAAGCTACATCAAGGAGGAGCAAGTCATTGTACACCCCTCATCCTCCACAGGGTGCAGAGCATGGGGGTGTGTCTGCAGAAGTCAGCAGGGAGCAGCTTACACCAAGTAGTCACACCAAGCAGAGCAGGCAGTCGTCACTCCAGCCTTACAGAAGCTTCATCTTGGTGGTTTAGAGGAAGGTACCAGACCCAAAAATCAGTTTTCTAAAAATACTAATTTTTTACTAGGCAGTTTCATCACTGCAAAACAATTTGGGGTTGATTTATACTCTGAAGCAGGAAACTCATGTTGTCATCTTTGGATATGGGCCTCTGAGACCAAAATACATCTGGAAACATTGCTTTACCTCCCCAGTGTGATTCATAGAAGTAGATTTTAACCACCCATTTCTTGATCCTACTGTGAACCAAGACAGAGGAAGGTGGAGGCTGAGACAGACTGCAGCAGACAACTCCAGACAAAGGAGCTAGTGATAGGATGAGGGGAAATGAGTTTAAGTTGTGCCAAGGGAGGTTTAGTTTGGACATCAGAAAAAATTTTTTTACTGAGTGGATGCCCAGGAAGGTGATGGAGTCACCATCCCTACAGGTGTTCAAGCAGAATGTAGATGTGGTGCCTCAGGACATGGTTCAATGGTTGTGGTAATTGGGTTATGGTTTGGATTTGATGATCTTAAAGTTCTTTTCCAGCTTTAGTGATTCTATGTGGCAGTGTCCTTCTGCTCACTGGGAAGGGCCTCCCAGCACTGAGCACAGCCACTTGGTTTACTTGTTAAAGATGCATTCTGACACTCACCATACAAGAACCACCCAATGACATGCTCCAACGTGCCGTGTACCTGCTGCTCGTGACCCACTCCCCAGGGTAAATGCACACTCCACTTTGGGAGAACTCCTTCCAACCTCCCCAGGATGTCTCAGTATGTCACACTGAACTCAGACTATGGCTCTGTGTGTCCCACAGGTGATTTCTCTTAATGCCTCACCCTGACAACTGAAATGTGGCAATTCCTGCAGGCAGCAAGATGAGCACTTCTGTCCTCTACTTGTGAGCAACCAAGCTTCTAAAAGGTTGCCTCATAGCTTGCTACCAGCAGTAGCTATGGGGAAGAGGAGCAGTTAGAATCATAGCATCATTTTGGTTGGAAGAGACCCTTCACATCAAGTCCACAAGCACCAAAGTAACAGCAGATTTGAGGCTTTTTCCTGGACAGGCCTTGAGAAACTATTTCTTCTCTGAAAGGGTTGTCATGTTTAACCTAACCCTCCCCTGGTGCAACTTGAGGCCGTTTCCTCATGTTGCCACTTGTTTCTAGGAAGAAGAGGTCTACCCCCTTTCAGGGAGGCTCAAACCTCCTTTCAAGGAGTTGTAGAAATCAAGGTCTCCCCTGAGTCTCCTCTTTATAAGGCCACAGATATGATGACTAAAAACCTTCAAGTCCTACACAGACCACATTAAAATCACTGCTCCTGAAAAGGAAAAATTACCTTTCCTTTTCCATCTGCTTTTTTTCCCATCTTTCTTACTGCATCCATCACTGCTGCTGCTGCTGCTGTTCTCAGAGCTCTGAGAGTCAGACTGGGCATCACTGCTCTCTTCAGAGCCATCAGAGAGCTCCTTCAACCCATCTGGAACATCCTTCTGCAAAGGCAAGAAACAGGCATAGTCACCCACTCCACAATGAACTCTCCCCATTAACAAAACTCTTATTTACCAAGCACTGATTGTGGATTTATGTTTTTGTGCTTCAGAATTGCTTGTCCACTGGCATCAAACACACTGCCTTTGGGAGCCCATCTCAAATACTTAACACGAACCCAGCCAGCATCTCTTCTGCATCACCCTCAGGTACACTACAAGCACAGAATCAGTCAGGGTTGAAAGGGACCACAAGGATCAGCCAGTTCCAACCCCCCTGCCATGCCCAGGGACACCCTACCCAGGAGCAGGCTGACCACAGACTCAGCCAGCCTGGCCTTAAACACCTCCAGCCATGGGGCCTCAACCACCTCCCTGGGCAACCCATTCCAGCCTCTCACCACTCTCATGCTCAACAACTTCCTCCTCACGTCCAGCCTGAACCTACCCATCTCCAGCTTTGCTCCTTTCCCCCCAGTCCTGTCACTCCCTGACAGCCTAAAAAGTCCCTCCCCAGCTTTTTTGGAGGCCCCCTTCAGATCCTGGAAGGCCACCTGGGAGCCTCTTCTTCTCCAGACTAAACAGCCCCAAATCTTTCAGTCTGTGCTCACAGCAGAGCTGCTGCAGCCCTCTGAGCATCCTCCTGGCCCTTCTCTGGACACACTCCAGCATCTCCACATCCCTCTTGGAATAGAGGCTCCAGAACTGGATGCAGTACTCCAGGTGGGGTCTCAGCAGAGCCGAGTAGAGGGGAAGAATCACCTCCCTGGCCCTGCTGGCCACACTTCTCCTGCTGCAGTCCAGGCTTTGCTTGGTCCTCCACTCTTCCTTAATGATTTCTCCATCACAAGCACATTCTCATGTCTCAGGAAATCCAGGCAACTTGTGGATTTCATGACACACAAAGAACACTTTGATGGCTCAGTGTTCCATGGGTCCAGATAATGTTATTGTTTTCCACCCACGTCCCTCAGCAGCTCCTGGGGACCTGGCAGGTGTTTCTGTGTGGTGGATCATCTGCACTACCTAAGGCCACACAGGGGGTTCACTCAGCTCATCTACCACATTAAGTGGAACAGGCAGCAAAGAGAACCGAAGGCAGGTTCCACCCTGTCCACACCTAAACTCAGACTGCCCTCTAGTGATTGTCCTTCTGGATTCCAGTTCTACACTGGAAAGCAGTGCTAAATAACGACAACAGTTTGCTGCTCCTAAGATAATCATAGAAACATGGAATCAGTTTGTCTGGGGAACATCACAATCAAGTCCAACCATTAACCCAGCACTGTCAGCGCACCACCTCTGCATGACCTGAAACACCTCCAGGGATGAGGACTCCACTGCCCTGGGCAACCTGTTCCAGAACTTGTCAATCCTTTTGGGGAAGTAACTGTTCCTAATGTCCAACCTAAACCTCACGTGGCACAACTCCAGGCCTTTCCCTCTTGTCCTATTGTTCTTTGTGGAAAAGAACAAGCCCCACCTGGCTCCAGCCTCATTTCTGGGAGTTGTAGAGAGCAAGAAACTCTACCCTGAGCTTCCTTTTCCCCAGGCTAAACAACCTCCGATTCCTTAACTGCTCCTCACAAGACTTGTGCTCTAGACCCTTCCCAGCTTTGCTGTCTTCCTTTGGGCACTTCCCAGCAACTCAACATCCTTGGTGCAAGAGGCCCAAAACAGAACCCGGGATTCAAAGCACAGCCTCACCAGTGCCCAGTGACTTTCTCTTTTATGAAGTGTGAAGTGCTAGACATTTATCATCACATTGCTTGGGGAATAGTCAGCCCCATGCTTCAAAGCTTTCTCTTCCTGACTGCAACCTAAGCCATCATGGCATCTTAATCATGGACCCTCAAAAGGACTTCTCATTCAAAGCACCTCACAATTGCCAGGCTCCTTCTGGTAGCTGTGCTGGAAGTAAACACAGCACAGACCTGGGACTGGTGCAGCAGGGCTGAACCTCTCCCTCTTTTCGGCACTAGTGCCTTTCTTGGTGTCCCACAGAAGTTACTACCCAGCCCCAAGGAAAGAAGACACAAAACCATGATGTCTTTAGAAACACAGGACACAGTGTGCCTTTGGATTACCTCAGCAGTAAAGCAGCCTCCTAATGACTACAAATTAGAATCATAGAATCAGTTAGGGTTGGAAGGGACCACAAGGATCAGCCAGTTCCAACCCCCCTGCCATGCCCAGGGACACCCTACCCTAGAGCAGGCTGCACACAGCCTCAGCCAGCCTGGCCTTAAACACCTCCAGCCATGGGGCCTCAACCACCTCCTTGGGCAACCCATTCCAGCCTCTCACCACTCTCATGCTCAACAACTTCCTCCTCACATCCAGTCTGAACCTCCCACCTCCAGCTTTGCTCCATCCCCCCTAGTCCTGACTTACTCCTACAACAAGCTAAGTAACACTGCAGTTTTACTGAAGCTTAACACTGAGACAAACAAAAAAAAAAGAAATCAAATTAGTTTCAATTTGCAGATTTTGTGAAGAAAAGCTGAGCTCCAGCAAAGCACTCTGCCAGTGCTTTTTGTTGCACAAACTGCTGTGAGAATAGGCTAACAGAGCTGAGGTTGTTCCCCCTGAAGCCTTCTCCAGGCTGATCTTACAGCTGCCTTCCAGTACCTAAAGGGACCTTGCAGGAAAGCTGGAGAGGGATTTTTCATAAGGGTGTTAATGATGGGACAAGGAGAAATGAAGTGGAGGGAAAAGAGGTTAAGAGTGGGTCTGAAGAAGTTCTCTGGAATAGGTTGCCCAGAACAGTTGCAGACATCCCCTTCCCTGACGGTGTTAAAGGCCAGGTTGGATGAAGCCTTGGGCAACCAAGTCTAGCTGAGAGGCTTACCTGCCCATGGCAAGGGAGTTGGAATAGATGACCTCTGAGGTCCCTTCCAACATGATCCATTCTATAATTCCATGACTTTGATTAGATTTAAGCTTTAGACATTGTGTCTGCCTCTGACCTACCCCACTACCAGCCTGCTCATCAGATTCCGAGGGGCCCTTCTCTTATATCTTGAATTAACTTGGAGGGTAGGAGAGCCCTGCAGAGAGACCTTGACAAGCTGGATGGGTGGGCAGAGGCCAATAGGATGAGATTGAACAAGGCCAAGTGCANCTGTGGAGGAGAGGCTGAGGGAGCTGGGGGTGTGCAGCCTGCAGAAGAGGAGGCTCAGGGCTGACCTCATTGCTGTCTACAACTACCTGAAGGGAGGCTGTAGCCAGGTGGGGGTTGGTCTCTTCTGCCAGGCAAGCAGCAACAGGACGAGGGGACACAGTCTCAAGTTGTGCCAGGGGAGGTCTAGGCTGGATGTTAGGATGAAGTTGTTGGCAGAGAGAGTGATTGGCATTGGAATGGGCTGCTCAGGGAGGTGGTGGAGTTGTTGTTCCTGGAGATTTTCTAGAGAAGACTGGATGAGGCACTTAGTGCCATTGTCTAGTTGGTTGGACAGGGCTAGGTCATAGTTTGGACTGGATGAGCTTGGAGGTCTCTTCCAACCTGGCTGATTCTGTGATTCTCTGAAACTTCTCAGCCACACCATGCACAGGATGCAGGGACAGTTACTGCATTAATTGTCTGCTACCAGCTCTACATCACCTCCAGAGCTGCCATGTTCTGAAGAATTGCTGCCTCCTCGGGTTGCATAATTTATTCTAAAAGGTAAAACCTTACACCCTTCTGTAATGAAACTCGATGTGCAAGTCTCAGTCCATTTCATCAGCACACAGACAACCACCTCCCTTTCACTGCTGGCTCAATCTCTGGTAGTCCTCACCTCTAATGTTATCAAGGTGGTGATTTATAGACTTGCAGCTTAGATGCACTGAAATCAGGGCAACCTCTGCTCGGCAGGATGATGATCAAAGAAAAGGTTGTTGGGCACCCTGCAATTTTTGGAAGCACTGAAGATGTTTTACTCTGATGGCACATCAGCACCAATGGGTGACTGACAAAGGGACACCCCTTTGTCATGTTATATGCAAGTACTTGAGGAAAAAAAATGCTTCTCCATTTCACAGGAGGAAGAGGTAGTGAGAATGGGCTCCAGCTGAGCTACATTTCTGACAATGAGGATACAGACATCTCTGGCAGGGCAAGTCTTAGTTGATTCCATTGGTAATCCAGGTGATGCTGCTTTAGCAGGACTAGACAACCATAGAACAGAATCACAGAATGGTTTAGGTTGGAAGGGACCTCAAACATCATCCAGTTCCAACCTCTCACCATAGGCAGGGACACCTCCCACTAGAGCAGAGATCCCAGAGGTCCCATCCAGTGCCCAGGATGCTGGGACTGCAAGATCTGACTGGCCTTTGTAAAGCAGAGATTCTCTGATGGTTTGAGTATTTTCACAGCACCACACAGCTATTGAGGTTGGAAGAGACCCTGCAGATCACATCCAACCGCTTGCCTGGAACTCTCAAACTCACCACTACTGTTAAGCCACTACCACTAAACCACATCCCCTGAACCATGCCTCATTTTCAGATAAGATTTAACGGCCTTGAGCTGTGTCAGAGGAGGTTTAGATCAGATATCAGGGAGATTTTTTTTTTACTGAAAGAGTAGTGAAGTATTGGATCAGGCTGCCCAGGGAGATGGTGGAATTACCATCCCTAGAAGTGTTCAAAACGAGTGGATGTGGCACTTTAGGACATGGTCTACTGGTCATGGAGGTGTTGAGGGTAGAAGGTTGGATCTGATTACCTTAGAAGTCTTTTCTTTCCCAATCTTAATGATCCTAAAGAGTCTATTCAATCTCATCTTAGAAGTTTTTATTTCTAGCTAGCCTGAAGTGAGGAGAAAAGAGGTTAGAATCACAGAATCAGTCAGGGTTGGAAGGGACCACAAGGATCAGCCAGTTCCACCCCCCCTGCCATGCCCAGGGACACCCTACCCTAGAGCAGGCTGCACACAGCCTCAGCCAGCCTGGCCTTAAACCCCTCCAGCCATGGGGCCTCAACCACCTCCCTGGGCAACCCATTCCAGCCTCTCACCACTCTCATGCTCAACAACTTCCTCCTCACCTCAACTCTCAATCTCCCCACCTCCAGCTTTGCTCTGTCACCCCATGACAGCCTAAAAAGTCTCTTCCCAGATTTTTTGTAGCCCACTTCAGATCNCACACTGCTGGCTCCTGTTGAGCTTCTGGTCCAGCAGCACTCCCAAGTCCCTTTCCTCAGGGCTGCTCTCCAGCTACTCACTGCCCAGCTGGGATTTGTGCTTGGCATTGCCCCGATTCAGATGCAGGACCTTGCACTTGGTCTTGTTGAACCTCCTGAGCTTGGCTTGTGCCCACCTCTGCAGCCTCTCCAGGTCCCTCTGGATGGATCCCTGCCCTCCAGCCTTGCTGCTGCACCACACAGTTTGGTGTCATCAGCAAACTTGCTGAGGCTGCACTCAATGACTCTGTCCATGGCACCCACAAAGATGTTGAACAAGACTGGTGCCAGGACTGATTCCTGAAGGACTCTGCTTGTCTCTGGCCTCCACTTGGACATGGACCCACTGACAGCCACTGAGTGTGGTGATAACATCTAGTCACTGGGTTCTAGTGACAACATCTACTCCAGAAAGTCTATGTGTGGGGCAGGGGAATATTATTATTGCAGTCTTCAGAGTCATATTTACAGAAGATTAAGCACAGTGGAAGCAGGCTTCCTCCTAGTAATTAAACTGGGGTGAAAGGTTTCAAATAAGGATTATTTGATCCCAAACAAATCAAGGAATCCACACTTCCACCCTGCAAATGTTTTCTGCCTCCTATTGACAGACTGAGGACAAAGTAATTTTGCATTTCTAGATACAAGTTGAGATCAGCAGAGATGAAGTTACCATTTCATTTCAGGGCTAAAATTTCATTAACATTTCAATTACTTTTTCATTTCAAAAGAGTAATTAACAACACAAGGGAAAATTTCTTCCTTGTGAAGGTGCTGGAGCCCTGGAATAGGCTGCTAAGTGAGGTCGTGGAGACATTCAAACACCACCTGGACAAATTCCTGTGTGAACTACTCCAGGTGAACCTGCTCTAGCAGGGGTTTGGACTAGATGATATTTCAAGGTCCCTTGCAGCCCTTAACATTCTCTGACACTTTCAGCACCAGGTGTCCACCAGCACATGAAGACTTGGTGTTCAGATTTGGATGGAAGGTTCAGGCAATAATTCATAACAATGAAGAATACACAACCCCTCTTAGGCTGGATGGGTGGGCAGAGGCCAATGGGATGAGATTGAACAAGGCCAAGTGCAGGGTTCTACACTTGGGCCACAACAACCCCAAGCAGCACTACAGGCTGGGGAC
>WAAF01004552.1:371733-427908 GCA_013400475.1 Tricholaema leucomelas
GACCTCATTGCTGTCTACAACTACCTGAAGGGAGGCTGTAGCCAGGTGGGGTTGGGCTCTTCTGCCAGGCAAGCAGCAACAGGACGAGGGGACACAGTCTCAAGTTGTGCCAGGGGAGGTCTAGGCTGGATGTTAGGAGGAAGTTGTTGGCAGAGAGAGTGATTGGCATTGGAATGGGCTGCCCAGGGAGGTGGTGGAGTCTCTGTCCCTGGAGGTGTTGAAGCAAAGCCTGGCTGAGGCACTTAGTGCCATGGTCTGGTTGATTGGCCAGGGCTGGCTGCTAGGTTGGACTGGATGAGCTTGGAGGTCTCTTCCAACCTAGCTGACTCTATGTTCCTAATCCACCGTGGTTTTAAATGGATAAAAAGTCACCTGAGCACTCCAGCACCACTTACCTTCAGGGTGTACACTCCCATGCGCCCTGGGACCTTATAGAAAATGCCCTCTTCCCCACGGGAGTTTGTATGTAACATAGCATTCAGGCATGCAAGAGGAGAAGTCCCACTGGAAACAAAAACACAAGGTTAATGTTTGAATCGATTCGGTTGGGGTTAATCTGCTGCCAAGAGACAATCACAGCCCCTCACCTGACCACCACACATGCAGAGGCAGAAAGATTCCAGATCCAACTTCTATTCCCAAGAGGAATACAAGTTGAAGCTGCCATAATAAATGAAACCAGTCTACGTACCCACGTCCCAGGGAAATAAAAGGCAAACAAAGAAGCCCCCAAGTTCATACTCTGATGCTTCTTTGCCAAACATCCACAGGTGACATCTTTTTAAAGCTCCAGACATTCAGTGTTGCTTATCTGGCACTCAGAGCAGATTTGCTGACTGCAGAGAAAATCCAAGTGGTGTTTCTTTCCAAAACACCCCACATCATACCGGAATGTGGATTGGGAGACACAGAAGATGGAAACCAATTCTGGAATTTCCCCTGAAAAGAGGGGAGCTCTTCAATCCCAGGCAGCAGAACAGAGACAGGAGAGTCACCTTTTCACTGGTGCTGCTGGGGGTTTCTTTATTTGTTTTTTAAACCCATCATGCTGTAGAAGGAAGCAAAATCAGGTGGACACAGCAAGGCAGGCAAATTTTGTTCCCCGTGCAAGGTCAAGCTGATCACACCCTGCTAGTTAGGTGTCCTTGCTTGTAAAGTCTTCTCATATTGAGCAAACCCCTACATAGAAGTTTTTACCTTCTAACATCCTGTCACAAAGGCTGGAACCAGAACCATCAAATTGCCTAAAAGATCTGAATTTCTCATTGCTTGGCTGAAATCCCTGAGCAGGAGACCTTTATCTGTGCTATGAACATTCAAACAAACCAGATCAAAAGCAGCGAGGAAAGGGAAGTAAAGGCAAGGATGGGCATAGCCCTCTGATGATCTGGAGAGGGCATGCGTGCTCCAAGCTCTGCCCAAGAGCAGCACAACAGCTCAGCTGTGTTACTGATGACTAGTACAAGGGGAAGACAACATCCTGAATCATGGAATCACAGGTTGGAAGAAACCTCAAGGATTATCTAGTCCACCCTTTCTTGTCAAAAGCACAGTTTAGGCAAGCTGGCCCAGCATCCCACCCAGCTTCATCTTCACTGTCCAGTGCTGGGGATTTCACCACTCTCATGGGATTAACAGGACAAGAGGAAATGGCCTCAAGTGCCAGAGGAGGTTTAGGCTGGACACGAGCAACAATTTCTTCTCCTAAAGTATTGGCAAGCCCTGCAACAGGCTGCCCAGGGCAGTGGAGGAGTTTAAAAGCCCTGTAGATCTTCTGCTGAAGGAGATGGTTTAGTGGTGACCTGGCAGTGCTTGGTTTACTGATGGACTTGATGATCTTAAAGGTCTTTTCCAACCAAACCAATGCCATGACTCTATGAGATTTCCAGGGGCTGATTGTCCCTATTGTGAAAATTAGTCTTCTTGTGCCCAAACAGAACCCCCCCAAGAATAACCTCTATCTCTTACCCCTCGCCTTTTCCATGTGACTCCCTGCTAAATGGGGTCTCTATCTTCTTTGTAGCCCCACTTTAAATACTGGAACATGGTGATAAGGTCTCCCCTGAGCCTTTTTTTCCTCAAGGTCTGGTCACCTCAAACCCTGCAAGTACCAGCTAGCAGGAGACCCTGCAAGGAACAGCAGCCAAATATGGCAGCTCATGAACCACAGCAGAAGTCCCATGACAAGAGGAGAACCAGTACTGGTGGTGCTAAACCCAGTCGCATCTGTGCTGGCTGCCATGCAAACGTACAGAGACACACTGGCCCATGGCAGAGGACCACAACAGGACAAGCAGCAATGGGTGGAAGTTGAGGCACAGGAAGTTCCATGGAAACATGAGAAAGTTTTTTTTCCCCACTGTGAGGGTGACAGAACACTGGAAGAGGCTGCCCAGGAGGGTTGTGGAGTCTCCTTCTCTGTAGATATTCAAGACCTGCATGGATGTGTTCCTGTGTGATCTGGTATAGGTGATCCTGCTTTGGCAGGGGGTTGGACTGGATGAGGATTCAATGTCTCTTCCAGCTCCTGACCATCTGTGATTCCATGGCCACCAATGCCAGGACACTGTCCTTGGTGCCCTCCACCCACAGCACTGCAGACTGGGCATCCTGGAGGCTGCTGGCTCCTCCAGTTGAGGAACAGGCTCATACTGCTCCTCACAGAAAGCCACAGTCAGTCTCCAGTACTGATGGCCACCAATGTGAATGCTAACACACAATGACTCATCTGGGAGGTCTCAAAACAGGACTCATCCTTCAGAAAAGGTTTCATGGAGCTCAACAAGACTATGACATGAGTACTCAGTAATTGCTATGTTCCTCCATGTCCCCTTAGGGGAAGATGTGAGAGATGTGTGTTTGAGAGAGTGATTGGCATTGGAATGGGCTGCCCAGGGAGGTGGTGGAGTCGCCGTGTCCGGAGGTGTTGAAGCAAAGCCTGGCTGAGGCACTTAGTGCCATGGTCTGCTTGATTGGCCAGGGCTGGCTGCTAGGTTGGACTGGATGATCTTGGAGGTCTCTTCCAACCTGGCTGATTCTATGATCTGTTACATATCAGCTCCCTAACTTGATTTTTAACACTTCTGAACTGAAAGTTGGTAGATTTGGCAGTGTTAAGGGTTGGACTCCATGATCTTAAAAGTCTTTTCCAACACAAGCAATTCTATTCAGTGAAATATTCTCTAGCTTTGTGATCATGGTCATCTATCACCCTGAGCTCTAGAAAAGCTCAAATTGTGATTCTTGGCTTGAAGATGAGGGGTTCCAGCTGCAGATGCACAAATTTAGAAAGGCAAGGAGTACATAACTGCTTTTGAGGACAACCTCATTGCAGGCTCCTGGCTTCTCCAGTTGAAGAACAACCTTGGAGAACTACTCAGGCTGACGTGAGAGCTCTATGGGTAGTACTGGGACACCCCAGGGCTCAGACAAGCCTTACAGCGATGTGCAGTGATTTCCCATCAGCAGACATCTCTGTGGAGTTACAGGCCAGAATCAGACCAGATGATCTCCTTCAAACCCAGGTTATTCCATGCAAAGGATCTGTGGTGCCTCTGCTCAGTCTTGAACTTTCTGAGGTTCTGCCAGTGTCATTAACAAATACCAGCAAAAGTGGTGATGAGGAGGGAGTCTTCTAAAGTCCAGCTTGGCTGACTGCATCAGATCCAGTCTGATGCTTGAGGAAAATGCAGCACTGCCAGAGGAAGCAGCTGAGCCTCAAGCACACTGAGGACCACTCACTCATGTTTTAGTTCTTACACAGCAAAACCACATTTCATGTGGGTACTCTTACACCAACCCAGCAGCTCCTCTGGGTAACATGTCCCTTCTGGACAGCCAGCCAACAGCAATACAACAGAGCAACCAGAAACCTAAGCATTTCACTTTGATATCTGCCAAAAATCCATGCCTATCTCAGCCACTGTGTGTCTACGTCAACCTTCCAGCCAGAACTCCATCGCTCAACAGAAACATCTCCTGAGCACATCTGCACACAGCAAACAAACTCTTCCTTGACTAACTCCACCAAACATCTCCTGAGCACATCTGCACACAGCAGACAAACTCTTCCTTGACTAACCCCACCAAAACCAGAGCCTGGCTCACCACTCCCTGCTGCTCCCACCACTTTTCTAACCACCTTCCCCAGAGATACATCAACCACTGCAGACCTGAATACCACAACTGGAAGCAACTCTCTCACACCAGCTTCACCAGGGCTAACTGATGCCTTCATAAAACTAATCCTCTTGTCCAGAAATCCACAAGGGCTCTCTGAAATCATCCCAGAAATTTGGGTTGGAAGGGACCTTTAAAGGTCACCCACTCCAACTCACCTGCACTGAGCAGGAACACAATCAGCTACAGCAGATTGCTTAGAGTCCCATCCAGATTCATCTGGAATGTTTCAGGGATGGGACTTCTATCACCTCCAGGCAACATAAGCCAGTATCTCACCACCCTTAGTGTAAACAATTTCTTCTTTGCATCTAATCTGGATCACCTCTCTTATAGTTTAAAAGTCATCTAATCCAACCCCAAAGGTACCACTGTAAACTACAACTCAGTGTGATTTCCTACAGCAACCCCAAATTCTCAATGCACACACTGCCCCTTTTCTCATCTTTGTTCCTTTGTGATTTCTGCATGCAAGTCCCATGCCAGAACTGCAGACAAGGCAGACAAGGCTACCTGGCAGTAAGACAAATACACTTGCTCTTCTCCCATAGTGTTCTTCATCATCCCTCCTAGCTCTGCATCTAAAACTTATCAGAATTCACTTTGTACCTAACCACACATCTGAAAATCATTAAGGTTGGAAAAGACCTCTAAGATCATCAAGTCCAACTGTCAACTGTTTTTTAGGTGCACACACACACACAGGACCTGTGTTTGTGCTTCTGTGAGTGGAAAGGATTTCTGAGTTGTGTTCTCATTGATGCACTCCAGCAGGGCGTTATCTGCACCCTGTATGACAATAGGGAAGTGGGTGTTAGCTGACAGCAACAGCAAGAACAGCAAATTCTAACTGTTGTGATAATAAATGGCATGCTGACCTTTATCAGCTACCCAGAGATCAGCCCCAGCCCACCCATAAACAAACTGCATCCTCTGGAAGATCAGGATAAACATCCCTTTGTTTATACTGAGCCATAGATGTTTATATTGGTTCACATCTCAGCTGAGCAAATCTTCTTGGGACAGCTGGGATCAGAACAGAGTTGCTTAAGGCTGCAAATTCAGCTACAGTTTTGTGCACTGTAATGTCTCCTTCCAAGGAACAAGCAACAGGACAAGAGGAAACGGCCTCAAGTTGTGCCAGGAGAAGGTTAGGTTGGACATGAGGAATAATCTCATCCTCAAAAGGATTGTCAAGGCCTGGAACAGGCTGTCAAGGTCAGCGGAGGAATGCCCATCCCTGGAGAGGTTTAAAGGCCATGTAGAAGTGGTGCTGAGGGACATGGTTTAGTGGAGACCTGGCAGTGCTGGGTTAATGGTTGAGACTTAATGACATTAAAATGTCTCTTCCAGCTAAAACAATTTAGTGATCCTACGAAATGAGCTTGCAGTGAAGTAAAAATACCTGTTTGCAGCTGGTAAGATGCAAAGGTAACTGTAACAACCTTTACCAGCATTCATCTGGTTTCCATGGTGTTACAAGTACATACTGGAACTTCTTCATTTTTACTTCTCAAAAAGCTAAAAATAGCACAGCTTGCTGGCAAAACACAGGCAGCAAAATGCAGCTTGAACAGGATTGATTCATAGATTCACAGCATGGTTTGTGTTGGAAGGGACCTTACAGACCATGTAGTTTCATCTCCCTTGCTGTAACCTGGGATACCGTCCACTAGAGCAGGTTGCTCAGGGCCTCATCCAACCCAGCCTTGACTATGTCCAAGGAGAGGGCATCCACAACCTCCTTGGGCAGCCTGTTCCAGTGTCTCACCATCCTCACTGCAAAGAATTTCTTCCTAATATCCAGCCTAAATCTCAAGCTTAAATCCATTCCCTCTTGTCCTATCACTACAAACCCTTCTTAGATGATGGTGTTGGTGCAAGGGGAGTAACGGAAACTCTCATCCCTAGACCCAGAAACTTCAGCATGAAAAACTAGGAAACACTGATTTCTTCACTCCCAAGTTCTACATCATTTTAGTTTCCCATAAATATGCATTACCCCCACTCAAAGTACATCTCAGCTTGAGCAAAATCGGGGAGCAGCATATCCACCCACTTAGAACTACCCTGATCAACAGCAAAAGACATTAAGTGCTGGCATAGCTTTTAAACCACGGCACTGAGGCCAGCAGGGCAAGGGAAGTGATTCTCCCCCTTTACTCTGCTCTCCTCAGACCCCACCTGGAGTACTGTGTGCAGTTCTGGAGCCCCCAACACAAGAAGGACATGGAACTGCTGGAGCCAGTCCAGAGGAGAGCCATGAAGATGCTCAGAGGGCTGCAGCAGCTCTGCCATGAGGACAGGCTGAGAGAGTTGGGGCTCTGCAGCCTGGAGAAGAGAAGGCTTCAAGGAGACCTTAGAGTGGCTTTCCAGTATCTGAAGGGAGCCCACAGGAAGGCTGGGGAGGGACTATTGACAAGGTCTGGTAATGTCAGGACAAGGGGGAATGGGTTTAAGCTGGAAGAGGGGAGATTTAGACTGGATATTAGGAGGAAGTTCTTTACAGTGAGGGTGGTAAGACACTGGAACGGGTTGCCCAGGGAGGTTGTGGATGCTTCCTCCCTGGAGGTGTTTAAAGCCAGGCTGGATGAGGCCTTGAGCAGCTTGCTCTAGTGGGAGGTGTCCCTGCCTATGGCAGGGGGTTGGAGCTGGATGATCCTTGAGGTCCCTTCCAACCTAAACCATTCTATGATTCATTTACAGGTGCATGTATCAGACCTCTCTAAAACAGCAAGCACTCATCAATACTTCCCAGGCAACCACCTGGTGAATAGGTTTGACCTGTTCTTAAACCCTGATGTTATCAGAGCAAGCACTGACCTCTCTGCAATGCAGCACCTTCCACAGCAAGGTCTGAATGATGCTCATTTTGTCAGCCAAAAGTTTGGTACCTTCTGAACCTCAGTTCGAGTATGTAGTGCTGGAACAAAACACTCAGTGCCTGTGAGGTGGCCATTTCAGTCACCAACCATTCTGCTTCCACTGAAGATGGTGCTTTAGTAATTAACACCAACTTCCCAATTAAACCCAACCCATTTAGCAGCTTAACTGGCATTTATAAAATATTGGTATTTATAAACCTGCTGCATGAATTGGATTTTTACCTTCAGTGAACGAGGGAGTTGTGGTAGCTTTTAAGCATCCATCCTAGCATGGAAATAAACAGTTATCTGATCTGTACCTCCATTTCATTAATAAATCATAACATCTCTCTCAGATCTGGCCTACAGCCAGTAGTAGTCCCTCTGCCTGCAGAACAGAACTCTGGAGAAGGAACTAGGAGTGCTGGTGGTGACATGTGGAGTACTGGGTCCAGCTCCAGGCTCCCTATTTCAAGAGAGACAGCAAACTATTGGAGAGAGTCCAGTGAAGGCTGTAAAGACACTGAAGGGATTGGAGTATCTCTCTGATGAGGAAAGGCTGAGACCTGGTGCTGTTTAGCCTGGAGAAGAGTAGACAGAGGGCAACTTCTCAATGCTGAGCAATATCTAAAGGGCATGGGGCAAAAGGATGGGCCCAGACTCTTTTCAGTGGTTCCCAGCAACAGGACAAGGGGCAATGGGCACAAACTGGAACCCAGGAAGTTCGATCTGAACACGAGAAGAAAATTCTTTCCTGTAAGGCTGACCAGAGAGGCTGTGGAGTCTCCTCCTCTAGAAGGATTCCAAACCCACCTGGACATGGCTTTCACAGGCAACCTGCTCTAGGTGACCCTGCTTTATCAAATGAGGTGGACAAACTGATCCCTAGAGGTCCCTTCCAACCCATATCATGCTGAGCCTTGGTGATTCTGTCACAAACCCTGTTCTCTGCTTATTTTATTGGGCTGCTGAAAGGGTGACACCAGTGCAGTAATAATTTTTGTAGTCAGGAGGCGGCTGTAAGGCCAGCCCATGGCACAAGAAGAATTCCATATTCTGAGCTCTTGCCTCCCTGAGCATTTCTTTGAGCTACTTGACGTTTCAGACACGTACCTACTAAATTTCCCTTTTGAGAACTGCCAGATTTAAGCCCTCATTAAATCATGGCATTTTAAACTCCACATTAAAATTCAAAGCTTCTTCAGACCAAGCAGGAAAGAAGGGTTTTGAGAGTGGTAAAATGCACACAAGGTTAAGGTGAGGACTCTACTCTGAGCAGCTGCCTGTGGAAGGGGAGGAAGGAGATGGAATGTTTCTCCCCACACTTTCAATCCCACTGCAGCATCCTACCCATCAGGCTGGCTCCTGAGATCTCAGGGACCCAAGTGACTTGTTCTGGTTTGAAAACAAAGTGTGACCAAACCACTTTCATTCAGTCACATGTGGGCAAGACCTGGAGTCATGTTTTTCGGTAATGATGTACTCATATGTAAAACCCCTTTCCCCTCAGAGCGCCATGCAAGGTGAATTTACCTGTCGACAGGTTACTTCATATTAAAGCTCCATTTTTAGTTTGGTTAGCAGAGTGTTCAGTATTTCTCTGTGTGCAGAACAGGTTGTCCAGGGATGTGGTTGAGGCCCTGTCCCTGGCAACATTCATGATCGGATCTGACGAGGCCCTGGGCAGCCTGATCTAGTTGGAGGTGTCCCTGCTCACTGCACGTGGGTGGACAAGATGATCTTTGCCTTCCAGCCTAAGGCAATCTGTGAACAGCATAATGAACCCAGAAAAACCCACTGCAGCCTCCATCCAGAGCAGGAACCCTGCTACAGTGTTCCAGACGAGTAGCTGCTGACACCGCTGGGCACAGAAACTCACTGGGTCCACACCAGCTAGGTACCAGAGCCTTCAGCAACCCCAGCATCAGAGAAAAGTTAATGGTTTCCTTCTGCTCTAAATGGAGCTTAATATGAAGTGCACCCCGCAGCAAGTGTCATTTCACATTGCTGTAACTGGCTACGAACGTCCAAATGGACTAGACTGTGATTAAGGCTGAGGGCTTTCCTCATTTGGGGTCTTCTGAGCATTCCCTTCTTCCCCTCTTTCAATTTGCATCAAAACATTCACACAAACAGCTCTCTTTGGTTATTAGTGTATTAAAATATGAGGGTTTAAACAATAGTTTCAGATCTATGGAAGTGTCAGAGCAGAGAGGTATTGTGAGCAGACAACACAGTAACGACTTCAAGCTTGTTAGACACATTCAGGATTTAGAAAAGCAGCTTATTTGATGTGTTACATTTTGCCTTCACCCACCATGCAGTGCCAAGTATCCCAGGCACAAGCGATGCACAGAACCACATCATGCAAATCAAGCACCCCCCACCCTCACCCCCCCTCCAAACCGGGGCTTGGGGACAGCAGGGTTAATTTGTAAGACATGAAACATTCACATGCTGTTAGCCAACCTTCTCCACAGACTTTACAAACAGGAGGATTTCAGGTTTGCATCACACTGGCCAATGCAAACAGCATGCAGGAGAGGCAGAGGAAGGGGGTAGAAGCACTAACACCAGATTCACAACCATTACTCAAGCTTTAGGGCTGTGTGAAACAAGCAATTGGGTTTTCTTTTTAATTAAGGTTGTTTTGCAGCATGAGTTAGAAGAGGAGAGAGCAGCTTTAGAACAATCAGCAGTGGTTCTTACCTTCTGGAGTTGGAGTGCAACCCAAAAAAAGGAGAGAAACACCCCTTTAAAAACTTGAGCAAAACAATTATCTGATCGTTAATGTTGAACCCTCCCCCCAGCCACCAGAACCAAAGTGAAAAGGTTTGGAGATCTGCAGTAACACTAGGAGCAGGTTTTCAACAAGGAGACAGGAGGGAGGAAGATGGAGACCTGTCAGATTTTGTCAGTCTCTTTTCAAAAGGAGCTAACAACCCTAAGCAGCCTTAAGTGTGTTCTTTTCATCCCTACGGGCGGTGCCCCAGAGCATCCCTACGGGCGGTGCCCCAGAGCATCCCTACGGGCAAACTTAAGAAATGTGGACAGTGAAGAGGGTTGAGAAATGGCTGAAGGACAGAGCTCAAACACTTGTGATCAATGGTGCAGCCTAGTTGGAGGCCTGCAGCTCATGGTGCTCCCCAGGGTTCAGGACTGGGTCCAGTATTGTTCAACACCTTCAACAGCCTGGGTGAAGGGACAGAGTGGAGCCTCAGGCAGTTTGCTAAGGATACTGAACTGGGAGAAGCGGCTGACACCAGGTCAGGCTGTGCTGCCATTCAGTGAGACCCAGACAGGCTGCAGAGTTGGAGGGGAACCTTATGAAGCTTAACAAGCGCAAGCATAGGGTCCCACACCTGAGGGAGAAGTAACCCCCTGCACCAGGACAGGTTAGGAGTTGACCTGCTAGAAAGCAGCTCTCTGGAGGAGGACCTAGAAGTGCTAGGGGACAACAAGTTGCCCATAAACCAGCAATGTGCCCTCATAGCCAAGAAGGCAAATCCTGGGTGCATTCAGAAGAGTATGGCCAGCAGGTCACAGGAGATTCTCCTCCTCCTTTAGTCTTCCTTAGCAAGACCATATCCAGTCCCTTGATCCAGTTCTGGGCTTCTCAATTCATGATAGACAGCAGAGGCTACAAAGATGCATCCCCAAGGAGGAAAGGCTGAGACCTGGAGCTGTTTAGCTTGGAGAAGAGCAGACTGGGAGAGGCATCTTTACAGTGCTTATCAATATCAAAAGAGCAGGAGGCAAGAAGATGGGACCAAACTCATTTCACTGGTGCCCAGTAACAGAACAAGGTGTAATGGATGTAAAATGGAACCCAGGAGACTGCATCTGAAAATAAGGAGAATCTTCTTTCCTGTGAGAGTGCTGGAGCCCTGGCCCAGGCTGTCTAGGACAGCTGTGGAACCTCCTTCCCTGAAGTGATTCCTAACCCACCCAGACATTGTCACCTTGGGCGATGTGCAGTGGGTGACCTTGCTTTACCAATGGGCTGCCCAGGGAGGTGGTGGAGTCATCGTCCCTGGAGACGTTCAGGCAAAGCCTGGGTGGGACACTTAGCGCCATGGTCTAGATGACTGGACAGGGCTGGGTGACAGGTTGGACTGGATGAGCTTGGAGATCTCTTCCAACCCGGTTATTCTAGGATTCTATGATAAGGTGGTTGGACCAGATGTTCCCCAGAGACTCCTTCCAACCCCCACCATGTTAGAACTCTGAAATGTACTGCTGTACAGAGAGCATGAGCAGAAGGTTCCTGTTGTGGTTACCTACAGGCCTAAGCCATGTGTAGTTTCAAACTTTCCAGACCAGTCTATGCAGAAAGATGTCTTTTTGGCAACCCCTGTGTCCTGACCTCCTCACTGTGCCACATCACAGCTATCAGCAGGCAAATCATAAATATTTATTTTAGGAAGTTCTGAAAAGCTTTCTATGAATAAATTAACACTCTAAATAAACCAAGCATGCCAAGTCTGCTGTCTGCCAACGCTCAATGGCTGCAAAAACAACTCCTGCCAGCAATCCTTTCCAACAGGGTCCTGCAGCACAGGGCAGATGAAGGGCTGTGACACCTAAGCCTCAGCTCTTGTCAGCAAAATGATTCTTCTTGTTCTCAGATGCAAACAGAAGCCTTTAGGGAAGGCTGTATGGGCACAGCTGACACACACTGAAAGGAGCTGCCTGGCAGATTTCTCTCTCCAGTTCCCCTGAGGTCATGTCCCACAGCACTACACTTGCTGCTCACACCTCCAAACACCTCCTGCATAGAGCTCCAGCCAGTCAACACAATGCACAAAGATGTATGGGTTACAGCCTTTGCCCCTAAAAAACATCTATTAACAGTAGAGACATGGTTGGTGAAGGTCAGAATGCTGTACCAACACAAGTGTCTTCTTGAAGATGTTTTGCTGTAGGAACATTGTGAAGCACCTCAGACAGGTCTTCCTAACTGTTCCTTACTGCCACAAGGCTCCCTACATGGCAGGGCAGGAAAAGAAACTTGAAATTTGCTTTCCCCACTTAGACTGCAGTTTCCCAGCTTTCTGCTGTCAGACAAAGTCAGAAGTTGGAAAGGCAAATGCAAAGCAGGTCCCATCATTATCTCAAGACCTCTCACAAACCCTGCTTGACCAAGTATTTTTCAGCCAACAGCTCAGATGATCAGAGAACACCAAGGAAACACTAAAGATGAACTCACCCACATGCTAAGTGGCCTGAGGCCACTTTAAGAGCAACAACATGGTGGCTGCTTTGCCCCATGCTGATTTCCTTTATCGTTTGAGCTCTGTGTGGCATTTGACTCATCAACAGCAATACAGAGCCACCAACAGAGAGACAAATTTCGAGCTGCCAGTGTGCAGATACTTGCTAAAAGGAGACAGTAAGCAGACTGCATAGCAAGAAGTTGCTCCTTAGCATTTTGAGTATAGACATCAAGGATGAAAGTAAAACTCTGGACATGCTTATTGCACAAGTTCTTAAATAGTCTATCAGGATAATTCTGTGTATGACTCAAATGTGTCTAAAAGGTGGATAATGGCCTGCATTTGTTCCTCAACTACAAAGTCAAGACCAGAGCCAGACTGAGCTAATGAAAGCTCTTCCTTTTATGAAAGCAATTAGAAGTATGCAGAGCCATTATGGAGTTAGCTGAAGGGTTCAGTCTACACCCAATATCCTCTGGACCTGTGAAAACACTGAAGAACCTACAGAGGAAGTGAGTTATCACAGCGTCATAAAATCATTTTTGTTGGAAGAGACCTTAAGGTCATTGAGTCCAACTGTTACCCCAGCACTGCCAGGTCACTGCTAAACCATGTCCTTCAGCACCACATCTACACAGCCTTTACACCCCTCCAGGGATGGAGACTCCACCACTGCCCTGGGCAGCTGCTGCAGGACTTGACAACCTTTTGGGGGAAGAAATTATACCTTGTGTCCAACTTAAACTTCCCCTGGTGCAATCTGAGATCATTTCTCCTTGTCCTACTGATCTGCTGGAGTGTGTTAAGAGAAGGAACATGAGGATGATCCTCTGATCATCATGCTGGAGCACATCTGCAATGAGGACAGACTGAAAGAGTTGGGGCTGTTCAGTCTGGAGAAGAGAAGGCTCCTAGATGACCTTTTTGTGGCCTTTCAGTATCTGAAGGGGGCCTACAAAAAGGCTGAGGAGAGACTTTTGAGGCTCTCAGGGAGTGCCAGGACTGGGGGAATGGAGCAAAGCTGGAGGGGTGGGGGAGATTGAGAGTGGAGGTGAGGAGGAAGTTGCTGAGCATGAGAGTGGTGAGAGGCTGGACTGGGTTGCCCAGGGAGGTGGTTGAGGCCCCATTGCTGGAGGTGTTTAAGGCCAGGCTGGCTGAGGCTGTGTGCAGCCTGCTCTAGGGTAGGGTGTCCCTGGGCATGGCAGGGGGGTTGGAACTGGCTGATCCTTGTGGTCCCTTCCAGCCCTGACTGATTCTATGCTTTTAGGGAGGTAAAACTGTATTATTGGACTCAATCCAAACTTTGCAGTCTCACAGTAGACTCAGGTGAGCAAATGGTCATGCTGAGTTATGTACAGCTGCCCTGCCAGGAAGGGGCAAGAGAGCGGCTCAGTATGTGCCACACAGCCAGCAGCAAGAGTAAGAGGGTTGCCTGCTCTCTGCCTGCCTTTTTCACTGTTGGATTATTTCAGCTTCCCCATTTTCCCAATTTTTTTTTCCATCACAGACATGAGAATTGTGGTTTTCATTGGTTATCCATCTAATTCTCTTCACCTAGATGAGGTTTTTTTTTGGCCTGGGAGAGCTTTTAATTGTGTGGATCCATCACAGCTTTGTAGAGCAGCTTTTACAAAGAGTAAAGTCTTCTGGTTTTGACAGGGGTGGTTTTCAAAAGGGAGAGGAAACTCTTTGTAAGAGATAATCTATCCTCACACCCAGTGCCAGTGGGACTCAATGCCAACTTCACCCTTTTGAAAATAATTTAAGAACTCTGCATCCTTTTGAGAACCTCCTTCCAGCTCTACCCTGCAGGGGTCATTGGGTTTGTTCAGCTTTTGATGAGATGTGATGTTAAAAAGAACAATTTCCTAGCATCAAAACTGTTCAAAGAATAACTGCCCCAAGAGTCAAGGCATAGAGAGCTCTGAACCTCATCTGATTCCCCAGCTCTGCAACAGAAAATGAAATCAAAGTACTTCAGACCAGCTGGGAAATGTTAGTGGCAAAGCCTTCTGTCAAGAATGACGAGAGATCACTTCCTTGGTCCTTAACTAGGAGATGCAAGAACATCCTCTAGCAGTTAGCAGCTTCCCTCTTTGTGCAGTTATCACCTAGCCCAGACTCTAGCCTGACCTCTGCTCATATTTCTGAGACAAGTCAACAAGAGAGCAGTTTGCCTTTTAAGTTCATCCTCTCTCCTCCTGCAAGACAGTGACCAAGTATAGAGATGCAAGATCCTCATTTCACAGCTCACAAGTTACTGCAGGAGTAATAGAAATGCAGCATTGCTCTGAACAAGGCAGAAGCTAAGACCTTCAGATGAAGGCAATCAGAACCTGTGGCAATCCTCACCACTGAGAAAGACAAACTGTTCACATTATTGGACTAGAGAACAAGTTAAGCACAGAAATACAGCAGCTATTTGATTTTCAGCTAGCAAGAGAGGAAAACTATAGGAAGTCACCTATAAAGTCTTATGGAAGCCTAAAACTGCAGTGCTGGCAGCTCATTTCTACAAGTGCCACACTGAGCAGCTCAGCCCTTTTCACACAACCATCTCCTTGTCTGGAAAAAAGAGAAGGGCAACAAGGATGGTGAGGGGCCTGGAGCACAGCCCTGTGAGGAGAGGCTAAGGGAGCTGGGGGTGTGCAGCCTGCAGAAGAGGAGGCTCAGGGATGACCTCATTGCTGTCTACAACTACCTGAAGGGAGGCTGTAGCCAGGTGGGGTTGGTCTCTTCTACCAGGCAACCAGCAATAGAACAAGGGGAAAGTCTCAAGCTGTGGCAGGGGAGGTCTAGGCTGGATGTTAGGAGGAAGTTGTTGGCAGAGAGAGTGATTGGCATTGGAATGGGCTGCCCAGGGAGGTGGTGGAGTTGCTGTGTCTAGAGGTGTTGAAGCAAAGCCTGGCTGAGGCACTTAGTGCCACGGTCTGGTTGATTGGCCAGGGCTGGGTGCCAGGTTGGACTGGATGAGCTTGGGGGTCTCTTTCAACCTGCTTGATTCTATGATGTCCTGAGCATGGACTTGTGCTTCTCTTTGGCAAGTCAATTAGCCAGTGCCTGGAGAGCAGCTAAAAGCTGAAACCAAACTGTTGATGAGACACACTTTTCACCAGTCATATTTGGACTGGCCTTCAGGGGACTCTGGCTTCTCTATTTCTTTTCTTCCCCCAATGTGGCTTAAGAGTTTCTTGTGGTTTGTTAGTACTGCCACAAATAGTTGAAATAAATGCACCCAGAACACAAAATCTGTTTTTATTTTCGTCAAGACTCAGCTAGTGTTGAGATGCATTTCCTTGCTGAAATTGAGGCAAAAAAAAAGCACTGAATTTGGGCAGAGGTTCACAAGCCACAGTGTGCTCTTATGACCAGGAATGCCAACAGTGTTCCGAATGCATTAAGAAGAATGCAGGTCTGGGAAGGTTCTTTTCCCTCTCTACTCTGTACTAGTGAGGCCACATCTGCAGTACTGGGTCCACTTCAAGAGAGACAGGGAACTACTGGAGAGAGTCCAGCAGAGGCTACAAAGATGGCAAGAGGACTGGAGCTTCTCTGACAGGGAAAGGCTGAGAGACCTGGGGCTGTTTAGCCTAGAGAAGAGCAGACAGAGGGGATCCTCTCAATGCTGATCAATAGCTAAAGGGTGGGGGCAAGAGGATGGGGCCAGGCTCTCTTCAGTGGTGCCCAGCAACAAGCATAAGCTGGAACCCAGGAGGTTCCATCTGAACACAATGAAGAATGTGTTTCCTCTGAGGGTGCCAGAGCACTAGACTATGCTGCCCAGAGAGCCTGTAGAGTCTCCTTCTCTAGGGAGACTTCAAACTCACCTGAACATTGCAATCCTGGGCAATGGCCTCTGGATGACCCTGCTCTAGCAGGGGAGTTGGGCTTAGATGATCTCCAGAGATTCCTTCTGACCCTCACCAAGCTGAGATTCTGGTATTTTACATGGTATCCTAAGTAAAATTCATTAAAAGCTATACCTCACAGAAAAGGCTACCAAAGAGGTCCTTCCAAGATGCAAACTCTTCAGATACTCTTCAATTGATTTTAATATACTCAAGAGGATTAATGAAATCCAATGGCAAGTTAATAGTTTTTATTTTAAAAACTACTGATCATCAAGCAAATGATTCTCTGTTGCTAACTCCTGGTGTCCATCTAGTGAGCTGAAGGAGCTTCTGCAGCTGGTGTTGGCTGGCTTCACACTAAGTCACCTTGAAAGCCTTCACACTCTTGAAAGCCTCACCTGGCAGTGTAGAACAACATCCTCAGGCTTCACCAGGCTACAGGCACAAGACAATATAGGATGTTGGCCAAATCTCAAGAGTCAGATTTGGTTACACTGCCAGTTCATTGAGTGTTTATCCACATTTTTGCAGTGACCTGTAGGCAGGAAATGCTCTCAGAGGATTAGAGCAGCCTGTCAAAAGAGGCAAATCAAGGAAATTGGGATGACAGATCATGCACAAATATAATCTAGCTTCAAGGTGCCTTAAGTCTCAGACTGTCATATCAGAGTACTGATCCTGGGCTGACCTTTAAAAATCTCATGATTAAAATCACTTGACTGGTAGGATAGAATTATAAATACAAGCAAGGTTATCACCCAGTGTTGCTACAAAGCCCCTTCATCTCATCAGAGACCTTGTTCAAAGAGCAGTCAGGTTGTCCTGCAGGTAGCAGAAATCAACGTTCCTCTCTCCCCTCCCCACCCACACTCCTCTTCACTGCCACCCTTCCTCCCTGCAGTTCTGAAGTCTCTACAGGGCTTCAAGTCCTCTTTCCAACATGTCCTCAAGCACTTGCCAAGGGGCAGCACATGCCAGGAATCAGAGCAACAAGGAGGTAGACTGCTTGCACAGCCAAACAAAACACAAACTGACTGCTGGCCATGAGCTGGGCCCCCTATTTTTGCCTCAGTTCAACATAGCTACAGGAAAGTCACTTCTAAAACTATTTGCTTTCTGGAAATGAGAGGTTTAGAAGAGATGGATGTAGCCAGCTACTTGACACAATAAATGGCAAATTAAAGACTTTACACTCTCTCCAAGCTGAGAGTGTAAAGAATGTGTGGTTTGTGGAAAGAGTTTATCAACAAATCAATTTGCAATTTGGTTATTAAAAATCAAATCGCCTTGAGAAAAACAGAAAGCTTCAAACACCCTGACACACAAGCTAGCAGGAGCTTATGTCTGGCCTACAGACTTATACACCACTAACCCAAGAGTCTTTGCCATAGTGTCCTCCCAGGACCTCAACATTGCAGATGACACCAAGCTAGAAGCAGCTGTGGATCTGATGGAGGGTAGGAGCGCCCTGCAGAGGGACCTGAACAGGCTGGATGGGTGGGCAGAGGCCAGTGGGATGAGATTGAACAAGGCCAAGTGCAGGCTTCTACACTATGGCCACAACAACCCCAAGCAGCACAACAGGCTGAGGACCGAGTGGCTGAGAGCAGCCAGGCAGAGAGGGACCTGGAGGTACTGGTAGAGAGTAGCTGAAGATGAGCCAGCAGTGTGCCCAGGTGGCCAAGAGAGCCAATGGCATCCTGGCCTGGATGAGGAACAGTGTGGCCAGTAGGACAAGGGAGGTTATTCTGCCTCTGTGCTCAGCACTGGTCAGGCCACCCATTGACTGCTGAGTCCAGTTCTGGGCTCCTCAATTCGAGAGAGATGTTGAGATACTGGATGGTGTCCAGAGAAGGGCAACAAAGCTGGTGAGGGGCCTGGAGCACAGCCCTGTGAGGAGAGGCTGAGGGAGCTGGGGGTGTGCAGCATTGTGAAGAGGAAGCTCAGGGCTGACCTCATTGCTGTCTACAACTGAAGGGAGGCTGTAGCCAGGTGGGGTTGGTCTCTTCTGCCAGGCAAGCAGCAACAGAAGAAGGGGACACAGTCTCAAGTTGTGCCAGGGGAGGTCTAGGCTGGATGTGAGGAGGAAGTTGTTGGCAGAGAGAGTGATTGGCATTGGAATGGGCTGCCCAGGGAGGTGGTGGAATCGCCGTGCCTGGAGGTGTTGAAGCAAAGCCTGGATGAGGCACTTAGTGCCATGGTCTGGATGATTGGCCAGGGCTGTGTGCTAGGTTGGACTGGATGAGCTTGGAGGTCTCTTCCAACCTAGTTGATTCTATGATTCTATAGGAGGACTGAAAAATATAGTGAGCTCAAGATGCTCCTCTGTTAGCTTTTCTCTTCTCTAACATGATTTTTCCTCCACTAAACATTGGTTTGTGTTAAGTCAGTCTTGTTGCAGGCACAGACCTAACAGAAGCCCAGTCTGGCCACAAACATATTACAGGCACTAACTGGAACTGAATTGCTTAAAGAACTGACAACCTTTCAAGTATTAATCTAAACAAATCTTTGTTTCATGGAGTGCTCTGGGTTTAAAGAAGACCTTTTAAATGTTACTTAGTCCAACCTCTCTGCAGGCAGAAGGGCATCTTCAACTAGATTGGTTGCTCAGAGCCCTGTCTAACCCAGCCTTGAATGCTATCAGGAATGGGGCATCTGCCAGCCCATCTGGGGTATCTCTCACCATCCTCAGTGTAATTTTTTTCCATCTCTCTAGTCTGAACCTCCCCTGTTTTAGCTTAAAACCATTATCCCTTGTCCTGTCACAACAGGCCCTACTAAAAAGTCTGTCCCCAGCTTTCCTACAGGCCCTGTTAAGTATTAAAAGGCTGCAAGGTGGTCTTGCTGGAGTCTTCTCTTCTCCAAGCTGGACCACCCCAACTCTGTCTGTTCTTACAGCAGAGGGGTTACAACTCTTGGATTATTTTTGTGGCCTACTCTGGACCCACTCCCAACAGGTCCATGTCTCTCTTGTGCTGAAGATCTCAGAGCTCCATGGACACAGCACTGCAGGTGGGGCCTGAGCAAAGGGGCAGAATCCTCTCCCTTGACCTGCTGGCCACATTGATTTGGATATGCCCAAGAGATGGTTGGCTTCTTGGCTGCAAGTCCACAATCCAACAGTTAAAAGGGAAAGAGTACTACACATCCTAGGGTGGCCAAGCCAGCAAGACGGATAGAGCTAGAGAAATTGAGTTTCACATCCAACTGCTCCCACAAACATGTGGGGTTTAAGACCCTGAGGAGTTTGTGCTGTCCTGGCACTCTCAGGAACTTTGAGAGGAAAACAAACTATTTAGCCTGACCTGATAAATCCTCAAATCAACTTTAAAAGACATCCTTGAGGTTAAAAAGTTTATATGGCACCATGGCATTTCTGTTCTGCTTTTGTGGGGACTGTTCAGTCCAAAAATCTGGCCTGGCAGGGACTGGATCTGTCACATCACATCTGAGCTCCTCTCCAAGGCTCTGCCCCAGAAAAGAGCAATGTCAACTGCTAAAATGATTCCCCACATGAAAATGCTGGACTTGTGCCTTACCACCAGTACTGACAACTGCATTTCTAGCCTTGGGTGCACACAAAGGGCTGGCAAGCACAGTTCCCATTTATGAATTTGATTTTAGTGAATTAACAGCATTTAACACAATACTGAAGCTGCCCTAAGGCTGGTAAAGCTTTGATCTGACTGAACAGAGCACTGCCCCAGAGCAAACTGTGTCATCAGGGCAGGATCTAAACCACACTTTGGTCACCTCCCTAACAGCTGTATGAATCCATTTGGCTTCCTTACTTTTAAAACCCACATTTCCAAAAAGCAAATAACTTTTGTGTTGTTCACAGCTTGTTCTCAATAGCAGTATTTCCACACTTGGGCCCTGCAGAACTTGCTCCAAAGCCAACAGATTGCTGTATTAAACTGGCAAAGTGGAGTGGAAGAGATAATTAAGTTGAATTCAGGATGCCTGCTTAATTTCAAAATAGATGAGCTGGCACATCCAATACTCTTTATCCCCCTCCCTTTTTCTTTGTTCTTAGAAAACAGAAGTATAAATATTCTGTATTTGATAGGGACATGTGCTGGTTTGATCCACATCTCAGCAAATACATCTCTGGTGGGGACAGTCTTTTTAGCAGGGTCTGTTGTGACAGGACAAGGAGTGGTGGTTTTCAACTAAACAGACAGAAGGAAAAAAATTATACACTAAGAGTGGCAGGACACTGGCCCAGGATGCCCAAACAGGTGACCCCAATCCTGGAATGATTCCAGATCTGGTCAGACAGTGCTCTGCTTAGCTTAAGCTAAAGGTTAGGAAGAAGTTCTACACAGAAAGAAACACTGGCATTGGAATGGGCTGCCCAGGGAGGTGGTGGAGTCACCATCCCTGGAGGTGTTTAAGAGGCACTTAGTGTCATGGGTTAGTTAGTTAGAAGCGATAGGTTGGAGTCAACAATCCTTGAGGTCTTAGCCAACCTGATTGATTCTGTGAGGATGTCCCTGCTGACTACAGAGGAGTTGGACTAGATCATCTTTAAAGGTCCTTTCCAAACCAAAACATTCTATGATACTATGATCTCTAGGGAATACATGTGAGCATGGACTCAAGAATTAAGCAGTTCCAGAGCTGTCACTCACATTGCTCTGTTTCCAAAGCAGATCAGCACTGCCCAGGCTGGCATTCTCTTCTGTCCAGCACACCAAACACTTAGTCTGCAAGTTGGGGGAGGGTAGAAATGGGAAGGTTTTTAAAGCAGAACCACACACTGCTGCCAGAGAGGACTGAAGAAAAGAGCACAAAGCATAGTTTTCTAAATAAGGATTTGTAAGAGAGGTTGTTTTTTAACTTCCTGGATAGCTTTGGGTTATTTCCACTAAACTGACCATTCACTTTTTAATATTAAAGTTTACTTCAGTACCTAGAGCCTGAACTACCTGATCAGGTCTAGTTTATCTCAGGTAAGAGCTGCAGACCAAAGATATCCCTAGCAGGAATTAAGTATGACTTTTACATCTTGCTTGCTATTGGAATGGGCTGCCCAGGGAGGTATTAGAGTCACTGTCCCTGGAGGTGTTCAAGAAAAGCCTGGATGAGGCACTTAGTGCCATGGTCTAGTTGATTGGCTAGGGCTGGGTGCTAGGTTGGACTGGATGAGCTTGGAGGTCTCTTCCAACCTGGTTTGATTCTATGTCAGCCTGTTTGCAAATGGGACCTGGACTTCAATTCTGCAGGTTTGCAACATTTCAGTCCCCAAGATACTTGAGAGGTGGAGGTTAAGAATAAGCCACAATAAAACTGTGTTTTACTGGTATAGGGACTTAACTCACCTGATCTCCTTAAGTCCTTCTTTCTGGATAACTTGAAGGATCTCTTTATGGCTCATAGGTGTATTAGGGTATTTCTCCAGGACCTGGAAAGCAAAAGCATATTAAGAGGAAGTTAATTATTTGCATTTTCATTTCAGCATTCAACCGCACAGAAAACTGCATTTCATGGTTTGGGCTTACTCCAACGGTACAACCTTAGAGAAGGAAGAACTATTGCCCTTCTCACATCTCATCACCACCTCTTACACCTGGAGAACACAAGGAGCAAAGAGACTCCCTTTGACTGGACAAAGAACTGGAGTGCAAGTCCCACATTTCACTTGAAATGCACTGCCTCTAGGCCACACTTTTCAAAGATAAAATTAAGTGTTCCACAGTAGCTGAATGACTTCACAGTCATTGCCTTGACTAAGGAATGCTTCAAAAACTGCTGAGGTACCTCAGCAAAAAAACTTCCAAAACAAAAATCCTCAAGGTTTGTCATGTTGAAACAATTACTGATCAGTTTAGCCCTAAATATGGTAGAAGCTGGAAGAAATGTGGGATTCAAAACTGCTAGGGTTCTTTGAAAGAAAACCTCTGCACACAGTTCAGGATTAAGCTCCTAAAATAGGGCAAATAAAAATGCTTCCTACCTTGACTGTGTGCTCCTGCCACTTCCCCAGCCCATGCTAAGCACACCCCAGTGCCCCAGCATCATCCATCCCCTTTTCAAGAGGGCTAAAACAAAAAGAATCTTAGAATCATAGAAAGACTAAGGTTGGAAAAGACCTCCCAGATAGTGTAACGATGAACCCATCACTGCCAGGTCACCACTAAACCATGTTCCTTTGTGCCATATCTATATGCCTTGCAAACACTTTCAGGGACAGTGATTCTACCATCTTCCTGAAGCAAAAGAGTACTTCAGAAGAGCAGACAGAGGATGCCAGTTACTCCGTGTCACTTGGATATTTTAAGCAGTATTTGTGCTGGGAGGACAGGCAGGAAATGCCTCATTTCCTTCTTAATCATCCAGTTTTGACCCACGTCCAGACATCAACCCTTGAATCCTGACTTGGGTCTTTAACCAAAAAACAAAAACCATCAGTAAGTGAAGTATGAAAACCTAAAAGTGACTGTGCAAAAGCAAATCAGCAGTTGGAATTTCTCTGTTTCACAGAATCCCCAAAACCCAGTACAGTGCAGGTTGGAAGGGACCTCTGGAGATTGCCTAGTCCAACCCTGCTTTCGAGGAGAGTCACTCAGAGACAGCTGCCCAGGTGGCTTGGGAATCTCTCCAGAACAGGAGAATCTGCAGCATCTCTGGGAAACCTGGTCCAGGGCTCTGACATTCTCAGAGTAAAAAGGCTTCTTCCTCATGTTCAGATGGAATTGCCTGCATTCCAGTTCATGCCTGTTGACCTTTATCCCACAAGTGGCCACCACTGAAGACGGTCTGCTCCACTAGAATCATAGAATCAACCAGGTTGCAGAGACCTCCAAGCTCATCCAGTCCAACCTAGCACCCAGCCCAGCCCAATCAGCCAGACCATGGCACTAAGTGCCTCAGCCAGGCTTTGCTTCAACACCTCGAAGGATGGTGGCATCCCATTCCACCAATCACTCTCTCTGCCAACAACTTCCTCCTAACATCCAGCCTAGACCTCCCCTGACACAACTTGACACTCTGTCCCCTTCTGTTGCTGGTTGCCTGGCAGAAGAGACCAACCCCACCTGGCTACAGCCTCCCTTCAGGTACTGGTAGACAGCAATGAGGTCAGCCCTGAGCCTCCTCTTCTGCAGGCTGCACACCCCCAGCTCCCTCAGCCTCTCCTCACAGGGCTGTGCTCCAGACCCCTCACCAGCTTCGTTGCCCTTCTGTGGACACCTTCCAGCACCTCAACATCTCTCTTGAATTGAGGAGCCCAGAACTGGACACAGCACTCAAGCTGTGGCCTGACCAGTCCCGAGTTCAGGGGCAGAATAACCTCCCTTGTCCTGCTGGCCACACTGTTCCTGTTCCAGCCCAGGATGCCATTGGCTCTCCTGCCCACCTGGGCACACTGCTGGCTCATCTTCAGCTCCTATCTACCAGCACCCCCAGGGCCCTTTCTGCTTGGCTGCTCTCAGCCACTCTGTTCCCAGCCTGTAGTGCTGCTTGGGGTTGTTGGGGTCAAAGTGTAGAAGCCTGCACTTGGCCTTGTTCAATCTCATCCCATTGGCCTCTGCCCACCCATCCAGCCTGTCCAGGTCCCTCTGCAGGGCTCTCCTACCCTCCAACAGATCCACAGCTGCTCCTAGCTTGGTGTCATCTGCAAACTTACTGATGCTGGATTCAATTCACTGGCCCAGATCATCAGTAAGGATATTGAACAGGACTGGGCCCAGCACTGATCCTATCAGAACACAACTGGCACACCTTCATCTTTGACTGTCTGTACAGAAGATTAGAAGCCAACAACCCAGTGACATTAAGCACAATGTTGCTTCATGAGGTTTCAGAATCACTGAATCATTGACTTTAGCATAATTTAACAACTGAATCATTGAGTTTAGAACCACTGAATGACTGTTTCCAATAAAGAAAAATAACGAGGTCCAACCATCAACCCAACACTGCCAGGTCACCACTAAACCACTCTCTCATTGCCACATCCACACAGCTCTTAAACTCCTGCAGAGATGGTGGCTGCTCTGAGCAGCCTGTTAAGGGCTTCACAGCCCTGTGAGAAAAGAATATTTCCCCACACCCAACGTAAACCTCCCCTGACACAACTTGAGGCCATTTCCTCGTGTTCCTTGGGAAAAGATATCAGCTCCCACCTCAGTACCTAACTAACCCTGTACTGTGGGATTGAAGTTTCTTGTGTTGGAGCAACCAACACCACAGGTAGAACCCATAAAATGAACAGCTTTGGCTACACAGGTTCAAGACTCATTTGCCCTACCCTGGTAAAAGTTGTCACCTCATGCTTTGAGAGACTTGTTTAATGCTAACTCTCAGCCTATTTAGATAAGCAAAGCAGTTCACATCTTCAGATACTAATAACCCTCTGCTGTTCTACAAGCTGATCCAGAAGAACCAGGTACAAGAATTAAAGAAGCTCTTCAAGAAAACCACCTTAAGTACCTTCTCCTCTCTCTCCTGGCCCTTTAATCCCCTATCAGATCTTTCACTCAAGTCTTTTGAGTTACTGTGTGTAAATAAAATCTACTCCTTCTATCACAGAATTGGAGAGGCAATTTCAGAGGCAAGATTGAACAACAAGTTCTGCATGGGACAGATCCATGCCCTTGTGGCCAAGGTGTTCTCTTGGAGTTCACTTAAAAGAGTCCGACCAGCAGGTCAAAGGAGGTTCTCCTACCCTTTTATTCTGCCCTAGGGAGGCCATTCTCCAGAATCCTGAGTCCAGTTCAGTGTTCTTCCATTCAAGAGAGACAGGGAAGTAGAATAGAATCAATCAGGTTGGAAGAGACCTCCAAGAGCAGGCTGCCCAGAGAGGTTGTGGACTTTTCCTTTTCTGAAGGGATTCCAAACCCACCTGAACAACATCCTGGACAACCTGCTGGGGGTGACCCTGCTTTAGCATGGCAGTTGAACTAGATGGTCTCTTCCAACCTGCAGCACGCTGAGATTTATAAACCACCTTTGTGCTATGCTCAGCATCAGCCAAGATGACTGCAGAGTACAAACTACCAAGAGCCAATGCTGGGTAATGGCAAAGCCTTTGGTACTTTGCCCTGGCTCTCAGTACTGAAGTGTCAGTGTTCAATACAGGTGAAGCCATAACCTTGGGATGGTGTCACTGATGCTCAAATTGCAGTCCCTTAGGCACTCATCATTTTAGTTGGGTTGTTGCTAACACTATTATTTTTGTTATCTGATCCATATCTGTTACCTGTTCCAGTACAAGCTGCTTTGCACCCTGAAGATGTTCTGGTTTCCACACAAAAAAAAAAAACAACACAGGATCACAGGATGTTAGGGGTTGGAAGGGATCCAAGAAGATAGAGTCCAAGCCCTCTGCCAGAGCAGGACCACACAATCTAGCACAGATCACAGAGGAACACATCCAGACAGGCCTTGAAAGTCTCCAGAGAAGGAGACTCCACAACCTCTCTGGGGAGCCTGTGCCAGTGCTCTGGGACCCTTACAGTAAAGAAGTTTCCCCTTGTGTTGAGCTGGAACCTCCTGTGCTGCAGCTTACACCCACTGCTCCTTGTCCTATCCCACGGAGCAGTGAGCAGAGCCTGTCCTCCCCCTCCTCATCCCCAGCCCTCAGATGTTTATGAGCATTAATTAAATCCCCTCTAAGTCTTCTCTGCTCCAGACTAAACAGCCCCAGGTCCCTCAGCCTCTCCTCATAAGCCATGCTCTCCAGTCCCCTAATCATCCTCCTTAGCCCTCCACTGGACCCTCTGCAGATCTGTCCCCCTTAAACTGAGGAGCTCAAAACTGAACACAGTATTCAAGATGAAGTCTGATCAGGGCAGAGTAGAGGGGGAAGAGAACCTCCCTTGATCTGCTGGACACACACCCCAGGATCCCATTGGCCTTCTTGGCCACAAGGGCACATTGCTGTGCCATGGATGTTCTCCCCCAGCACTCCCAGGTCTCTCTCCACAGGGCTGCTCTCCAGCAGTCACCTCCCAGCCTGTACTGCTGCAGTTTATTCTTCCTCCCCAGGTGCAGGACTCTGCACTTGTCCTTGTTGAACCTCATTTGGTTCCTGTGTGCCCAGCTCTCAGTCTGTCCAGGTCTCTCTGGATGGCCACACAGCCTTCAGCTGCATCAGCCAAGCCTCTCAGTTTGGTGTCATCAGCAAACTTGCTGAGCAGACTCTGTCTGTCTGTCCCCTCATCAATGTCATCATCAGAAGCTACTTCCTGATTTTGCCTCTTCAGAGATTTCAAACACTCTTTAAAGTATCTGTGAAATGATAAAAGTAGGCAACTATATCAAAAGGACCCAGAAAAGAGATGGTGCCCTATGAGCATCAGCTTACCACACCAAAATCCTCACCCTGCCCCAGCCCAGCTTTCATTGTTGGAAATCTTCTTGTCATTTTCAATAAAACACATGGGGGAAAAAGGTTTTTTTCCACACTGCCCAGATACAGCTGATTTATAAAGCACTTGCAAGAGGGGAAGCTTGTGTCGCACAGGCACACAGCAGAAGAAAAAGGCTGTTTACAAAACAAAAGAGCAAGCCTGCAACTGCATCCAGCTGTTGGCGCAGATACCTGACATGCCTCTTTAGTAAGTTAGTGAGGGGGTGGTTTAGGTGTAGCAGACCAAATATGATTAACAGAGTACTGAGAGTTAGGGCTCTGTCTGCATGAAATCCTCGTGGCAACAGCAGCCCTTAAACACAGAGAAGCGACCCTGGAACATGGGATAAAACCAGGGGGATACCAGAGTGAAAGACAGAAAGCAAATCTAACAACAGAAATTAAATTACTTCATGGTTCATCTCTCTTCACAGAACCACAGCATGGTGGGGGGGCTGGAAGAGACCTTTGGGGATCATCTAATCCAACTCCCTCTGCTAAAGCAGCATCACCCACAGGAAGCTGCCCAGGATCACAATGTCCAGGTGAGTTTGGAATCTCTCCAGAGGAGGAGACTCCACGATCTCTGTGGGCAGCCTGATAATGCACTCCAGCATCCTCAGGAAAAAAAATATTCTTCCTCACACTCAGATGAAACCTTCTGGGTTCCCTTGTGGCTGCTGTCCCTTGTCCTGTTGCTGGGCACCACCAAAAGGAGTCTGACCTCGTTCTCTTGACCCTTAGCTCTCAATCAGCATTGATGAGATTCCCCTCTCCGTTTTTACCAGGCTAAACAGCCCCAGGTCTCTCAGACTTCCCTTGCCAAAGAAGTGCTCCCACCCCTTCAGCATCTTTGTAGCCTCTGCCAGACTCCCTCCAGTTGTCCCCCATCTCTTTTGAACTAGGGAGCCCAGAACTACATCCAGTACTCTGAAGGTGGTCTCATTAGGGCAGAGTAAAACGGGAAGAGAATCTAACTTGGCCTGCTGGTCAGAGTCTTCTGAATGCAACCCAAATACACTTTTATTGTAGTTTGGCTGAACTCAAGCTCAAATTCCATATTCTGGTTCCAGGTTGAGCTATTACAACACCATCCAGAGGAAATCTCATCTCTGGCCATCCTGCCTACCAGCATTGCTGATTATAAGGGCAAAATGCAAAGACTCAAGGACTCCCAACACAGAAACCTACATTTCCAGCACCTCCCAATACAACAAGGTTTCACACCCATACCCACGTGTCCTCTTAACCTTAAAGACCCAGATTTCTACTACGAGCCTAAACTTGCTGCTCAAGTCTGTGATAAGGACAACCAGGTCCCAACCAGCAAGACTCAGGAAGAGGAAGGACTGGGGATTGGAAGTGAACACAAAGAAGGGGCAGCACAACACACATCTTCTCACAAGTGACCCAGCACACAGCAGGAAACAGCCTGCTCGACCTCAGAGGACCCACAGCAATGCTGTCAGTAAGGCTGGAAAGCCCCCAGCACTACAGCATAGGCCTACAGGATAGAAACCATCTAAAGACAAGAGATACATGGATCTACTGCAGAACGTCCAACAGAGAGCTACACAGATGACTGGAGGGCTTGACCACCTCTCCTGCGAGGGTAGACTGAGAAACCTGGGGCTGTCCTTCTTGAGAAAAGAAGGCTGAGAGGGGACCTTATTAATGGCTATAAACACCCGAGGGGTAGGTGCTGAGATAAAGGTGACAGTCTCTTTGCAGTGGTGCCAAGATACAGGACAAGGAACAAGGGGTATAAGCTGCAACACAAGAGGTTCCACCTCAATGTGAGGAGTTACTTCTTTACAGTGAGGGTGATGGAGTACTGAAGAGGCTGCCCAGAGAGGTTGTAGTTGAGGCTGAATGTCTCCTACTCTGGAGACTTTCAAAACCCACCTAGATCCAGCATGCTCTAGGTAATCTTGCTTTGACAAGGGAGCTGGGTTAGATGATCTTTAGAGGTCCCTTCCAAGCCCTAATCTTCTGTGAAAACTGCAGAGCTCAGTAATAAGAGTTTACAAGGATCAATGTGCCCACACACCAGCATTAAATGCAAACATGAGGAGTTTCAAAGTCAAATACCAAACAAGCCAACCTCAAAACACGGTTATCCTGGGCTGGCTGCTGTGGGAGTAGCTTGGCATGCATTGTTCATCCCAAACCAAAACAATCTCACTTCTACATCAAAGCTTTCACCTCCTTTTTAGAGATCTTAAAAGGAAACCAACAGCTCTTCTACCTCCAAGCCCCAAGGAACAGCAGCCTGCTCTCAACTGCCCAGAGCTGCAGCAATGCCCATGTGCTGTGCTGGCCAAGCTGCAAGATAACAAACACACTTGTGAACAAGACTGACCAAGAGGGATAACCAGCCACACCACTACATTTCTGATATCAACACTGCCATAGCCAAGGTTTTACTCTGAAAATATATCAAGTTAAAAAGCAGCACGGCCAGCAAGTCAAGAGAAGTGATTCTGCCCCTCTGCTCAGACCCTACCTCCAGTGCTGGGCTCAGGTATCAATACTGGTGAGACACAAACCTGTTGGAGCAAGGCCAGGAGGTCACAACAATGATCCAAGGGCTAGAACCCTTCTGCTGCAAGGACAAGCTGGGAGAATTGAGGTTGTTCAGCCTGGAGAAGAGAAGGCTTTTTGGAGACCTTCTTGAGGCCTTTCAGCACTTCAAGGGGCAGAGAAGAAAGCCAGCCCTGCTAAAAAGTCTGTGCCTGTTGTGACAGGACAGGACTGATGGGTTGAAGCTAAAAGAGGGGAGATGCAGACTAGAGAGAAGAAACTGTTCACAGTAAGGATGGCAAAACACCAGCCCATGCTGCCCAGAGAAGTAGTAGATGCCTCATCCTTGGAACCACTGCAGGTCAGGTTGGACAAGGTTCTGAGCAGCCTGCTCTATTTGAAGATGTTCCTGATGACTGTAAGGGGATTGGACTGGATGACCTTCAGAAGTCCCTTTCAGCACAAACCATTCTGTGATTCAAATACTGACCCACACAATGCAGACCCAAACTAACCAGTGTCAACTGTGCTATTTAAACCAAAGCAGTCAAGAGAACTGTCTTGGGTAACTGTGCAAGTCTCTCTAGTGAGCAGAAACCTTCGGTTACACAGAGTTACATCTTTGATTTAACAAGGCTAAAGACCAGAGCTTAATAGGAAATCACAGAATGCCAGGGCCTGGAAGGGACCTCAAAAGATCATCTAGTCCAAAGCCCCTGCCAGAGTAGGATCACCTTTATCAGATCACACAGGAACAGATCCAGGTGGGGTTTGAATATCTCCAGAGATGGAGACTCCCCAGCCCTGCTGGGCAGCCTGTTCCAGTGCTCTGTCACCCTCACAGGGAAAACAAACAAAAAAAATCATCCTCATGTTTACATGAAACCTCCTCTGCCTCAACTTCCATCCATTGCCCCTTGTCCTGTCATCAGGCATCATGGAGCAGAGCCTGGCTCCAGCCTCCTAGCACTCACCCTTTACATATTTATAAGCACTGATGAGGTCACCTTTCAGCCTCCTCTTCTCCAAGATAAAGAGCCCCAGCTCTCTAAGAGAGATCTTCCATTCCCTTCCTCATCTTTGTGGCTCTGCGCTGGACTCTCTGAAGCAGTTAGAATATAGACTCTCTAAAGCTGTTAGAATATCTTCTCAGACAATACCAGACACACCAAAGAATCTCCCCATCTTGGATTTCTGGGCCTTTTTCAACCCATTAGCAGAAGGTGAGAAGGGAAACCATAGAATCATAGAATAGTTTAGGTTGGAAGGGACCTCAAGGATCATCCAGCTCCAACCCCCTGCCATAGGCAGGGACACCTCCCACTAGAGCAGGCTGCTCAAGGCCTCATCCAGCCTGGCCTTAAACACCTCCAGGGAGGAAGCATCCACAACCTCCCTGGGCAACCCGTTCCAGTGCCTTACCACCCTCACTGTAAAGAACTTCCTCCTAACATCCAGTCTAAATCTCCCCTCTTCCAGCTTAAACCCATTCCCCCTCGTCCTAACATTACTAGACCGTGTAAATAGTCCCTCCCCAGCTTTCCTGTAGGCTCCCTTCAAATACTGGAAGGCCACTATAAGGTCTCCTCGAAGCCTTCTCCTCTCCAGGCTGAAGAGCCCCAACTCTCTCAGCCTGTCCTCATAGCAGAGGTGCTCCAGCCCTCTGATCATCTTCGTGGCTCTCCTTTGGACCCGCTCCAGCAGTTCCATGTCCTTCTTGTATTGGGGGCTCCAGAACTGCACACAGTACTCCAGGTGGGGTCTGACGAGAGCAGAGTAAAGGGGGAGAATCACCTCCCTTGCCCTGCTGGCCACACTTCTCTTGATGCAGCCCAGCACTCGGTTGGCTGTCTGGGCTGCATGTGCACACTGCCGGCTCATGTTGAGCTTCTCGTCGACCCAGACCCCCAGGTCCTTCTCCTCAGGGCTGCTCTCAGCCATTCATCACCCAGCCTGTATCTGTGCCTGGGATTGCACCGACCCAGGTGCAGGACCTTACACTTGGCCTTGTTAAACGTCATGAGGTTGGCCTGGGCCCACCTCTCCAGCCTGTCCAGGTCCCTCTGGATGGCATCCCTGCCCTCCAGCAAGTCAGCTGTGCCACACAGCTTGGTGTCATCTGCAAACTTGCTGAGGGTGCACTCAATTCCTCTGTCCATATCACTGACAAAGATGTTACAGAGCACTGGTCCCAGCACTGACCCCTGAGGAACACCACTTGTCACCGGTCGCCAGGTGGACATTGTGCCATTGATCACCACTCTCTGCATGCGACCATCCAGCCAATTCCTTATCCAGTGAGTGCTAGAATATAGAAGATAACTTTAAAGCCCAGGGATAAGACAAAGGTCTAGGATCATACTGATCAACTGATGGTTAACTGAAAACGGTTCTGGAAAAAAGCAATGAGAAACTTAACTCTTACACCCTTGCATTTAAACTGTGGTTGCCAGAAACAGCAGAAGCAAGAGTGTTAGCTTGGAGACATAGGCAGAACCTGAAGATCCAGTCTTAGCTTAGCAGGGACCTCCATCTAAGATCTAGATTCCTTCTAAAACAACACAGACTAGATTTACAGATCGTTCTCCTATAGCTTCTTACTAGAGAAGGTAACATTTGAACCTCCTGGGTTCCAATCTGTGCCCACTGCCACCTGTCCTGTTGGTGGGCACCACTGAAAAGAGATTAGGCTCATCCTCTTGTCCCACAGAAGAGGATGGGGTTTGACACACTTCAGCTAGGAAGCTGAAATCCAGGACATTCCATGTGAACATGAGGGAAAGCTCTTCCCTGTCAAAGCGCCAGAGCCCTGTACCAGGCTGCCCAGACAGGTTGTAGAGTCTCCTTCTCAGCCAAAACTCCAAACTCATCTGGATAAGATCATGGGCAACCCAGTGTGAGTGACCCTGCTTTAGCAAGGGGATTGAAGCAAATGATCTCCAGAGGTCACTTCCAACTCCACCATGCTGAGGCTTCAGTTTCAATGCCAAGTCCTCAGGAAGTGTTTAAATTGCTGAACAAATCTGAACATTTAGTGCTGATAACTAGGCAAAGAAGGATGAACTTTATGACAGGGAGCCCATCCCATTTGTCATATGTAATGAATACACACCTCTATTCATAAGTACCAAGGTTCAAGGCCAGTTAAGAGCTTCAGAGCAGTCCCAGAGCACCAAATTAGCATGCACCTCACTAGAATGCAGTTACAGCATGGGCAAGCAGCTCCTTAGAAGGCTGCAATGAATCATTCATGAATACAGAAGCTGAAGCCCTCGTTAAATGAATTAAGACATCCCCTCCCCCAACCTGGCCAGCACAAAATGACTCTTCCTGGGTGATACTGCTAAGATTTCTTTCATACCTCAGCCTTTGCCAGAAGTAAGAGCTGGTTGCACTTTTCCATTTCAGAGTGATCTTACAGTGATCTCTAAGTGATCAAAGTTCTGCCCATGTAATGACAGCAGCAAATCCTGCCAGTGTTCAAAACTAGACAGGATAAAAACTTGTGTTTGAAGTGGTTGGGGGATTTGCTTGGCTGGGGTCTGGTTTTTTTATCTTGTTTTGAGCATGCTTGGTTTTGGGTTTGTTTTAAAACCAATCTATCCACTGAGGTTCAAGCAAGAGATTCTCCAAGACTAGATAAGAAAGGGCAGCTTTAGTCTATTCATGTTTTCAGCAAGCTTTGCTAAAAATGTACTTTGAGATTCTTGCTATTATTACATGTTATAATATAGTATAAAATATGTAATATTACATAATATATCTATTATAAAGGAGGAATTCAAATGAGGCAACCTAACACTGTGAGTGTAACCACCACCTACATGTGGGCTTCCTCCTGGGAGGAGAATTTAAAATCATAGAATCAGCCAGGTTGGAAGAGACCTGCAAGCTCATCCAGTCCAACCTAACACCCAGCCCTGGCCAATCAACCAGACCATGGCACTAAGTGCCTCAGCCAGGCTTTCTTCAACACCTCCAGGGACGGTGACTCCACCACCTCCCTGGGCAGCCCATTCCAATGCCAATCACTCTCTCTGACAACAACTTCCTCCTAACATCCAGCCTAGACCTCCCCTGCCACAACTTGAGACTCTGTCCCCTTCTTCTGCCAGGCCACCAGCAACAGAAGACACCAACCCCACCTGGCTACAGCCTCCCTTCAGGGAGTTGTAGACAGCAATGAGGTCAGCCCTGAGCCTCCTCTTCCGCAGGCTGCACACCCCCAGCTCCCTCAGCCTCTCCTCACAGGGCTGTGCTCCAGGCCCCTCACCAGCTCTGTTGCCCTTCTCTGGACACCTTCCAGTATCTCAGCATCTCCTCTGAATTGAATTTAAACTTCCTTCTTGAATTTAAACTTCCTAAAAGGCATTAATCGACAGTGCTTTAATCAGTTGTTAGCTCATTGCCCTTCATGCTCTGGAAAGGCAGCAATACCTTCTCATGAGGTTATATTTTTCTGTGTGATCTGGTATATGTGATCCTGCTCTGGCACAGGGTGGGTGGACTCGATCTTTCGAGGCTCCTTCCAGCCCCTGACATTCTGTGACTCTAACATCAGCCTCTTACCTCCTGGATATTCCCTTTCTAGGAGGGGAACTCCAGCTGCAGAAGCCAGCAATAGCTGCAAATTTCATTACAGACTACTTCAGAAAGAAATGATCTTTATGCAATCAAACCTTTTAGAGAGAAGTGGGTCAGCTATAAAAAACAGTCAAGTGAGTGTGTCTGGAATTCCTTCTCAGTCACTCCAGAGCAGTGTGCTGGGCAGAGGCAGCATGCAAAACACCACTCCACTATGGCAGTAACAAGAGGAGCAAAGAGGAGGACTGAAAGACTTGACCTACATTGCAATATCTTTTCTGCTCATCCAATTAACCAAATGCTATTCAAGGTTTTAATCAGAAATGAGGTCAAGAAGGAATGGACAACTCCATGTTAATAGGAACCAATTGCCATTAAATGCCAGCAAACATTGTCATTTCATGCAGCATTTAAGACTGAAGCATGTTACACCACCTTTAAGTGTCTTTGAACAGCAGCATGAAGAGGTGAGATCCAGGAGGCATGTTTCACCTCAAGGACCTGGTTAGGCAATGGCATAACCCACAGTGCAGCATGAACTTGGAGAAGGACACAGCAGCTCCATGGAAGCTCATTACTTGTTTCTGCTAAGACACATCACAGGAGAGTTGAGGTGGGAGAGCGACACAGGTTAAAAGTTATACTCTGCTACTCAGCAGAGACAGGAACTGAAATTGTCTGTTTCTGATTGTTTCAATTGATATTATGGCCAAGAGGAAACTGAAGTGCAGCATAAAACCATTTAGATTAGAATAGAATCAGTCAGGGTTGGAAGGGACCACAAGGATCAGCCAGTTCCAACCCCCCTGCCATGCCCAGGGACACCCTACCCTAGAGCAGGCTGCACACAGCCTCAGCCAGCCTGGCCTTAAACACCTCCAGCCATGGCGCCTCAACCACCTCCCTGGGCAACCCATTCCAGCCTCTCACCACTCTCATGCTCAACAACTTCCTCCTCACCTCCACTCTCAATCTCCCCACCTCCATCTTTGCTCCATTCCCCCCAGTCCTGGCACTCCCTGAGAGCCTCAGAATTCCCTCTCCAGCTTTTCTGTAGGCCCCCTTCAGATACTGGAAGGCCACAAGAAGGTCACCTGGGAGCCTCCTCTTCTGCAGACTGAACAACCCCAACTCTTTCAGTCTGTCCTCATAGCAGAGGTGCTCCAGCCCTCTGATCATCCTTGTGACCTTGGACTGCTGAAAACACTTGTCCAACTCAAAGACATGACCACTTTGTAGGCTATCCTGTGCTCTTGCCAACTTCCAGAACTCCCCTTCAGAAGCTTGATAAGATCAGCTTCAAGTGAAGAACACAGCATTTGAAAGAAGCTCAACAAGAGTATATCAAGCTCAAAGACCAAAAGAAGTCTGATGTCTGCAACACATTCTTGTGGGGAAAACCCAGAACTGACCATCCCTACAAAACAACTCAATGATGATGATGAAAAGGCTGAAGGTCCTGGGGCCGTTTAGCCTGAAGAGCTGAAGGATGGATCCAGACTCTTTCCAGTGGTATCCAGGAACAGGACAAAGGGCAACAGGCATCAAGTGGAACCCAAGAGGTACTATCTGAACATTTCTTTCCTGTGAGGGGGTGACAGAGCACTGGAACACAGTGCCCTCAGTTTGTGGAGTCTCCTCTGGAGAGATCTCAGCCCACCTGGACATTGTGATCCTGGGCAACCTGCTGTGGGTCACCTTGCTCCAGCAGGCAGGTTCATAGAATCGACCGGGTTGGAAGAGACCATCTAGACCATCCACTTCAACCTAGCACCCAGCCCCAGCCAACCAACTAGACCATGGCACTAAGTGCCTCCTCCAGTCTCTGCTTGAACACCTCCAGACACAGCGACTCCACCACCTCCCTGGGCAGCCCATTCCAATGCCAATCACTCTCTGGGAAGAACTTCCTCCTAACATCCATCCTAGACCTCCCCCAGCACAACTTGAGACTGTGTCTCCTTGCTCTGTCGCTGTTTGGGGTAGATGATCCTCAGAGGTCCCTTACAAACACCATCACGCTGGGATTCTGCACTTGGAGCTTACATCCCTGAACTTCAAACAAAAAGCAAAGCAGAATAGCACCTCCAAGGTGCCTTCTGCAGTCACCTGTTTACAAGATCACAGAACACCAGGGGTTAGAAAGCACCTCTACAGATCACCTAGTCCAATCCCTCTACCAAAGCAGGGGCAGCTAGGGCAAGTCACAGAAGAACACATCCAGGCGAGTTTTGAAAGTCTCCAGAGAAGGAGACTCCACAACTCCTCTGGGCAGCCTCACTATGTAGTTTTCCCTCACGCTGAGGTGGAACCTCCTGTGTTCCACCTTGTACACATTGTTCTCTGTCTTGTCACTAGGCACCATCAAAAAGAGGAACTGGCACCTTCATCCTGACATCTAGTCCTCAGAGATTTATAGATGTTAAGACCCCATCTCAGCCTTCTCTTCTCACGACTAAAGAGCCCCAGTTCTCCCAGTCTGTCTCCATAGGGAAGATGTTCAAGTTCTCCAATCATCCTTGTAGCTCTCTGATGAGAGGCAGAAGACTTTGCATTGAGGGTCTTTTCCACAAAAAAACACCCACAAAACTGTATCATCTCTCAGGGTTTGAAGATTCATACAGTAGCAATGCAAAAGCAACACAAGGAGGTCATAATTATTGACAAGACACAATCCTTAAGCAAAACTTGCTGAACTACTCTCAACCTTCCAATAGCTGAAGGAATCCTACAGAAAGGGTGGAGGGTGACTTTGCACAAGGATGTCTAGTGATAGGACATGGTGGAAGGGTTTTAAGCTGAGGGAGAGTAGGTTTAGACTGGACCTTAGGAAGAAGTTCTTCAGGAGTTGGGGTTGTTAGCCTGGAGAGGAGAAGGCTCAGGGCTGACCTCATTGCTCTCCACAACTACCTGAAGGGAGGCTGTAGCTAGGTGGGGTTGGTCTCTTCTGCCAGGCAACCAGCAACAGAAGAAGAGGACACAGTCTCAAGTTGTGCCAGGGGAGGTCTAGGCTGGATGTTAGGAGGAAGTTCTTCCTGGAGAGAGTGATTGGCATTGGAATGGGCTGCCAGGGAGGTGGTGGAGTCACCATCCCTGGAGGTGTTCAAGCAAAGCCTGGATGAGGCACTTAGTGCCATGGTCTAGATGACTGGATAGAGCTGGGTGCTAAGTTGGACTGGATGATCTTGGAGGTCTCTTCCAACCTGGTTGATTCTATGATTCAGTACAAGGGAGGTGAGACTCTGGAATAGATTTCCCAGGGAGGCTGTGGATAACTCTTTCCTGGGGGTGTTCAAGGCCAGGCTGGATGAGTCCTTGAGCACTCACAGCAGGGAGGTTAGAGTAGATGATCTCTAAGGTCCCTTCCAACCTGAGCCACTCTGATTCTGTCATTTTGTCCTGAACTCTCCCTCTGCATGTGAGAGCCAGAGATGTGCAACTCTACAAAGCATCACCTTCGCACATGTATACTTCTCTCAGATCTAAACGGTCTTAAGGTCCCAATAAATGTTTGTGGAGATAAAAGCAGTATTTAAGTGCTGGAGTAGTACCCACATTTAGTGAAATGAGAGCAAGGACACACAGGAGAAACGCAGGCCTGGTGCAGGCCACCACTTCCCAATAAGAAAATACGTACCAATGCAACTGAAGAGCAAACACCACAGGTCAGAGTCCCAGCCCTGCATGTAGCAATCCAACAAGGAAGTCTCACAAAGAAAACATTTCTTATGCAGACATCCTGCATGAGACAAAGAGCTAAACTGAAGTCAACTCATGCTAGACTCAGGTAGGCTTACACCAAGACTACAAGGAGGAGTCTCCAGTATTTGCACATGAAAGCATGAGCTCGTTAAAATCAACATGACTAGCTACTGAGAATAAATCATATGAGAAGCAGCTGAAGGAGCTGGGGTTCTTTAGCCTGAAGGAAAAAAAAAGGCTCAGGGGAGATCATGCTGCTCTCTAACACTCCCTTAAAAGGAGGACGAAGCCAGGGCAGTTGGTCTCTTCTCCCAAGAGCGAGCAACAGGACAAAAGGAAGCAGCCTCAAGCTGTGCCAGGGGAGGTTTAGGTCATGCACAAGGAACAATTTCTGCTCCCAAGGGTTGTCCAGCCCTGCACAGGCTGCCCAGCACAATGGAGGAGTAACCATCCCTGGAAGGGGGTTAAAAGCGGTTTAGATGTAGTGCTGAGGGACATGGCTCAGCAGCTGACTTGGTAATGTTAACAGCCAGACTGGACTCCATGATCTCACAAAGTATTTTTCAGCCTAAACAATTCTATGTGATTCTATGCCTATGCTTAACTCACTGACAAGAAACCACACCTGTCTCAAACAATTAAATGTCCTATTAAGCAAAACACCTGTGAGCTGGAGTGTCCATGCTGATGCTGGAATATGGTCCTGTGCCTCTGGCACATCTCCCTTCCTCCACACTGCAAAACCTTGCGTGCTGTCCAAGTGGTAAACAAGATCAGGGATCTAATCTGAGCTAAAAATAAACTTCTTTTTTTTTTTAATTGAAGGGAAAAAAAAAAGAGGCAGCTTCACACATTCAAGTTGCACTAGAAAGAGGCCAGCACTGACAAGCACCTCCCCATCTGGCAATGGCTCAAGTAGTTCATAAATCAGCCTCTGACTTGCAAATACCACACAGGAGACTGCAGGAAGGAGGTAACTGCATCTGCTGTGGGTGCCAGACAGGGATTCTACCCTCTCTTGACTAAGGTAAAGAGAATCCAAGAAGGAAAGTGAGAAGCAGACCTTCATGGCAGCATGTGTTACAACAAAACCACCAAGTGTCCTGGTGCCTTTTCAGGGATTTGCTAACATTACTTTGACTACTTTCAGGTTATAGCACCTCTGCATGCAAACGAGGGCAACAAACTCACCAAAAAAGGGTCTAGAGCACAAGTCTGGTGAGGAACACCTGAAGCAACTGGAGTTGTTTAGCCTGGAGAAAAGGAGGCTCAAGGGAAACCTTTTTCCTCTACAACTCCCTGAAAGGACATTGGACTGAGGTGGGGTCAGTCTCTTATCATAGTATCATATCATAGTATCATAGTATCATCAGGGTTGGAAGAGACCTCACAGATCATCAAGTCCAACCCTTCACCACAGAGCTCAAGGCTAGACCATGGCACCAAGTGCCACGTCCAATCCTGCCTTGAACAGCTCCAGGGACGGCGACTCCACCACCTCCCTGGGCAGCCCATTCCAGTGGCCAATGACTCTCTCAGTGAAGAACTTTCTCCTCACCTCGAGCCTAAACTTCCCCTGGCGCAGCCTGAGGCTGTGTCCTCTCGTTCTGGCGCTGGCCACCTGAGAGAAGAGAGCAACCTCCCCCTGGCCACAACCACCCCTCAGGTAGTTGTAGACAGCAATAAGGTCTCCCCTGAGCCTCCTCTTCTCCAGGCTAAACAATCCCAGCTCCCTCAGCCTCTCCTCGTAGGGCTGTGCTCGAGGCCTCTCACCAGCCTCGTCGCCCTTCTCTGGACACGCTCAAGCATCTCAATGTCCCTTCTAAACTGGGGGGCCCAGAACTGAACACAGTACTCAAGGTGTGGTCTAACCAGTGCAGAGTACAGGGGCAGAATGACCTCCCTGCTCCTGCTGGCCACACCATTCCTGATGCAGGCCAGGATGCCATTGGCTCTCTTGGCCACCTGGGCACACTGCTGGCTCATGTTCAGGCGGGTATCAATCAGCACCCCCAGATCCCTCTCTGTCTGGCTGCTCTCCAGCCACTCCGACCCCAGCCTGTATCTCTGCATGGGGTTGTTGTGGCCAAAGTGCATCACTCAGCACTTGGAGCCATTGAACACCATCCCAGGGAACAAGTGACAGCATAAAAATAAGCAGCTTTACGTTGTGCCAGAAGAGGTTTAGGTTGGACATGAGGAACAATTTCTTCCCCAAACGGGTTGTTAAGTTCTGGACAGCCTGTTCCAGGGCAGTGGTGGCATTGCCATCCCTAGACACAGTTAAAAACCATGTAGATGTTTTGAAGGACATTTAGTGTGACCTGGCAGTGCTGAGTTAATGGTTGGACTCAATGACCTTGGAGGTCTTTTCCAACCTTAATAGTTCTATCTGATGCAGTAAGGGCCAAACACAAGATGACTGTCCAATATTTGCACTCACATTTACAGGCTGGTTTTGAAACTTTGGCAACACACTAGGAGCCAAAACCACTGCAGCTGTTTTTATCCTGCATACTAGACCTTAGCTCTTTATGCAAGGAGTCAGCAAGTTCACATTCAGGATGATCTGGAAAGATGAACTTGATTCACACTCCTGGTTTCCAGAGGTGAGACAGCAAACCTTTCAGCAGCAGCACCACAGAATGTTCCTGCTGAACAGATACTGACAAAATCTCCACGAGAAAAGTGTCTTTAGCCATGACATCATTGCACTAACAATATTTCAAGTTGATTAAATGCATCAGCTTAACTCAAGTCACCAGAACAAGCACCGAGTCAATATTTATTACCAACCATGGGGGAAATCCTATATAAAACTCCAATTTGGTCTATAATTATCTAATAACTAACAGCATTTTAAATTTGCCATCGGAATGGGCTGCTCATGGAGGTGGTGGAGTCACCATCCCTGGAGGTGTTCAGAAAAAGGCTGGATTCCAACCTGGTTGGTTCTATGAGGCACTAACTGCTATGGTCCAATTGACTGGACAGGGCTGGGCCCTAGGTTGGACTGGATGAGCTTGGAGGTCTCTTCCAACCTGGTTGATTCTATGACTCTATTATCACAATAGTAACAATGCTACTTTAACCTGTAAAATGTGTCCTCCAATAATTAGACCCAACACAGGATCTTCAACCTGTTTTCCTGCAGTAAAGCCTCTGCATTTTTAGCCTTGCTGGAATAAAGGATTCTCTCTCATTTCAGCTTTCACATTAGTCAGAACACTGAAGGAGGAGACACCATGGGAAATTCATTTCCTACTGACCTGAAGTGAGAACTCACATTACAGACCTGCACTTGAAGTTGATGACAAAGCTGAGATCCAACTGATCTCTTTCTGAAGAGAAATCTCACAAAGAAGCCCCTACTGCTCTCCACAACCTCATCTGAACACAGTTGGACAGACCTTGATGACAAAGCTGAGATCCAACTGATCTCTTTCTGAAGAGAAATCTCACAAAGAAGCCCCTACTGCTCTCCACAACCTCATCTGAACACAGTTGGACAGACCTTGAAACGCAAACATCTCATTACCGTAAGAGAGAGCAGAGTGTTGGCAAGTTGGCAAGCTGACAAGCTGAGAGCCTCAGTGCCTGCTCCACAGTCAGCGCTCAGGCACGTCTACCTTACCCCAAAAACCACTCCTGGGAGAGCCAGCCATGCAAGGCAAAGGTTGCTGAACTGCACTCAGATTTTTGTTTGCCTTGAAACACTGCAGCCAGGGCTTTGCATTTCTTTTCATCCACGCTGCCACTGGTTGAGAAGGCAAACAGTAGAAAGTCTTCTCACCAAATCCTCCATGAAGGCACTGGTGAGGACACTTTGAAACAGAGTGGGGATTTAAATATAGTTTAAAAAGAAGTACAGCAAGCAAACTTAGCACAAGTGGTGCTGTCTTTGTCATTCAGAAACTCCCAGGTCTGATCAGCTATGAATATAGAGGATCCTAGCATGGTGGGTGTCTAGAGATCAACCAGTCCAATCCCTTTGATAAAGCAGGATCATCCTGAACAGGTTGCTCAGCACATCTACGTAGGTTTAAATCTCTCCAGAGAGGACAATTCCACAAGCTCTCTTGGGCAGCCTGTTCCAGTGCTCTGGCACCCCTCACAGGAAAAGCTTCTCCTCCTGTTCAGATGGAAACTCCTGGGTTCCACTTTGTGCCCATTGCCCCTTGTGTGGTCCCATCATCTTGCTGCCCTCCCATTAGCTATTGACAAGCTCCGAAAAGACTCCCTCTCAGTCTGCTCTTCTCCAAGTTAAACGGCCCCAAGTCTCTCACTCTTTCTAGCTTCTGCTGCACTCTCTCCAGTAGATCCTTGTCCCTCTTGGACTGGACTCAGAGCTCCAAATGTGGCCTCACTAGGGCAGAATATAGGAGAAGCTGCACTTGCCTTGACCTGCTGGACAGACTCTTCTGAATGAACCCCAGGAGACCATTGGCCTCCCTGGCCACAGGGGCCCATTACTGGCTGATGGGAAACTTGTCTGTCCAGCAGCACTCCAAGATGCTTCTCCAAAGAACTGCCTTCCAGCAGGTCAACTCCTAACCTAGGCTGGTGCAGGCAGCTATTCCTCCTCAGAAGCAGGACACTACACTTGCCCTTCTTAAATACCATAAGGTTCTTCTCCACCCAGCTCTCCAGCCTGTCCAGATCTTGCTGATTCCTAGCACAGCCCGACAGACTGTCAGCCATTCACAGTATCACAGTATTACCAAGGTTGGAAGAGACCTCATAGATCCTCCCAGTTCAGTTTCATTAGTTGCATGCAGACTGCCTGAAGCTGCAGAGTCCATAGTGCACACTTTGCTTTAACCAGACAAATCAGCTCATGCTGTTTTGCAAAGCATCAGGAAGTTTATCATGCACTCTTACATCCCACCAAACTACTTCTGAAGAGTCACCACTCAGCTAGTACAAAGTTAGGTTACATTTCAGTATCTAAGAAATACCCAATTGTCTTAGCAGAGCTGTCACTTCCCCTGTGAGGAAGTATGATCAAGCCACATAAGTATTTGAATGTGACATTACGGCTGCAACACCATGAGAATACTTCTGCAGGGCAACAGCAATGCAAACCACTCCACACTGCAGGTCATCCTGCCTTCCAGGCTTGCTCTAAGAGCAGAGAAAAGACAAACCTACCACCCACAGTTAACTCACCAAGCCTTGACACTCAGTGTGGTGGGTTCCTGCCATTGAATCATAGAATCAGTCAGGGTTGGAAGGGACCACAAGGATCAGCCAGTTCCAACCCCCCTGCCATGCCCTGCCCAGGGACACCCTACCCTAGAGCAGGCTGCCCACAGCCTCAGTCAGCCTGGCCTTAAACACCTCCGGGAATGGGGCCTCAACCACCTCCCTGGGCAACCCATTCCAGGCTCTCATCACTCTCATGCTCAACAACTTCCTCCTTACCTCCACTCTCAATCTCCCCACCTTCATCTTTGCTCCATCCCCCCTAGTTCTGTCACTGACTGATATCCTAAAAAGTCCCTCCCCAGCTTTTTTGGAGGTCCCCATCAGATACTAAAAGGCCACAATAACTGCAACAGGAACATTTGACACACATCAAACACCAACACAAAGCATCAGCTCAGTATCATCAGGAGAAAAGTCTTACCTGTGAGGGTGATAGAGCACTGGACACACTGCCCAGAGATATTGCAAAGCCTCCTTCTCTGGAGAAACTCCAAACCTGTCTGGACACTGTGATCCTGAGCAACATACTAGGGGTGACTCTACTTCAGCAGAAAGGCTGGACTGGATGATCCCCAGAGGTCCCTTTCACAGAATCTTAGAATCAACCAGGTTGGAAGAGACCTCCAAGCTCATCCAGTCCAACCTATCACCCAGCCCTATCCAATCAACTAGACCATGGCACTAAGTGCCTCATCAAGTCTTTAAATCTTCCAGTCTCCTTCACGCTGGGATTGTGTCCAACCTCAGTCCCAAAACCCAAGGATCCCGACTGACACACAACAGCAAGTGGACCTCTGCACTGCTGTTTGGATCTTGGTGCCTGGCTGGCCAGTCAGCTCAGCATTGATACTGTCACCACCTATCTCACCAGCTGGGTCATAAGAATACTATGGGGGAGGAAAAAAAAGACACCAAAAACTGTTGAAGGCAACATAAACAATATCCACTGCTCCATCTTCCTCCAAAGAGCAGCTCTCTCATCACCTTGTTCACCAATAGCTTACCTTCAGTAAAGCCACACTAACTGTCCCAGGAAAACCATTCTTCTCCTACACATACAAGAAAATATCCTCCTGGAATATTGTTCCAGAAGAACTCAAATAAGGATGACTTGACCTAGATCCCCACATTCTCCTTCTCATCCTTTTCAGGGTGTGACATTTTCTCTCTTCCACTCACAAGCTCTCCCCAGTCACCACAACCATTAACAACCACAGAAGAATCAGCTTGGAATCACATTGGCCGGTTCCTTCAGCACACCAGGAACACCTCCTATTTACACAGGAGAGCAGGGGCCTGAAGCTGAGTTAAATACTTCAACACCAATCCATAGCACAGTGGGGCATTGCAGATCTTGATGAACCTTATGAGCAACCATCTAGCATCCCAGGAGGCTGCTCTCCCGTTCTCCATGCTGCTTGGGACATCTGCAATAAGGGCAGTTTCCAGGTATTTAGTAACCTGCAACAAATTTCTCACAAGCCCACACAAGTTCCACAGCTTACAACTCCTCCTGTGCTCCCCAAGCCTGGCAGAGAGAACTTGTCACCTCTTGGTTTCTGCACTGAAACCAAGCAAATGCTGCATCAGTGGAGCTTCTGAAAAGATCTCCCAGCTGGTTACAGCAGAGATGGTTTAAAAGACACAGGAAGAATCTGACCAAATGCCTTGGCCATTCTTTGGCCTGTGGTTTCACTCTTCAAACAATTTAAGCTAACATCACATGAGCAAAGCTGAGAATAGGAAAAATAACCAGATATATTAAGCACCCACTTCTGACAGGGCTTAAGACATCATAGGCAACAGGTGCAGCATGGAACCAAAAAGCCACAGGGCCATCTTCATTTGGTTTTGGTGTACCTAGACAGTAACACTCACATGTCACAACTACACTATTAGTTTTTGATCCCATCAGCAGAGCAGTCAGTGCTGCCTCAGACATTACTTCAGCTCACTTCCCAGAACAGCTACCAGAGAAGACAACAGATGCCGTCTGAAGCCAGAGGATTGCCCTTCTGTGATAAGGTGACCCACCCAGAATATGAGGGAAAGGCTGTGGATGAGTCTACCTGGAGTTTAGCAAATCCTCTGACACTGTGACCCACAGTATCCTCCTGGAGAAACTGTCTGCTCATGGCCTGGATGGGCAGATACTTGACTGATGGCCAGGTCCAAAGAGTAGTAATGGATGGAATTCACTCCAGTTGGTGACCAGTCACAAGTGGCATTCCCCAGGGCTCAGGACCACTGGGGGCAGTTTTCAGTATCTTTACCAATGATCTGGATGAGATCAAGGGCACCCTCAGTAAGTCTGCAGGTGACACCAAGTGGGTGGGAGTGTTGATTTGCTGGAGGGTTGGGAGGCTCTACAGAGGGATCTGAACAAGCTGGTTCAATGGGATGAGGTTCAGTAAGACCAACTGCTGCATCCTGCACTTGGGTCACAACCACCCCATAAACACTCCAGGCATAGGGAAGAGTGGCTGGATATTGCCCAGCTGAAAAGGACGTGGAGGTGCTGGTCAATAGCCAGCTGAGGATGAGCCAGCAGTGTGCTCAGATGGCTAAGAAGGGCTCACAGCATCCTGGCTTGGATCAGCAATAGTGTGGCCAGCAGGATCAGGACAGAGATCATCCCTCCTGAGCTTGGCACTGGTGAGGCCACACCTCAAATCCTGGGTGCAGTTTTGGCCCCCACTCCAAAAAAGAACATGGAGGTGCTGAAGCATGTCCTGAGAAGGGCAATGAAGCTGGCGAAGGATATAGGGCACAAGTTTTGCAAGGAGCAGCTGAGGGTTGTTTAGCCTAGAGAAAAGCAGCCTCAGAGAAAACCTTCATACTCTATATAACTCCCTGAAAGGAGCCTGGAATAAGGTAGGGGTTGTTTTTTTCTCCCAAGGAAGATGCAGCAGGACAAGAGGAAACAGCCTCAAGTCATGCCAGGGGATGTTTAGGTTGCACGTGAGGAAGAACTTTTTCATGATTGTCAGATACTGGAACAGACTGCCCAGGGCAGTGCTTAAGTCCCCATCCCTGGAGGGACTGGAGGGTCCCCACCCTGCTGAGGGACATGGTTTGGCAGTAGACTTGGTAGTGTTAGGTCAACAATTGATACTTTTAAACCCTTCTGTGCTAAAATAAAGTTAATGAGAGAAACCAGAAGTAAATCTCAGCTCTGTATAAATGGAACTATCAATTGTTTTAATTAAGAATAGAAAGTGAATGAGTCTGAGGTCCTTCAGTAGCAATGAGTTTCTCCCCAGGAACACAGAACAAGGTGAACAATTGCCCAAACCTCCACCTTGCAGTATGCCATCAGAGGCATTCCCAAGCAGGGCTGCAACACTCTGCATCTGCCAGGGATTCCTCACCTGGCACTGCCTCTCCCTGGTTCCTCTTCCACCTCGCACCTGCAAGGTGGGTGTTCACACATCTGTCTCCACTCTGTTTTGCAGGACAGAAGTAACATTCCAGGATCTTACCATGTGCACTGATACTTTAGGACAGAGACTCAACTACCTTTATGCCAAGATGGTATGGATAGTGGGTGAAAAGCTGGACATGAGCCGGCAACGTGCACTCACAGCACAAAAGTCAACCATCTCCTGGGCTGCACACCCAGTAGCATAACCAGCAGGTCAAGGTGAGGTCTGCCCCTCTGCTCAGATCCCACCTGCAGTGCAGACTTTAAAGTCCTTAACAATAATAATTAAAACCACACAGGGAAATGCATCCAAATGCTGTGGGTCAATAGAGTTGTGCAGCAGTAAGGAGTAAAGAAAACTGCAATTCTTCATTAACATGTGATAAAGTTCATGTCAGGCTAGCAGCTGCACAGAAGTTGTTTCTCTAGAAGCACTGCCAAGGGATTTCTCTAGCTAGCAAAAATGTAGACAGGGCAAAAGGACACTGCACAGAGGCTTGGGCACCAAGTACACTACCCCTGGCCTGCAAAGGGCTCTGCAAAAGCATCTAACAAATGCAGAAGACCACCGTGGAAACAGGTCTTGCACCCGGACAGAGACCAGAAAGAGGGAATCCCAGCATGGTAGGCACTGGAAGGGACCTCTGGGGATCATCTAGTCCAACCCTGATAAAACAGTCACCCACATCAGGTTGCTCAGGATTACAATGTCTAGGCAGATTTGGAACCTCTCCAGATAGCCTGCTCCAGGGCTATGGCACATTCACAAGGAAGAAGTTTCTTCTCATGTTTAGATGGAACTTCCTGTGGGTGTCATGTTGTGACCATTGCACCTTGTCCTGTTGCTTCCTGGTGGAAAAGTATCTGGTCCCATCCTCTTGCCCCCTGCCCTTTAGCTACTGATAAGCACTGAGAAGATTCCCTGTCAGTCTTTCCTTCAGGCTAAAACAGGCCCAGGTCTCTTAGCCTTTCCTCAGGGATTTTCCAGTCCCCTCAGCATCTCTGTAGCCTCTGCTGGACTCTCTCCACTAGTTTCCTGTCTGCCCTGCCTTGGGAAGCCCACAACTGGATCAAACACTCCAGTGTGGCCTCACTAGAGCAGAGGGGGAGGAGAACCTCCCTCAACCTTCTGGCTACAGTCTTCTTAATTCATCCAAGTAATCCATGGTAATACTTAAAGGATTAAAAGGAAGGGAGAAAAAAAAAGAAACAATACTACCACAGCTACAAACAATCCCCTCAAAAATAAATGAAAAATCAGCTCATTTCACAAGCTTAATCATTTAACCTTCCACAGGCTAACCTCATTCAGTATCTTGCTGAAAACAAAAAAAGCCAGCTCTGAGATTCACCAAGAAGGGGCTGCTGTGCTCCAAATCATCCTTCAGATATTTTCCAGCTAAGCAATCAGACCTCTGAAGGACTGGCAAAACGAAGAAACCCATCTCAGACACCACAAGCATTTTGTAACCCATTAAAGCAGGTACTGCTCTTTTCCTAAGAACAGCCACCTGCTAGCACACAGAACTCAGCACTGCCAATTTACACACCAAAAAGTTGCAGCTGGGCACTTGAAACACATAGCAGTGAAAAATAATCATCAGCATCTTTACTGTAAGAGTGACAGAGCACTGGAATAGGCTCCCTAGAGAGGCTGTGGAGTCTCCTCTGGAGACTCAAGACCCGTCTGGATGCATTCCTGTGCAACCTGTGCTGGATTATATGGTTGTGCTCTGAGAGATTGGACCCAAAGATCTCCAGAGGTCCCTTCCAACCCCTAATATCCTGTGATCTATTGCTCCCTCAGGTTCATGGTTTACAGAATCCTCTGAATTTCTGCCTATTCTTACAGCAGTCTCAGAACTGTGGCAGATTTTGAAGTCCATGTACATGGGTGAACAAATGCAAGCAAGCAGGCAACTTCTACCCTATTGAAGCTTCCATCTTCCTCTCTGCAAACATCTTAACAGCAAGCAGGGATCTCTCAATCTTTACTCCAACCCTGGACAGGCAGGAGAAGCAGGGCTGTGAGAGCTTCCTGGTATTCAACAAGGCCAAGCAGAAGGTCCTGCACTTAGGTCACAACAACCCCAGTACCAATCTAGGTTAGGGGTTGAAGGGATAGAGAGCAGCCCTGCAGAGGAGGACTTGAGGGTGCGGCGCACAAAAGGCAGGACAGGAGCTGGCAATCTGCACTCACAGCCACAAGCCAACTGTCTCCTGGGCTGCCTCCAAAGCAGCTTGGCCAGCAGGTCAAGGGAGGGGATTCTGACCCTCTGCTCCTCTCTGATCAGACCCCATGTGCAGTGCTGGGCTCAGCTCTGGGGTCTTCAGCACAGGAGAGACACAAACCTGTTGGAACACATCTATAGTAGGCCACAAAGATGTACGAAGGGCTGGATCTCCCCTGTCATAACAGGTAGAGAGTTCAGGTTGTCCAGTCTGGAGAAGAGAAAGCTCCAGGCAGACCTTCTTGGGACCTTTCAATACTTAAAGGGGCCAAGATTAGATGGAAGGAAAATAATTATTTACACTGAGGGTGGTGTGACACTGTCCCAGGTTGCCCAGAGAGGTGGTAGAAGACCCATCTCTGGCAATATTCCAGGTGAGGTTGGACAGGGGGGCAACCTGCTCTAGCTGCAGAGCCAGCAGGACAAGGGAGGTTATTCTGCCCCGGCACTCAACACTAGTCAGGTCACATCTTGAGTGCTGTGTCCAGTTCTGCACTCCTCAATTCAAGAGAGATGTTGAGATACTGGAAGGTGTCCAGAGAAGAGCAACAAAGCTGGTGAGGGGCCTGGAGCACAGCCCTGTGAGGAGAGGCTGAGGGAGCTGGGGGTGTGCAGCCTGCAGAAGAGGAAGCTCAGGGCTGACCTCATTGCTGTCTACAACTACCTGAAAGGAGGCTGTAGCCAAGTGGGGTTGGGCTCTTCTCCCAGGCAACCAGCAACAGAAGAAGGGGACAGAGTCTCAAGTTGTGCCAGGGGGAGGTATAGGCTTGATGTGAGGAGGAAGTTCCTCACAGAGTGTGATTAGCATTGGAATGGGCTGCCCAGGGAGGTGGTGAAATTGCTGTCCCTGAAGGTGTTCAAGAAAAGCCTGGCTGAGGCACTTAGTGCCATGGTCTGGTTGATCTTGGTTGGATAAGTTGGATAGGATTATCGTGGAGGTCTCTTCCAACCTGGTTGATTCTATGATTCTATTCTATGTCTCAGCTCACTTCAAGGGATTGGATTAGATGACCATTAAATGCTCCTTCCTATTCTGTGACTTTACTCATTAAGTCAGCTTGCAAAAGCACATAATTTGTTTCCCCCAACAAATGAGCTTCCTATCTGACTTCACCGTTTGACCTTACTACACTATCTTATGTTTGACACAAGACATGATCTGATGTGGTATTCACAGTCCCATCTATGCTCTGTGCTATCAGTTTCAGAAGTCTTTTCATTGAATTCTTCTCTTGACACATGATGCAACCAAACCCCTACGGCAAGAGGGAAGCACCACTTGCATCACCAGGACCACACAGCAACTGCTAACATCACAACAGGATTCATACTTGGACATCTACATCTTCAGATATATCCATCACAATACGCTGAGGCTTTGCTTTCCCAAAGGCATTCACATGGTGGATTTCCACCACCCAAACCCACAAAGTCAGTCTGACCCAAAAGGAACTCAGTACACAGGAGAAAACATAGCTGCAGCAGCTGCCTCTCAAACAGACAGCAAACAGGACCTCAGTTTGTTTCTGGTTGAACTTGCCATGAATGATTTAGAGAGGCCACCTCCAACCCCCACGACTTGACAGTCAGAGGTCACACAGCAGAAAACTGTTTTGTCAGGTCACAGCTGGGGATTTCCCATGAAAAACAAACACCAGATTTCTTCAAACTTGGCATGTGACAGCATACACTTTCCTCCACACAAACAAAGCACAAAGGCAGCCTGTTTGTGGCTTCTGTCCAGCAACTGGACTTCTTGTCTGGATCTAAACAGGCCATTAACACACCACAACAGCCCATCACAGAGCAGAGGGCAGCAGCAGGAAGGTGCAAGGAGCATTCGACTGTGCTTTGGAAAGCTGCACCGCAAGCAGTGTGTTAAATGAGAGGAACAGCTACGAGAGAGAGCTGGACAGTCACAATGAGAGGAACAGCAACGAGAGAGAGCTGGGCAGTCACAACAAAGCAGAGAACTTCTGCTGCAGAACCAAGGTCCCCCTGCTACACGCAACTAGGCACCCGCCCCTTTCAACCCAGGGAACATCAACTCGATGCTACAGGGATAACACTTAGCACAAATCAGATTACAGCAAGTATTGCTGAATGCTTGCCCCCATCTGCCTCTGCCAACTTGAAAGGCATCAGTTACAGTTTTCTCATACCAATGGGACTGCCACAGCCAGTTTAAAAGCTCAGCCCCAGATAGACACTGCACAGGCACCAGCCTGGTTGTAAGCAAGGTGACAAACTGAGCCCTGACACTGGTGCTGCTCAAGAATCAGCATAAGGCAGCCTGAACACTGTCATCTGGCTAGAAGGATGGAGGTCAAGCAGTATGGACACATACAGAACCTGTAAAACGTCCTTGGCGACAGAAAGCAAGCCCTAAAACTCGAGTTTGTCAGTACAGATGTCATCTCCCCGTTGCAGTCTTCAGCAGAACAGATAAATCACCTTTTTTCCCCTCTGGACACACTGTCTCTTTGGTTAGTCTCTGCAGTTTAGTTGCTCCACCACTATATCTGAAGAGTATGCCCCAGGTTAGAGGCCTTTACAGTGCATTTATCTTAAAATTGTGTACTATTATCTTAAGGTTGTGTACTGTACAGTACCTTATCAAGATGTAAAGGGTGAGGATCAGGACTGGACCAGACCCTTTTCAGTGGTGCCCAGTGACAGGACAAGGGGCAACCAGCACAAACTTGAACCCAAGAAGTTCCACCTCAACATGAGGAGAACTTTCTCTCCTGTGAGGGTGACAGAGCACTGAAACAAGCTGCTCAGAGAGGTTGTGCAGTGTCCTCTGGAGAGAATCCAAACCTGCCTGGACACAATCCCAGACAGGCTGCTCTGAGTGACCCTGTTTTAGCAGCAGGCGTGGACTAGATGATCCCCAGAGATCCCTTCCAACCCCTACTGTTCTGTGAGTGTTACCTTCATCAAACTTTTTACTTTAACGTTAGGGACATGCAGCTATTGTCCCAAGGAAAAGGCACAAGTTAACCGTCATCCACAGCTGCAAATTGACTGAATGAGCCAGGAAATGAGAAAAAAACGTTGTTTATCAACAGTAACTTCCTCCCCAAACATGCTGCCCACACAGGGCACCCTTTCCTTCCTTCCTTCCTTCACACTGTAGTTCTGCTCTCTTTAGTAGTCTTACACATCCAAAAGCAAGCATGTCTTGAGTCCCACTGAATCCACCTTATCCGTATATCCTGCTATCAGGTCTTGCTTACTATCTTGTTTCCAGCTAACACCAAACTCCTACCACAGATAAAGTTAATTCAAGTAGCTTTTCCCTTGGCATTCTCCCCTCCTCACATTCCAATCACCTGCCTTGCACTGGAGGACACCCACTCCCAAATACCTGGTTAGGAAGATTAAACTGGCATCAAGCCAAATCAACACCACAATAAAGCCAAAGGGTTTTTTTTGCTGGCTTAGCTCCATGAGCTCCCTACAAGCATCACAGAATCAGTCAGGATTGGAAGGGACCACAAGGATCATCTAGTTCCAACCCCCCTGCCATGGGCAGGGACACCCTACCCTAGATTAGGCTAGCCAGAGCCTCATCCAGCCTGGCCTTAAACACCTCCAGGGATGGAGGTGTTTAATCAGTGCATCACCACTGAGGTGACAGAGCAAGGAGGCAGAGAAGGGACAAAATTACCACAGCTGTGATGAACTTACACTGCTGTTCAGACATCACCACAGGGCAGTCTGCCAGGACAGGCAGGTTCACAGCCACTTGCCATCAAAACTCACAACCCCAAACTCCTTCCCTTGCAGCTTCATGCTGACCTGTGACTATAAGAGCTCACTCCACCCCACAGAGAGCTTATCAAGTGAACTAAGTCTGCAAAAGAGCACTGAAGACAAAACCAAATGCTTCTTAAGCTGGAGGCAAGTTTTCTGTTACCTTTCAGGAACAAAAAAAAAGGTATGCAAGAGCTGCCACATTTCTTAATGCAGTTTTGTAATAAACCCCACAAACTTCAACCACCAGCAGCTGAGAAGCCAACATTAACACACAAGCTAGGACAAGAATCAAAAGGCATTATTTTCAAACTGAAAACACAGGGAAACCTTTTGAAGATTGGAGCTGGAGTTTATCCAGAATATTTTAAACATTCCCACTGCATACACAAATAGAAATATTTGCCCAAGCCTCAATTTTAGCAAGCATTTACTCATCTTTTATTAGTTTTGGCTGCCTCTGCCACAAATCCAGGTATGCAATGCAGAGTAAGGTGCAACCTGCAGTTTGAGTTTTCAGTGAAGCTTTTCTAAACTCGTGGTTTAGCCTTTAAGTGGATTCTGGAAGTGACCACAGAATCAACCAGATTGGAAGAGGCCTCCAAGCTCATCCAGTCCAACCTAGCACCCAGCCCTGTCCAGTCAACTAGACCATGGCACTAAGTGCCTCATGCAGGCTTTACTTGAACACCTCCAGGGATGGCAACTCCACCACCTCCCTGGGCAGCCCATTCCAATGGCAAATCTCTCTCTCTCTGTGAGAACACTGGCTGAAAAAGATCTGCTCCAACTTGTACCCCACTCTAGAGATACTTCCACTCTCTCTTTTTTTAATAATTTAAAAAGATATACACAGAAACAGAGAGAGAAGTACCAAACTGTTCACCCATGAGATGGTATCTTATCTTCTTAAGAGAGTTAACTGCACAACATTCCCTTGAAAGGGCAACAGCTATTTTGATGTCTTTCAAACTGCAAATCCAAAGCTCAAGTAAGTTACTATTTATGAAAATAGTGCTTGAAAGTCTCAGTTGCAGATGCCTATTTACATTTGCTTTCTAGCTAGGCTTTTCAAGTCTTGTTTTACAGACACCACTTTCAAACTGGTTAGATAGAACCTGAACTCCTCTCCCTCTCCATTAGGCACATATGAATCCGCACTGCAAGTACATCTCCCTCAAAAGCGTGTGTTGTACATTCAGAGTTCAACACTGCTGTTCAGCTCCTGCAGGTTGCACTAGTTCCATTCACTCTCTCCCATGCCTGTGCCACTACCCAACATCCCTTTTATCCACTCTCCACCGCGGCTACTCTACGGAGAAAATAATAAATCAGCTTTGAAAACAAGGTAGTAAAAAACTCTGTGAAATAAGAAAATAAAAGCTCTCCTTAGAGGGCTCACAACACACTACTGGGCCTGAGGCAACCCACTAGCTCCTACTGCACGTGTTCATACTGATACACTAACAATACTGTTAAAAAACTCCATTGTGCACATCACTAAGAGTAACTGCAGCCTGAATAATCACAGCGTTTTCTAAGTACGAAGAGGCAATCCCTTCCCGACAAAGCTTCCAATATAAATTCGTGCCTGGAGACATCGAGCGACTGAAGAACACGTCGGAAATCTTTTAAAAAGGGGGGGAAAAAAAACCACGACTACGCAAGTGCACAGCGCCGATAGAAAGTTGGAGGCAGCGCCGAGTCTGCAGCCCGCACCGATTCTGCGAGACCCTCGCTCCTCCGAACCCCCCCGGGCTGCCCCTGTAGTCCCGCACACAGCTGGAGGCCGGAGCTGCACCGACTCCCCACCTCGCCGGGCTCTGAGCGGGCTCAAGTGCGGCGGAAGCGGGAGAGAACGCGCATCGCTCGGCGCGCTCTGGGAGGCCTCTGACCTGCCCCAGCAGCCTCCTACCCCCCGCTCCCGCAGGCCCCACGTACCGTCCGGGCGGCCTCTGCCCAGGTCCTGCCCTTCTTCCTGCGGCCCTTCTCCCTCATGTCGGACGCGACGGGGCGCAGCTAACTCCAAAGTAGCCTGGGAAGGGGGTGGTCCGTCCACCTGCCTGTCTGCGAGCGGAGACGGCAGGAGGTCGCGGAGGAGCGGAGAGAAGCGGAACGGCCCTAGGAGCGAACGGCCCAGACCACCGCAACCCCCACACCCGCCGCCGCTGCTGCCATGTTGGGATCCTACTGTAAAGGGCCCCGGTCATGTGACCCGCCCGCGTGACTCCACCTACTGTACGGGCCGCGGCTAGGGGCGGGGCTGCCCTCGCGCGGCTCCCGCCCCGCGCGCCTGCGCGCGCGCGGCCCTCAAGCGGCTGCGGCCCTCGGCAAGGGCTGGGCTGGGGGCGAGCGGCTGCGAGCGGCGGGGTCCCGGGCGTCACTGTCACTGTCACTGTCACTGTCACCGCCACCGCCTTTCGCCCTTCGCGGTCTCCTTCAGCCGCGGCAGCCCCGCTTCCTTCTCAGTTACCAGTTGTTCTCTCACTGCGTGTAGTCGTGGGCTGGACAGCAGCCCACCACCCCCGCGCCTGATACCCATTCGCGCCCCCCCCTCCCGCCATGCCACCTCTGCCACCATCTCGCTGCCATAGGATCACAGAACCTTGTTGGTTGGAAGAGTCAATGAGATCATCCAAGTCCCATCATTAACCCAGCACTGCCAGGTCACCACTAAACCACGTCCCTCAGCTCCACATTTACACAGCTTTCAGACCTCTCCAGAGAGGCCACCACTGCCCTGGGCAGGCTGTTCCAGGCCTTGAGAGCCCTTTCAGTGATGTACAACCTAAACCTACCCTGGTGCAACCTGAGGTCATAAGCTTGCATCCTTGTGAGAAGGACATAAGGAACAATTTCTTCCCCAAAACAGCTGTCAGGGCCTGGAACAGACTGCCCAAGGCAGTGGAGGAGTCCACGTCCCTAGATGACTTTAGAAGCTGTGTAGAGTAGGAGTAATGCTAAGGGTTAGTGGTGACCTGGCAGTGCTGGGTTAAGAGCTGGAGCTGACGGTCTCAAAGGGCTCTTCCAACCCAAACCGTTCTATTGTTCTGTCATTCTATCTTCTCCTCCTGTCTGCTCAAAGACACAGAATGAGATGTGGTGAGCACACAGAACAAGTGACAAGATCACCTCTTCATAAGTGGTTCCTCGTTATAATTAAATCAGACAAACGGTGAATGGTTTACTTGGAGTTGGCCTCTGTCCACTGGCTTTATAAACTACTTTTATTTAGCATTAGAAACATGTTAATTACTTAAGAGATAGCTTCTGGAGAGGACATGCTGCCCTGCATGCCAGCACCTTAAAGGAAACATGCTCTGGACAGGCCTCTCTTCCGAAATGAGCTGCCTGAGCCACCAAACTGGGCAGCTGGTATTTACTTATTAAAACTATCCTTCAATCCTCTTTCATTTTGCCATTTATTTGGCTTCTGGATGTAGCAAATTCAACATCTTCATCGACAGAGTGGACCCTCAGCGCCTTTGCTGATGACACTAAACTGGGAGGAGTGGCTGACACACTGCGCAGGCTGTGCTGCTGCTCAGCAAGACCTGGACAGGCTGCGGAGCTGGGGGGGTTGGAACCTCATGAAGCTGAACAAGAGCCGGGTGTAGAGTCCATCATCTCAGAAGGAATAAGCCCCTGCACCAGGCCAGGCTAGCAGTCGACCTGATGGAAGGCAGCTCTGTGGAGAAGGACCTGGGAGTGCTGGGGACAAGTTTCCCATGAGCCAGCAATGAGCCCTTGGGGTCAAGAAGGCTGATGGTCTCCTTGGGTTCATGAGCAGGTGTAGATCTTTTGGAGGGAAGGAGAGCCCTGCAGAGGGACTTAGACAGGCTGGATGGGTGGGCAGAGGCCAATGGGATGATATTTAACAAGGCCAAGTGCAGGGTTCCACACTTTGGCCACAACAACCCCAAGCAGCACTACAGCTGGGAATAAAGTGGTTGAGAGTAGCCAGGAAGAAAGGAACCTGGGGGTACGGGTAGAGAGTAAATCACTAAAAAATCATAAAATCACTAAAATGATGAAGGTTGGAAAAGGCCAGCAGTGTGCCCAGGTGGCCAGCAGAGCCAATGGCATCCTGGCCTGCATCAGGAACAGTGTGGCCAGCAGGACAAGGGAGGTTATTCTGCCCCTGGACTCAGCACTGGTCAGGCCACACCTTGAGTGCTGTGTCCAGTTCTGGGCTCCTCAATTCAAGAGAGAAGTTGAGATACTGGAAGGTGTCCAGAGAAGGGCAACAAAGCTGGTGAGGGGCCTGGAGCACA
>WAAF01004552.1:428338-560749 GCA_013400475.1 Tricholaema leucomelas
ATGGAATACATTTGGAAGTGTGATGTTGGAGGTCTCTTCCAACCTGGTTGATTCTATGAAGAAAGGTGTGGTCAGCATGTCAAGGGAGGCTCTCCTCCCTCTCTATTCTACCTTAATGAGGCCACATCTGGAATCCTTAGTCCAGTTCTGTGCTACTCCATTCAGGAGAGACTATGAACTACTGGAGAGAATCCAGCAGAGGCTACAAAGATGCTGAGGCATCTGGAGCATCTGTCTGATGAGAAAAGGCTGAAAGACCTGGAACTGTTTAGGCTGGAGAAGACTAAACTGTGAGGTGATCTTCTCAGTTATTAGAAACACCTGAAGAGCAATGGTCAAGAGGATGAGGCTCTTTTGAATGGTGTTCAGGGACACAACATGGGGAAATGGGCATAAACTGGAACTCAGGAGGTTCCATTTGAACAGGAGGACAAAAACCTTTCCTGTGAGGGTGTTGGAGCACTGTATCAGGCTGTCCAGAGAGGTTGTGGAGTCTCCTTCTCTGCAGAGATTCCAAACTTGCCTGGACATTGTGATCCTGGGCAACCTGCTCTGGGTGACTCTGCTTTCGCAGAGGGGGTGGATGAGATGATTTGCAGAGGTCACTTCAACCCCCACCACGCTGAGATTCTGTGAAAATGAGTAACTGCTGAATTACAAATGACAGGAGAGTTTCAGAGCAAGTGGCTCAGGTGGGCAGCTACTCTCTGGGGTCATTTTTCTCAGATCTAATTTTACCTCTGGATGCTGTACAGGAGGAAGTAAAGCACAGTGTATCATCAGAGAATCCATTTGTCCCTGATGGTAAAAGGAAGGACTGACCTTATTATACGTGACCCCAGCACCATCCTACTTTGGAAAAAATCAGGAGTAAGGTTGTCATTTTGCTTTAAGCTTAAGTCATTTGTGTTTATTAAAAGCAGAATGGGCAAGCCTGTTTAAATCCTATTTCTAAACTCAGAGTCAAAGCAGGAAGTAAGCTGCTTGCAGGTTGATTCTTCTAGCCAGGGAAAGAAGATGCAAATGTCAGGTTGCTGAAGTAAAGTAATGAGCAGATGGTCTTTTCTGGTGGGGGAGGGTTAGTGGGCTACAGCTCTGCAATAATTATTTTAAGTTCTGAAAGTGATAACAAAAACCAGGAAACCAAATGTCTGTGCAAACAGATGACTGCAACTGGAATGAAAATGAGAGCTGTAGCATGCACACCTCACAGCAGAGGAGTGTGCTGTCTCTTGACCCTTGTCATCCATTTGCAAGGTGTCTGGGTTGCTGGGAATGCAGGTAGGTGGCCTGGGGTTCTGCAGAGCCAGCTAAGGTCCAGCAGGACTCCTTTGGTCAGGCAGTGCATTATCCCCATGACATCCAAGCAGGCCTGTTGCAGAGTCAGCTCAGAAATCTCCACATGCTCCACAAGAGTTGTGTTATTAAATCTGATCTGAATGTGATTGGATAAACCACATTGGTCGACAGTTGGCAGAAAATGAGCCAGTATGTGCCCAGCTAGCCAAGAAGTGCAACAAGAAGAAGGCCACAACAAGCTCCTGGCAAAGCTGGCAGACCATGGCTTGGGCAGATTCACTCTGATATGGGTGAAGAACTGTCTGGAGGGCCAGGCCCAGAGAGTGGCAGTGAATGGTGCCACATCCAGTTGGCAGCTGTCACTAATGGTATTGCCCAAGGATCAGTGCCGGGCACAGTCCTGTTCAATATCTTTATTGATGATCTGAACCAGGGGATTGAGTCCAGCATCAGTAAGTTTGCAGATGACACCAAGCCCTGTGAGGAGAGGCTGAGGGAGCTGCGAGTGTGCAGCGTGGAGAAGAGGAGGCTCAGGGGTGACCTCATTGCTGTCTACAACTACCTGAAGGGAGGCTGTAGCCAGGTGGGGTTGGGCTCTTCTGCCAGGCAAGCAGCAAGAGAAGAAGGGGACAGAGTGTCAAGCTGTGGCAGGGGAGGTCTAGGCTGGATGTTAGGAGGAAGTTTTTGTCAGAGAGAGTGATTGGCATTGGAATGGGCTGACCAGGGAGGTGGTGGAGTTGCTATCGCTGGAGGTGTTGAAGCAAAGCCTGGCTGAGGCACTTAGTGCCATGGTCTGGTTGATTGGGAAGGGCTGGGTGCTAGGCTGGACTGGATGATCTCGGAGGTCTCTTCCAACCTGCTTGATTCTATGAGTCTATGATTTCACTGTGTCAGCAGGAGGGCTGAGTAAAATGGACTACAAAAAATCCACATGTTTGGGTAGCTGTTGCTGTCTGCTTTGTGGGTGCCTCTGACATACCCCCCATCTTCTCAATGAAGTGGGATGGTAGAAAGAGCTGATGGCCTGTTAAGAGCCTTCAGCCACATTAATCTTTCCGGAATACTCCATCCTAAACAGTAAAGACTAAACAGTACAGAGCCCTGTGGCCGAGCATTGCTCACAGAATCTGAACCTAGCACTCCACCTTCTGGGAAAAGGGAACATCCAAGGACATCACAGCCAGGGCAGCCTGGCATGGCCAATCTACCCTCCACTGGCCATGTGCCTATGACTCTGACCACACATCATGAATCTCTAGAAGGATGCAACATCATATTAAGAACAAAATATCTCAGAATCAGTAAACCCACCACAAGCACCCTGTGCTAGTTTGAGCCTAGCTAGCATGCTTTGGTGAGAAGAACTAGATGATAGGCTGGAAAATGAAAACAATGGTGTCTGCTTCCCTCACAGTCTTGCTGAGATGTGTAAAGAAGAAAGGCAAAACAAAGATTAGGTCACTTTTGCTCTGCACTGCATGCTGGGCTGTTCTCTTCTGCTTTTGCCTGCTGGGGAGAAGCTGAGGCTGCTAGCTGGACTCCATCTTGCTTTCTAACCTCACCCTCCTTTGCTTGGCTGCTTCACCTTGCTTTTTAATCCCTCTGGCCGAACCTCCATTCTTCCTTAGGACTGGGGTAAGGTTGAGAGGGGTAGGGGAAGGTGAGGGGTGGTTGAGAGCCCCTCCTGGGGACTCAGGTTTCTGGGAGGGGAACTGTGTTTGTATTACCTTTTTTACCGTGTCTATTTCTGTCTATAACTGTATATACTGTAAATACCTGCTTGTAAATTGTGCCAGCTGTAAATATAAACTTCATTCAAATTTCCAGAGCCAACTGAGTCTAGTCTGGGTGATTTGTAAAGTTGTGGGGGGCGGGGGACACCCAAACCATCACACACCCCCATGTCTGTGTTAAACACTCCCAGCACTATTAAAGAAGCCTCACAAAAGGGGACCTTGAGGGGCCACGGTCTCAGGCTTGTGTTAAACACACTGAAAGGTGGGAACTCATGCTGGTAGAGAAATTAAAACCTCTCCAACAGGGTCACACATAAAAATTGAGTTATCTGGAAAATTAATGGAGCTGACATGAAGATAACTTTAAAGAGGCCCAATTCAAACCCTCACTTTTGTGAAGTCTCAGGCATTGGATCTCATAGAAATAGATAATTTATTAGAGTGGTACAGTCTGAGCTGGGTGCCACCTGTTGCAGAGGGGGGGTTCTTCTAATGGTGTGATACTCTGGCCAGACCAACTGCTGTAACTATGGATGTCTTGGGGAGCTGGCTTGGTGGTGGAAGAGAAATCATAGAATTAAACAGGTTGGAAGAGACCCCCAAGATCATCCAGGCCAACCTAGCACCCAGCCCTGCCCAATCAACTAGACCATGGCACTAAGTGCCCCAGCCAGGCTTTGCTTGAACACCTCCAGGGACAACAACTCCCCCACCTCCCTGGGCAGCCCATTCCAATGCCAATCACTTTCTCTGCCAACAACTTCCTCCTAACATCCAGCCTAGACCTCCTCTGGCACAACTTGAGACTGTGTCCCCTTGTTCTGTTGCTGGTTGCCTGGCAGAAGAGCCCAACCCCACCTGGCTACAACCTGTCACAGAGCTTCAGTCCTGCTTCATGCCTTCTCTTCTGCACAGTGTCTGTTGTAATGTGAAGCTGAACCAGGATATATCAGTCCCTGGAGTCCCTGTGGGTCTTGTGGGAGGTGCAGACTGTGGGTCTTATGCAGCTGCATTGCCATGTGCCAGTTTCTATAAAACAAAGATGCTTTTTAAGGCCAAACTGAATTCCCTCGTGAAGGAGGGATGAAAAGGAGGCAGGAGGCAACTGCAGAGAGAATGCCACCGGAAAGGCTAAACTTTGATTTGGGGTTAAAAGCGGATTTCTGAGCATTTCAGCTATAAGCCTCGTTAAGTACAGCTCTGGGCAGCCTGGAGTTGTGACAAGCACTAATTTTGAGAGATTGTCCTTTGCTGGTGGACAATTACACACTGGTCACAGCAGGAATCTGAGCATGGCTAATCTACATGGCTTGGTGTTTTGCTGTTCAGGAAGTAATGCTTCCTGATTTGTTCATCTTATAGAGCATCTACCCTGTACAAAAAACCTTCAGATGTTCTCCCCAGGTTTCATTATCACTCAGGTTTATTTAGTAAAGGCAGGGATCCCTAACAATTTAATCCCTGGGCATTTACACCCCTACAGATTGTGCATCCAACCATCATGTGATCTTCGCGTGTCTTTTGGTCCAGTGACAATTATGACCTGAGATCTTTCAACACCTGACTCTTTACTGGCTTCTTTCACTGTCTGCAGGCAGGATGTTATCTAGACCACTTGCAGCTGCCATTTATGTCTGCAGCCTTGTGCCCCACTTATCTCCTGGCTTACACTGGTTCTGGAAGCATGATTTGCCTAAGAAGGTACATTTCAGTAAACCCATGTGGAACTTTAGAGCTGGAGACCTCAGCAAATTCATCTACTTATTCTAAGTAAGCAAAGCTAAGCAAAGAGCAACAACACAGAATCATAGCATGGTGGGGGTTGGAAGTGACCTCTGGGGATCATTTAGTCCAATCCCTCTGACAAAGCAGGTTGGCCAGAATGACATCTAGGCAGGTTTGGAATCTCTCCAGGGAAGACACCACAAGCTCTCAGGGCTCCAGCACCCTCACGGGAAAGAAGTTTTTCCTCCTGTTCAGATAGAACCTCCTGGGTTCCAGTTCCTGCACACTGTCCCTTGTTCCATCAATAAGCACTACTGCAGGAAGTCAGATCCCATCCTCTTGCCTCTTGCCCTTTAGATACTGATCAATATTGAGAAGATTCCCCTCTCTAAACAGCCCCATGTCTCCCAGCCTTTCCTCATCAGAGATGCTCCGGTCCTAGTCATCTTCACGGTCTCTGCTGGACTCCCTCCACTAGTTTCTTGTCTCTTGTGAAGTGGGGAGCCCAGAACAACAAAAGGCAAGAGGATGGGGCCAGAGTCTCCTCAGTGGTGCCCAGTGACAGGACAAGGGGCAAACTGGACCCCAGGGGGTTCCTGTATTTATCATTTTATGTGACTTCATCTATTCAGCTCCTAGCACAACCTACAAACTGCTGTAGTTAAGCTCCAATTGTATCACACTTTACCAGCTACCTCCATCAGAATGAACCTCCCATTTGTGAGAAAAAGGCTTCAACATGCTCAAGCAGCACAAGCTAAGCCCTCAGTGTCCCAAAACTGAGTCTCAGGCATTGGATCTCAAAAAAAAAACCCAATTTCATAACGTGTTGCAGCTGGTGCCTCCACAGAGGGACCCCATGGTGAGGTCCCTGGCCTTTTGAGAGCCTCACCCTCCATTACAGCAGCTCTCCATGAGACACACAGGTGTCTCTTGATCACATTGTTTAATAGTTACTTGTCCTCTTCACTGGTTGGAGTTTTGGTGTAGATGACTTTAGCTACTGATAGTTTCACAGAATCACAGAATGTCAGGGGCTGAAAGGGACCTCCAAAGCTCATCCAGTCCAACCCCCTGCCAGAGCAGGATCATCTACACCAGATCACACAGGAACATGTCCAGGCAAGTTTTGAATATCTCCTCTGAGAGAGACTCCACAACCCCCCGGGGCAGCCTGTTCCGGTGTTCTGTCACCCTCACAGTGAAAACATGTTTGCATGGAACCTCCTATGCCTCAACTTCTCCTTCTCTGGAGACTTTCAATGCCCACCTGGATGTGTTTCTCTGCGTCCTGAGCTAGATTTTATGGTCCTGCTCTGGCAGGGGGCTTGGACTAAATGGTCTCTTTGGGTCCTTTCCAACCCCAAACATCCTGTGTTCCTATGAACTTCCCCCCATTGCCCCTTGTCCTGTCACCAGGCAGAGCCTGTCTCCAGCATCCTGGCATTTACCCTTCACATATTTGTACACATTGGTGAGGTCACCTCTCAGTCTCCTCCAAGCTCAAGAGCACCAGCTCCCTCAAGCTCTCCTCATAACAGAGATGTTCCATTCCCTTAATCATCTCTGTGGCTCTGTGCTGGACTCTCTCAAGCAGCTCTATGTCCTTCTTGACCTAGGAGGTCCAGAACTGGACACAGTACTCCAGATGTAGCCTCACCAGGGCAGAGTAGAGGGGCAGGAGAACCTCTCTCGACCTACTAACCGCAGCCCTACTAATACATCCCAGAATGGCATTGCCCCTCCTGGCCACAAGAGCACATCACTGGCTCATGGTCAACCTCCATCAGCTAGGACCTCTAGATCCTTTTCCCCTTCACTGCCTTCCAACAGGTCAGTCCCCAATCTATACTGATCCCTGGGGTTGTTCTTTCCCAGGTGCAAGACTCTTCACTTGCCCTTGTTGAATTTCATTCCATTCCTCCCTGCCCACCCCTTCAGCCTGTCCAAGTCTGGATGAATGGAAGCACAGCCTTCATCATCTTTTGTTCCACCTGCTCCTGAATCTCCTCAGCTTCCTGCAGACTCCAGGTTGAATGGGCTCTTCTTTCATCTCCATCAATTCTGGCTCGGTTCCTTTGCCTGGATCAGTCACTGGGTCTCTAGGTCACAGCTGATCACTGAAGGCATCAGAGATCTGCTCCTCATGCTGAGCGAGATCACTGCTAACGCCACCACAGCACGGGGCACAAAGTCACGTTAAGATCACTTCAGTTCCCATATCTGAATCAACTGGGAAAACGGATTCAAAACAATGGCCAACCCCCCCTGATTTTCGCCCATCACGATTGCCGACTGGAGACGGGCCCTGCGCCTCGCTGGCAGCAGGAACCGAACGGAACGGGAGTGCTCGAGGGGCAGCAGCCTGGAGGAGACACGGAGAACCCCGGCAGAACCTTGGGCACGGTCCGGAAGGGCCTTGGAAGAACTCCGGCAGAAGCTCCAGGAGGATCCTCACGGGCTGTCTCGGTCGGAGCCCCAGGAGGCCCGTCGCCGCGGTACCTGCTGACGGAGTCCCGGACCGGGCCCTCCACCATGCTGCTGATGTGAAGTCCCGCGTAGAAGACCCTTCTCCCCTGCGGGACCAGCAGCGAGCTGGGGCTCCTCTGCTGCGATTTGCGCTCTTCGCACCGGCCGCCACTCCGCCTATCCGCTGCCGCCGGTCCGTTAAGCCCCGCCTTCACACCGTGCCCCTCGGCCCGCCGCCCAATCGTGGCCCGCCGTCGGGCCGCGCCCTCCGCCTGAGGCGCCGCCCACCCGCCCCCGCCCCGTACCTCGCGCGCGGGAGCGTAACCGCCGAGGGTGGAGGTGCGGGCCCTGGCACGCGCGCCCCCGGCGGGAAAGCGGCACGCGCGCCGCTCACACGGACGTCGTGAGTGCGTCACCGCGGAGACCTCCGCGTGTGTACGCGCAGCCCTGCACACGCAGCACCCCTGCAGCCCGCGGGCCGCCGCGCACCTTCCGCTTCACATCGGGGTGCAGACCACCGTGCAGGTCGGGGTGCAAGTCTTGGTGGAGGTCAGGGTGCAGACCAAGGTGAGGTCAGGGTACAGACAAAGGTGCAGGTCAGGATGCAGACCAAGGTGCAGGTTTGGGTGAGGTCAGGGTGCAGATCAAGGGCAGGTCAGGGTGCAGGTGCAGGTCAGGGTGCAGGTGCAGGTCGGGGTGCAGTAGGGTGAGCAGGCGCAAGTGTAGTGTGGCATGTGCTGGGCGGGACAGTCGGTGGGAGTGCCACCAAGCAGTCTTAACGTGTCACCGGCAGCACGGGAGCGGGTGCAGTGGTACAGGTAGGCAACTGGGCATGGGCCAGGCACCAGGGCTGAGCCCTCAGGGACCACCTGAGCCAGGGTGGCTGGGACAGGTCCCCACATTCTCATGCTGCTTTGGGGGCTGCAGCAGGGCCCCTCCGTGCTCACTCGTGCTGGTGGCGCAACCTTTGCACAGGGCAGGGCGTGCCCCAGCATGCTGCCGTGAGAGCGCACATCTGCTGTGCTGCAGGGCCATGGCCGGGGCAGCCCCATCGGGCAGATGAGTGGGGCCAGGACCTCACCGAGGAACTCACTGGGTACCCAGTTTCCTGCACCAGTTCTGCTGGCCTGCCAGGGTCAAGGATTTGAGGTGCAGTGGGGGCCAAGTGTTCAGGATGTAAGGATCCTGGGTGTCCCTCACCATGCCATAGCCACCTGGGTCGTGTGGGCCTGTGCCCTGGGGAGCATGGCTGGGGGCTGCCATGCTGCTCACTGCCCGTGGCACTCCCAGAAGCAGGAATGGACAAGCAGCTGCGGGAGCTGCGGCTGCAGGAGGAGAAGGCCTTTCTGCAGAGCATGGCAAGGGAGGAGGACACCAAGCAGCACCCTAGCTGGTGGGACAGCCGGGCACCAGCCATCCTCCCTGAGCCCCTTGCCAGTGATGCTGCACTCTGCATGCCCAGCAGCCCCAAATCTCACAGGTAACTGGTGGGGACTAGGAGGGGCCAGGGAGCCAGTGCTGCCCTGTTTTTGTCACCATGTTCCTGTGTTCCCAGGGACCTCAGCCTGATCACGGAGGCAGTGGCACGCAACGAGTTTCTACAGCACCTGGGTGAAAGCTGCCCTGAGGTGCTGGCCCAGAGCTTCGTAGCTGTCCAACACAGCCCTGGGGATACGGTGCTGGCTGAGGGCACTGAGGGTACCACCATGTATATAGTGGCAGGTGAGAGCACAGCACTGGCACACACAGTGTTCACACGACCAGGGCACACTTGTGCAGGTGTGCTGCAGGCACGCCTGTGTCTGTGCCCACACGTGCTAGGGTGCTGGGGTGATCTCACTGGCTGCATGGGCCACCTGTGCCCATGTGTGTCAGGCTCCCACACACACATGTGCCTGTGGTTGTCGGGGTGCCATACGTGTGTCTGCATGTGCCCCCACTGCAGGGCAGCCCCATGTTCATGAGCACACATGTGTGTGATGCCACATCTCCCTGCAGAGGGGCAGCTCAGCGTGAGCCAGCGCGGCCGCAAGCTCCGCACACTGGGGCCAGGGGACGTGTTCGGGGAGCTGGCCATCCTCTACAACTGCAAGCGCACGGCCACCGTGCAGGGTAAGGGATCCCCAGGCCCCATCTTACACCTTGGCATCCCAGCACCCCACTGACAGCTCTGTGCTGCAGCACTCAGCCCCGTGCGCCTTTGGGCCATCACCCGGCAGCGGTACCGGGCCATTGCCACCAGCAACGCCAAGCAGAGAAGGGCTGAGATCCTAGGCTCCCTGCGGACGTGAGTAGGGGCTGGCACCTGCTGGCTCCACCCTAGCACAAACCACCCCATGCCCCACACCCTGCCCCCTTCCCTGGGGAGGATGCTAACCTTTTCTCACCTGCAGAGTCCCCTCCCAGCCCCAGCCTTGTCCTGTTCATCCAACTTTCCATCTCATCCCCATACCTATTCTCATCTCATCCACATCCCTGTTCCTGTGTGATCCCCCTTCCTATGCCCATGTCATCTCCTTTTTCATGCCCAGCACCACTCCACCACATCCTCATACCCATCCCTGTCCCCATTCCCATTCCATATCTCATCCCTGTCTCCATCCATCCCTGTCCCCATCCTCATTCCCACTCCCCTTCCCCATTCCATCTCCTCCCCAGCCTAGCACCATCCTCACCTGCTTGGGCTGGACTCTAGGCTGCAAGAGTCAGGCAGAGTGCAGGCAGGGCACAGGCAAGGTGCAGGCAGGCCGTGGAGCCCAGCTGGGCCCTCTCACCTGCAGGGTGCACTGGCTGCAGGACCTCTCCGACAGCCACCTCTGCAAGCTGCTGGATGCCATGGAGGAGGTGGGTGGGGTCCCAGGAAGGGCCTCCCTAACACAGGTGCCCCGGACACATCCCAGAGGGGCTGCATCCCATGGAGGGCCAGGAGTGCAACTGGCAACATGCCTGGGATGGCAGGTCTGGGACAGAGTGCGGGGGGCTGCCTGCCTTCCTGAAGCCCTCCTGCTTCCCTGCCTGCCCCTCTGGTGCCCCACTGCCCTCCTGTCCTTTCCCCACAGCGCACTTTCAAGCCTGGTCACATCATTATTCATGAAGGTGACGAGGGGGAAAACTTCTACATTATCCTGAAGGGTGAGGTGTGTGCAACACTCTGTGAAACCTGGGGACCACATCCCAGGGGGAAGGGGCAGGGCTGTGCCCTGTGTCACCCACCACTGCCCTCCATCTCCACTCAACCCTTAGATCCCATCCCCATACATTCCCATCCTGTTTTTTTCTCCATCCAATTACATCCCACCCTTATCCGCATTCTCATTCCATCCTTACCCTATCCTATTTCATCCCATCCACATTTGCATTCCCATCCTTACCTCAGCCCCATCCCATCCTCATCTCCATCTCATCCTATCGTATCCCATCTCACTCCCATGTCATCTTGTGCTGTGTCCAGGTGATGGTGACCCAGCGAGTGGATGGGCAGGAGAAGCTGCTCCGTGTCCTGGGTGCTGGGCAGCACTTTGGAGAGCTCTCCCTACTGCGGTATGTTCCCATCTGCTCCCCACCTGCCCCGTGCCCCAGTTGCCTTCCCTGGACCACCAGCCCAGTCTTGGCCACTTGGCTTCCATGGCATTGGCCAGACTGGGCTTGCTTTGGACAGAGAACTGGTCCATGCGGCAGGGGGTTCCTGCAGTGACATGTCCCTGCAGTGACAGCCCCCATGACCCCTTCTGTGCAGGAACAGCCCCCGGACAGCATCGTGCCAGGCCCAAGGACATGTCACCTGTGTCACCATGGCCAAGGAGTGGGTGTCCCCATGTTATCCCCCTGGCCTGTCCCTACCAGACACCCGTATCCCCCTAACTCCTCCTCTGCCCCACAGTGACTTCCTGGAGATCAGCCCCTATTGCCCTTCCCATCCTGCAGAGCCGTGAGTGTTGCTGGGTCTCCCAACCCATCAGGGCTCTCTGCAGAGTCCCCCAGCCCCAGGGGGAACCCTTGGGGGATTGGGGGGGATGCTGCTCTGGTGGAGCACTGGAGTCTTGGGCAGAGGGCGAGAGGCCACATGGGTAGCTATGGCCTGAAGGATCTGGGGTAGGGCCCATAGAGGAGGGGACACCTTGTGTGTGTGTCCCCACCATGGACCACCTGGCTCCTGGTCGCACTCTTAGGTCTGGGTTGCCACTGATCCCCTCACCCTTCACCCACCCCTGGGGGTTATGGGAAGTTGTGGGACTGCATTGTTGTGGGGGTGCCTGAGGGTGAGTGGGAACTGCCACACTGCCTCCACCTTCCCTCTACCTCTTTCTAACCCCAGAAACACGCCTGAAGCAGAAGCACCAGCCCCAGAAGATCCTCAAAGGTCAGTGTGGGGAGGATGGGGATAGAGCACGGGATGGTGATGCGGCTAGGGATAGGGATGAGGATAAGGAAGGGGATACGGATGAGATGGGATGGGAAGGGATGGAGATGAGGATGGGATGGCAGTCCTCAAGGTCCTACCCAGCACTATCCCTGGGGACCAGTAGGGGAGTCTCAGGCTTTGCCCAAGCTGAGAGTCAACAGTCCCCCAGTGCTGGTGCTGCAGGGCCGCGGTCTCCCCCTGCAGGGGCCGTGGTTCCTCGAGCCCGTGGCAGACACCAGCCGCGCCACTGCGGCTGGAGGAGCTGGTTGCCGTGCGCTATCAGGAAGGGCAGCGACAGGGCCAGTGCGTTGTCCTAGGCACTGGTGGCTTCGGACGCGTTGATCTGGTGAGAACAATATGCCACACCCACACTTCCATCTCCTGGCACTCATCATGCTGTGAATGACAGTGCCCATCCTGATGCCCATTCCAGTGGTCTGTGCCTGCTGCAGTGCCTATTCTGGTGCCTACCCCAATGTCTATCATGGTGCCCATTTCAGTGCCCATCTCAGTACCCATCCCAGTGTCCATCATGGTGCCCATTTCAGTGCCCACCGCTGCCCACACCTAGGTGCAGTGCCGGGAGCGGCTCTTCGCGCTGAAGCGGATCCGCAAGGACTGGGTGGTGCGGAAGCAGCAGCAGGAGCATGTGTGGACGGAACGGCGAGTGCTGGCAGGCAGCCACAGCCCCTTTGTTGTGAGGTGTGCAGGGGACTCTGGAGGGCATCGGGCAGGGCAGCCACCAGCCGTGCCACGGTCCTGCCAACCCCTCATCACCAGCAGGCTTTTCGGCACGTTCCGGGACAGGCAGTATGTCTATCTGCTGCTGGAGTTCTGCCAGGGTGGAGAACTGTGGACTAAGCTGCGTGAGATGTATGGAGCCAGGGTGGTGGTACCAGGCCATGCTGTGCTGTGCCAGGCCATGCTTGTGCCATGCAATTGCTGTTCACTGCCATGCAGGCGGTGCTTCGAGGAGCCACTGGCAGTGTTCTGCTGTGCCTGCGTGGTCGAGGCCCTGGAGTACCTGCACAGCCACGGCATTGTCTACCGTGACCTGAAGCCTGAGAACCTCATGCTGGACCAGCGTGGCTATGTCAAGCTGGTACTGGGGCAGGTGTCAGGGGGGGTGCCTGTGGAGGGGACAGGGCTACTGGGGGGACTGTGCTTGCTGATGGTGCCCACAGGTAGACTTCGGCTTTGCTAAGGAGCTGGGGCGGGGGGAGAAGACCTTCTCCTTCTGTGGCACCCCCGAGTACCTGGCACCTGAGATCCTGCGCCAGGAGGGCCATGACTTTGCTGTTGACTTCTGGACACTGGGCGTGCTGGCCTTTGAGCTGCTGGTAGGCAGGTGAGTGGGCAGGGGACACTAGGGCTGGCTAAGACCCCACCCCTGCACACATCTCCCTGGCAAGAGCCCACCTGTCCCTGCACCCTGCAGGCCCCCCTTCCACAGTGCTGACCCCCAGCAGATCTACAGCCGCATCTTGGACGGAGTATTCTCCTTCCCAGCCTTCCTGGGCGAGGCCGCCTGCTCCCTCATCAGCAAGCTCTGCAGGTGCCAGGCGGTGGGCACGGTGTGGCTGCATGCAGTGGGTACCCCGGGCAGCATCAAGGCACCACAGCAGGCATTTGAATGCCCAGGGTGCACGGTTACGCATCAGTGTGCATGGGGGCCCGCGGGGTGTCCCTGGGTACTTTGTTGCATCCTGGTGTGCATGGCGGGGTGCCCCCAAGGACATCGTTGCACCCTGGTGGTGGTGGGGGGTGCCCTGGGTGGATTGTTACACTCCAGTACGATAAAGGTCCCCTGCATATGGGGGTTGGGGGGGCGCTGGGTGCATTGGAGTGCTGCCCCCAACCCCTGGCCCGTCCATCCCGTGCAGGCGTCGCCCGGGACAGCGCTTGGGGAACACGGCCAGCGGCATCCGCGGCATCAAGAAGCACAGGTGAGGGGAAGGTGGGAGAGGGGGAGGCCCTGCTGTCCGCCCGACCCCTCCTGCAGCTTCCCTTTCCCAGGTGGTTCGGTGCCCTGAAGTGGAGGAAGCTCTTGCTGGGGCAGCTGGAGGCACCCACCCTGCGGCTCATCAAGGAGGTGAGGTGGGGGGTCAGGGGGTTTGGGGGAGGGGGTGTAGGAGGAGCCAGCTCTGACCCTGTCCCCACCAGGGACCCCCCTACGTCAACTTCAAGCGTTACTCGGTGGACTTGACGCCGGTGGAGGATGAGTTCTCAGGCTGGGATGAGGATTTCTGATGGCAGCAGGACCCCTGTGTCCACAGCAGGACTCCTTGCCTGTGCCTCTTCCCCAGCGGGCCGATGCTGGGGGCTGCGCTGTGGTCTCTCGCCCTCCGGGGTGAGGTCTGGGGCTGTCTCACGGCAATAAATCGTGGGGCTGTCCCCGGGTGCAGGGAGGAGCCGGAGCCGTGGGTACAAAACCCGGTGCCTCATCTTTATTTGGTGGGGGGCAGTGGGGAGCCAGGGGTGGCGTGGGGGTACCAGGGCAGGCAGTGTGGGGCAGGGGTGCCTGGCATCGGGGGAGCAAGGGATAAAGGATGCTGATAAATAACAGGGTTGGGGTGGGAGGCCCCACCGGGGTATGGGGCCCCCCTGGCCCAGCTGTTCCCCCCTGGCAGGGTGCCGGGGTTGGAGGGCCCCCAGGGGGGGTCCAGCAGCTCTAGGGCTCGTCAGTGTCGTAGAGCAGAGCCCCACTGAAGACAGTGAGGGGCTCGTCAGGTGCGTGGGCCAGGCGCCCTGACACCAGGTCCACACAGAGGGTCTCGCCGGCAGCAAGCGGCAGCAGGAGACTGAAGACACCGAGGGCACCAGGGCTGGGCCCCATGGCCGCCACTGGCTCCTTCTCCAGCCCCTCGGGCTGAAAACCGGCTGAGTCCAGGCGGGCAATGCCCTGGTTGGAGCGCGACAGCACAGCCTCCAGCTTCTCCCCTTTGTGCCCCGTCAGCACCGCACTCACCAGGTACCGCCCGGTCACCGGCACCGTGAATATGCCTGTAGTGGGTGCAAGTGTCAGTGCCCAGCCCAAGCCTCGGGGACCCCCAGGGCAACCCTGAACAGGCTCTGCAACTCCCGGGCTCCCCTCACTGCAACCTAGTGGACAGTACCCACTGAGGAGCCCCCGTCCCATTGCCCCTCATCACACTCCAGGGTCAGGTTTCATCCATGACCATGCAGCTCCGATCCACCCCACAGCTCCCGCTGCCAGCCCCCATTCTGACCCACAGCCCCCAGTGCAGCCTCTATCAGCCCCACAGAACCCACTGCAACCCCAAGTGCAGCCCCATCCCACCCTACAGCCCCATTACAACCCCCAGTCCTTTCTGCCCTGCCCCACTTTCCCCACAGCCATGCTGCAGATGCTCACCAGTCTCAGGGTCATAGGCTCCACCATCATTGAGCAGGACTTGGTCAAAGGAGATGGTGCCTGGTTCCGTGCGCTGGGTGCTCAGGGCAGCCGAGAAGGCGATGCGGGGCACAGAGCCTGGCTCCCCCACCTCGCCTGGGCACCATGTCAGGATAAAGCACCCCATCCTAGTATCCTTTGCTCCCCACCAGCACCCACAGCCCAGCAGCTACAGCCCCTGACCTCCCCACCCCATACCAACCCCATTGCCATGTCCATGCCCTTAACCCCATTCCCCTTAACCCCATTCCCCTTGCCCCAGCATACACACCCCCAGCTGCCACTGCAAACATTCAGGCCTTCACTCCAAAACCGTAAGTACTCCAGGCCCTTTCATCCCTCACACTACAACGCCTCAGCCTCCCCCATACCCTTCAGCCACCCAAGCCCACCCCCTATTCTCTTATGCCCCCTCCCCAAGCTCCCCAGTCCTACCTCTCTCTCCAGGCAGCCCTAGAATAGAAGGGGAGGAACAGGGCTGCAGAGCTGGCATCAGGCAAGACCCCCGGGTAGAGGGTCCATCCATGCCAGCATTGCCCCATTGTGGGGATTTGGGCTCAGGGGACTGCTCCTTACCTGGGGGGCCCATGGGGCCTTGTTCTCCATCCTTCCCAGGTGGCCCAGCAGGGCCACGGGGGCCCACCTCACCCCTGGGGCCAGCAGGGCCAGGGGGGCCTGCAAGGAGGATGGAGTTAGAACTGCTCCAGCCAAATAGTGCTTCCCCCCCTGCCCCCAGCTCCACATTCCCATGGCTTGTGTCCCCACAGCCCCATGCCTTGAGACCCCATGTCCTCATGATTTGGTTCCCCATGTCCCCACACCCCAATTGCTTACTCTGTGGTGACTCACATCCTCGTGATTGCCATTGTGCCTAAGCACCCTACCTGCAGCCCTGTGCCACTCAGCTGTCTTGATGCCCCACGCCTATGTGTCCCCACATTCTCATGTCTCCACCATTGTCCCCAAGTACTGTTCCCTCAGCTCCACTCCCCCCAGCAGCCCCTGTGATGCCCTGTTTCTTTGTGTCCCCATCTTGCCATGCCTCCACCATTGTCCCCAAGCACCCCCGTTTGGATGCCCCATGTCCTCATGTCCCCACACACCGGTGAAATCTGCTTGGCCCAGGCGCAGGAGCTCTTCACGCAGATGCTGCAGGCTAGCATTGAGGGCCCCAACCCGGCGTGGGAGCTGGGCGTCCAGCACCTTGTCCATCACGGCAGCATTGGTGTGAGCTGTGCTGTTCAGCTCCCGCACCGCACCCCACAGCCCGGCCACATGCCGGCTCAGCCCATCACGGACACCCCGCAGCCCGTCAGACACAGCCTCCAGCTGCTCACAGACTCCCTCCAGCTTGGCCAGACGTGGCTCCAGGCCAGCGGGGCAGCCTCCGGCTTGTCGCACCAGCTCCCGCACCAGCCCCTCCAGCCGCTCCTCGCTCTCAGCCTGACGCTCTGCCGCTGCTGCCGCCGTCGTGTCCAGCTCATCCACAATGCGATCGATGATGCTGTCCAGATGCCGCTGCCGAGTGTCCTGCTCGTCCAGGGCATCTTCCAGACCCTGCACTGTGGCATTCAGCCTGGCAAAGGCGAGCAGAGCAGCCGACAGCTCACCCCGCAGCCCCTGCAGCTCCAAGGATGAGGTGCCCCCGAAGGTGCTGAACCCATCAAGTGGAGGCTCAGGCTCCAGTTCCGGCTCAGCAAGGCCAGGCTGGGGCAAATGGCACGTGGCAGTGCAGGCATCCACTTCAGCCCGCAGCTGCTCCAGCTCCTGGGGTGACAGCGGGGTGCAGGACTGGGGGCAGAGGTCACCACTTGACCCCCCCAGCTTGGCCTCCAGTTGCCCTGTCCGGTTGTGCAGCTGCGCCAGCTCCTCTGCCAGAGACCTCCCTACCTCCAGCTGCCCCTCCAACCGCCCCAAGGCCTCCCCCTGTGCCCCCAGCAGCTCCCGCAGTCCTCCAAGGGTCCCAGCCACCCCATCCCCACCAGCCCCCAGGTCTCGAAGCTGCCCCTCAGTGTCCTGCAGCCGCTGCTCCAGCTGCTGTAAGAGGGGACCAAGCTGTCCAGTCAAGGGATCTTGCGGGGCTGGGCAGGGCTGGCCGCAGCGAGCCAACAACCCCTCCAGTTCGTCCAGGCGGGCACTGTGTTTGGCCCCACTGGCCACCAGCCCCTCCACCGCCCGGCTGAGGTTGGCCAAGTGCGCTGGCATCCCACTACGCCGACTCTCTGGCTCCAGGAGCCACGGGCCGGCCCGAGAGGCATTCAGCCGCCCCTCAAGCTCTGCCAGCCGCCGAGCCAGCACCGGGCCCTGCCCACCGGGCCCCGAAGCTGCCGCAGGCAGCGCCTCAATGCGTCGCTCCAGCTCGGATAACCGCCGGTGCAGCTCAGTGTCCAGCGGCGGTGGGGCAGCGGGGGCCAGGCGGCTGCTCAGGCTGCTGATGTGCCGCTGCACTGTCTCCACCGCATCCCGGTTTCGCTGGTCCACCGAGCCCACCAGCTTCTCCAGCGCCCGCATGCGTTCCCTGTCTTCGGCCGCCTGACGCCGCAGCCCCTCAGTGCCAGCCGTACATGCAGCGCAGGTCTCCTGCAGTCGTCGCTCCAGCTCCCGCAGTGCCGGGCCCGATGGCATTACCGGGCCTTCCCGGCTGCTCTCCTGACGTCCCAGACGGGTCTCCAGCTCCTCCAACCGCCGCTGGACGTGGCTCAGAGCCTCCCGCACTTCGGCTGGGGCGGCTGCATCAGCCGGCTGCTCACCCTCTAAGCCACCGGCCGGCGCCCGGTGCGGGAGCTCTGGCAGCAGCTGCTGCCCAGCACGCAGCTCCTCCACCTGCTCGCTTAGCCGCCGCACCTGCTCCTCCAGCTGCCGCACCTTCTCAGCATCGCCACCACCTGCCACCGCACCGACAGGTCACAGTCACGCTGAGGACACCCCACCAGTGTATGTTCCCTGTCCTGTTACCTGACATTACCTTCACCCCCCAGGCCACTGAGGGGGTTGCCAAAGCCAGAGAGCGTGGGGCGGCCAGGCTGAGGCCGTGGGTGGTTGGTGGGCTGGGGAGGTGCTGGTGCTGGCCCCTCGGTGCAGTCCTCACCCGAGTAGCCCTGGCAGCAGCGCCACGCCAGCTCTGACACCGTCCGCTGTGACACCCTGTAGCGGGGCCGCAGGAAGGTGCGGTACCTGCAGGCACAGGAGATGGTGGCACAGTGAGGGGAAACAAGAGAGCCCCTGGCCGGGGCACTGGGTGAAAGTTCCAGGTGTGGGGATCAGGCCTAATCACAGGGCAGCAGGCCTGGGGGTGACAGAGCCTTGCCCACACTGAGCCCTCTGCTCACACTCAACTCCCTGCCTACAGTCAGTTCCCTGCCTGCATTCAATTCCCTGCTTGTGCCCAGTCCCCTCTCCAGAACAAGCTCGCTGCCCACACTCTCTGCCTGCAGGTTCTCACTCTCAGGCTGTGCAAGCATCACCAACTCCAGGTGTGTGCAAAAGCATCAGGCAGCAGGTCAGAGCTGGGCACCCAGGAGCAAAACCAAACATGAGCTGTGATCTGGTCACGGTCTGGCAGAGCCAGGGCCCAGGCTGTGCCTGGCCTCTTGCTCAACCATCAGCAGCTAGGGGGGCTGCTACTGCCTGGCTCTCCAGCGTTATCACCAGCCAGCGAGCCACTGGCATGAAGAGATCTGCTTTGGGCACAGAGTGTACTAGGTGTGTTGGGGGAGCCTGGCATGTGCCTGGGCAGAGGCTGCCAGCCAGGCAGCGGTAATGGCTGATCACCCCCACCCCCACCCCCGCCCCTCCGGCACTGCTCGAGGCCATCCGGCTCTTGTGAAAAAGTAAACACGACCCCGGGGTGGATAAACACCAGCAGTGGAGGAGATGGGACCATGGCCAGAGCCAGCTGTGTGCAAGCTCCCCCAGCCCTCAGAGTACCCCAGCCCATCCCTACTCACGCCAGGACGCGAGGGCACTGAAGCTGCCCCCAGGCACAGGGCTGGTAATCTGGCTTGACAAAGCTCTCCACACCATCCTCCACCACGCAGCTCACACTCCGTGTCACTACATAGGCACACCAGTTCCTGCAAAGAAGGGTCAGGATGCCTAGTCGGCACGCAGTGGCCATTCCCTGTCTTGGACTGGGCATCATCCTGGCACACAGCCAGCATCATCTCTCTTCCAGGCACTCCCCAGTATGCACTCATTATTATCTTTGCAGACACTGAACATCCCCCGACACACACCAGGCACTATCACCCTCCTAGGCATCCCCTGGTACACATCAGGCACCACATGAGCACATTCAGCATCATTCCAGCACAGAGCGGACATCCCCTGGCACACACTGAGCATCATCTTGACAGGCACCAGGCATCGCCCAGCACACACTGGGCATCTTCTTGGCTTACAACCTGGCATCTGCGTCCTTCACACCTGGCATCCCTTGGCACGCAACAGACATTGTCCCGGTATTCACCCAGCAACCCCTGCCCTAGGCATCCCCCGGCACACACCAGCCCCCCTAACTGCCCCCAAACTCGCCCAGCCGGCCCCACCAGTAGCAGCCGTCACGGCCCAGAGCTGCGGTTTAATGGGCCGGATCCTGCCCCACGCCAGAGCCCTTTTCTCCCTGCTCAGCTCCACAGGCTGCAGGGACTCCAGTTCCATGATGTGGGACCCCAGCCCAGCCCTACAGGCTGCCGGGACCCCGGCAGAGCCTTATATGGTCCGAGCCCGCAGCTCAGCCCCGTATCCAGCCCCCGAGCAGCGCTGCGGCAAGCAGCTCCCGGGCAGCCCCCCTGGGACCGGCCCCGGCCCCCCTGGCGGTTGCTGGGCTGCGGTGAGGCTCGGAGCCGCGGCCGGTTCCCGTCAGCCCGGCTGGTTCCCCTCAGCCCCGGCTGGATTCCAGCTCCTCCCCGGGGGCCGCCGGGAATTCCTGAGCCGACCAACGGCCCCCCCTCGCCTCCCCCTTCCCATTCCTTCCCCTTCCCGGCCTCACCGTACCCCATCAGTCCCACACCAGCGATTCTCTGGGACTCCCCGGGCTGCCCTAGGGCCCCAGCACTGGGGACTGAGGATGCCCCACTCCCAGAGATGGGATGGAAACAGGGATGCGGGACACGGAACGAGTCAGGAACTCTCCTGAAAGGGCAGGGCATGGGGACAGCCTCGTGTCCCCTTGAGCGCTGGGAGGGGCCGCTGTGCACCCCAGTCTGTGGGGAAACCCCGTTATGCCCCCAAAGCAGGTAAACTCGCTGCCGACTCCATGCCACACTGCGGGGCTGGGCTGGGGGTGCCCTTTTCCAGGCAGCTCCACAGAACCTGTTGTCAGCCCCCAGCATGGCATAGGCAGAGATGAGGAAAGGGTGGGTCTGGGCCCCTTGTCCTGTCCCAGACGGCATGAGCATGCGGATGCCGAGGCAGGACCAGACACAGGATCTCTGGCACCCCAGCACTGGAGTTCGGAGGACATCCCCACACCTGGGTCTCACATCTGCATCTGTGGGCCCCCAGGTCCGACTCCTCTACACGCCCTCAGCTCCTTGCAGACCCCCCCTCGTGCCGTGTCTTCCACGTGCACCCCCTGCCCACGCCCACCAGCTGCCTGTGTCGGGGACAGCGGGTGAGGGAAGGGCAGGGGCGGCCTCCGGGAGGTGGGGGGAGCCCCCAGCATTCGGCATGGCAACACTCGACAGGGACAGCACCCGCTGCGCCTTGCCGCACACTCCAAGCTGGATGTTGCACGTGTTGGTACCTGGCCAGTCCCAGGGGCACCAGAGTGGACGGCTGACCCCTACTCCCCCCGAAAGCGGGAAGTGGCAGTGCTTCCCAGCTGCCTGTGTCCCCTCCCGGCATGTCCCGGCGGTCACAGCTCCTACCTGTGCTGGCTGGCGACTCGGGCACCACTGTGGGCCGCGGCGGGGCCCTGCGGGGCTGTAGCCTGACCGGCACCAAGCGAGGTGGCCCCCCTGGTGTAGAGGCTGTACCTGGAGGGAAAGTTGACGGCCAGGGCCTGGGCGGCCAGGAGGCACGGCCAGAGCCAGGGGGCCATGCTGAGCGGACAGCTCGGCGCAGCGTGGCGCGGCTCGGCTTGGCACAGCACGACACAGCTCAGCGTGGCACGGCGTGGCTCGGCGGTCACGGCCCAGCTCAGGAGCGCATGGCGCGTCCCGTCGCGGCTCCGTCCGTCCCTCCTGGCTCTGTGCCGCCGAGCACGGCTCGGCTCAACTCAGCTCGGCACGGCGGTTCTGCCCTCCCCTTGGCCGCGCCTCGGCCAGCCCCTCGCCTCCAGAGCCGCCCCGGTGCTGCCCACCGACGACAACCACGATACCGGGGTCCCAGGGGCCCCCCGTTTCCTCCTCGTCGTAGCCCCCGGCGCATCCCGACCTCTGCTGGGCACCGCAGCCCCCGCCGGCCCCCGCCACCGCAGCTGCCTGCACATCTGCTTCTCGTTAGGCCCGGCCGCAGCGAGGCCGGGCAGGAGGGACGGGGGAAGCCAGAGAGGCCGGGCAGGGGGCCAGGATTGAGGCAGCCAGCGCTGATGGTGCTACCACCGCAGTCACACTGTTCCGTACCGCACAGCCACAGCATCACAAACCCCTGCACCTCACACAGTGACACACTGTGACCTACTCCTTCACAGCTACACCATCATACAACACTCCACACTTCACGCAGTGTCGCACAACTCTGTCCCAGTTTGAAGCCATGAGCCTAGCCGGGCCTGTAGGACAGAAACACACCTCACACGGTGACACACAACGCCCTGCTCTTTGCACGCCATCACACAACACCCTGCACCTTGCAGGGCTACACCATCACACAATAGCCCAGCTCCCTGCAGTGTCACACCACACTCTGCTCTTCGCACAGTCGCCAGAAACAGGTGACAGCACAGCAGCTGCCCCACCCCAGCCCTGGGCCTGCAGTGACACCACGGCTTTCCCCGGCTTACAAATGATGTAGTAGTCTCCTGGTGACATCATGCCTTGGCCCCAGCCCCAAGGTGACGTCATGGCCTGGCAGAGCAGCGCGGGAACCCACTGCTCTCTGGGGCTCATCGTGGGCAGGATAAGCACAAACAGCTGCCGGCAGCTGGGCTGCTGAAAGGAGTGGGGGATGGTGGGATGGGAACTTAGGAGACCTCAGACAGAGGTGGGAAGGAAACGTGGGAGCTGAGGCCTCATCCTCTGAACTCCCCCAGTCCTGCTCCCAGCATGGCTTGGAGGTGCTGGGCACGGGGACTCCGGAGCGGAGTGAAGGTGCAGGAGTCCCAGAGCGGATTCGCTCCTGGAGCCCCGCCCAGGCTGTGGCACCCAGTACAGACCAACAGGGTTCAGTACATCCCAGTGCATCCCTACATTCGCCAGGACACTTCAGTACATCCCAGCACAGCCCCTGGCCAGTCCAGCACATCCCAGCGCAGCTCCCGTTGGCCCAGTCCCAGCAGCTATAATTAGCCGCGGCCGCGCTGAGCCCCCACCCCTGGCTCGCCGCAGCCCCGCCTGCAGCCCCGCGCCAGGCCTTGTATGGAGGCGGCGGCAGCCGAAGGGGCCAGCGGTAAGACGAGGAGGGGTGGGGCGCGGGGGGCTGCGGCGGCTCCATCTCTTCCCCGCCTGAGGACAGGGACTGGGTCGAGCAGGGCACCCCGCGGGACGGTGAGAGTGTTCCCCAGGGGCTGCGCCGGCCCCTCCCACGGGGTGAGACGGGCCGTGACGTCACCGTGGGGCCGGGGCCAGGCCGTGACGGCACTGCGGGTCTAGGGCCAGCAGCTGCGACGTCACCGCAGCCCCGGGGCTGGGGTGTCACGGAGCCTGAGCGGTGAGAGCCCTAAGAACGGGGCTCGGCAGCCGTGACGTCACGACGCGGCCGGGAGCACGCCGTGACGTCAGGGCGGAGCCTGCGGCGGGAGGTGAGCGGCCGAGGCGCTCCCGAGGCCCCGCCCCGGAAGTGGCGCGCGGCGCGAGGAGACGTGTCGGCAGCGGCGGGGCTGGCAGCGCGTGAGGCCCGGGGGAGCGGGGCGAGGCCCGGGGTCTGCGTGGGGCGGGGGGCCCTGGCCCAGGTCGGGGCTACTGAGGGGTCTGGCCCCGCGATGGGGTCCTGGTTGTGGGTACTGGGGCCCCAACCCGTGGTGGGGGATAGTAGAGAGTCGTGACCAGGGAGCCCCGGGTGAGAAGGGGCTTTGGAGTGCCCTGTCTCGGGGTCGGGTGGTAGAGAGGGGTCCCTGGAGTCCCACCCCGGATCAGGCGGGACGGTGCTTTTTTATGGGGGGCGGGGCGCAGGGCGCCGAGAGGCGACCAGATGGGCGAAGAGTAGCGGGGCGTAAGGGGTACCGGGAGGGTCTTGGCCTGGCGGTGCAGAGTGGGAAGGAGCTCCCCGCGCTCGGGATAAGGGATCGGAGGGCTCCCGCGCAGGGATAGGGGAGTCTCGTCCGGGTTCAGGACTGAGGGTGCCAGTCCTAACCCCTTTGGGGTCCTGACCTGGGTGGGAGTTGACGGGGAAGTACAGCCCTAGATGGGAAAGGGGCTCGGGGCTGGCCCCAAGAGAGATGTCCCACTCCAGTGTGCAGATCCCAGCCAGACTTGGGGACGGTGGTAGTGGGGGACTGTGAGCACATCTCCCGGCAGGATGATCACTGACGTGCAGCTCGCCATCTTCGCCAACATGCTGGGCGTGTCACTCTTCCTCCTCGTTGTCCTCTACCACTATGTGGCCGTCAACAACCCCAAGAAGCAGGAGTGAGGTGACATGCGGTGAGGCACCAGCACCCACAACCAGTACCTACCCCAGCACTGTGCCAGCACTACCACTCACCCCTCTCCCCTCAACAGGGCTCGACTGCACCACACCGTGACACGGTGGCCATGGAGGTGCAGGGACCGTCCGAACAGAGCTTGGAGCCCTGCAGTGTCAGTGTGGTGTTGCAGTGAGGCAGGACGCTGAGGTTCTTCCAAATCAACTTTAACAGAAACACAACAATACCAGATAAAACCGTGTGATGTAAAAATCTCTTGACGCCCACCACTGAGTCCCTTCGCTGGTGCCACGGGGAGGAGCAGGGCCGTCCAGGGCCAGGAGCCTGTCAGCACTGGGACGCTGTCGCTGTGGCCAGACATGGTCAGCCATCTCAGCCAGCACCGGGGGTGGCTGCATCTCGGTGTAGGGACAGCACTGGGCTGTGCCAGGAGCAGGCTTTGCTGCTGCTTTGGCTTGGGGGGGCCTTGGCCTTGCTCCATGCACTGATGTGGCCCATGGTGCCACCTGGTGAGTGGCAGTGGCTGTGGTCAGGCCTCGGCGCAGAAGGAGAGGAGCTGCCGGTAGGAGCTGAGCGAAGCAGGGCCTGTGGCTTGGCCTGGTGCGTGCTGTAGTAGGGGATAACAAGGTGGAGAGGGGCTGCAGACATAAGGACCAAGACAGAGGGGCTGGAGCCCCCTCTCCCCAGTGCCACTGGCCCTGCCCAAGCAGATAGTAGAGCAAAGCTGCAGTCCTTGTGCAGCCTCCCAACACCACAGCCATACCTGGGGGTGCAGTCTTTTGCCCTGGCACAGGAACAGTCCCTCGGTGCTCTGCACCCCTCTGGGGGGCTCCTGGCACAGCCCTGTGGGAACAGAGACTGATGTCAGCAGTGAGGCTGGCCCCTGCCCTGTGCCAGGCCCTGCTGGAGTGAGTAGTACAGCAGCCCTAGTGCCAGGGCTGTGCTGTGCCATACCTGGTGGTGGCTGCAAGGTTTGGTGCTCGCCATGGCTCTGCTCCCCAGCCTGGAAAAGGGCTGCGGTGCTGTCAAAGGTGCTTGCCCCCTTCCTCCGCACAGGGATCCTGCTGGGGCGCATGGGGTGCCCTCCAAGGCTGTGGAGAACCCACATGATGCTCCTGAGGAGGCTGTCAGCAGTGGAGGGGTCCCTCTGCACAGACTCCCCTGCAGCAAGGCCTTTGTGTGGAGCTCAAACTACCCAGGTGTGGGCATGGCCTCGAGGCTGCCTGAAGGGTGACCCCTTGCTATGGCCAATGCCAGCACCTACCTGGACTGTTCAGAGGCTCTCCTGGCATCCAGCCTCCTCGGGAGTACCTGCAGAGAGGGCAGAGGAGGGTCAGTGCCTGGCAGGGGTGTTTGACCCTGGCCTTGTAGCAGCTCCCTACCCCTGCTGTGGGTCCTACAGAGCAAGAGTCCTACGTGGGGGTTCTCAGGCACACAGATGAGTCCCTGAGCTCCACAAGTGGGGAGTCTGCACTCTACAGACAAGGGGTCTCTGAGCCCCACACTTGGGTGGATCTGGGACTGATAATTCCTGGTACTTCCCACCACAGCTGGGGTACTATGTCCCCCCTGTCATTCCCCAGCTCCACATCCCCCAGGCCTGTCTGGCAGAGCCATGGCATAGCCCTCACCCAGGACTCAGGAAGCCCTGGAATGGAGACACAGGACCATGCCAGACTCCAAGACCCCACCAGTGGTACCTGCAGTGGTGCTGCACTGTGGGCAGCTGCCGTCCCTCCTGCACCACACTGGGCCTCCTGTGGTTGGTGGCTGCTGCCAGTGCTGGGTGCTGCCCAGGTGCCTGCTGGCAGAGTCCCTGTGTGACAAATAAGATAGAACTCAGACTGTGTCAGAGATGTGCTAGGGTTGGTGAGCCATGGCAGGGGCACTGGCTGCCTGTCCTAGGTGTACAGAGCCATGGTGGCATATCCCCATGGACAGGCCAAGTGCTGTGGTGATGGGAAGTGCTGGAGCCAGTGCCCTCACCAAGATGTGCTGTGGCTGGATTGTGGCACAAGACATCAGACACAGGGACACCCACACCCAATGTGTGAAGATGTCCTGGGTATGGCTGGGAGGGAGGCTGCCCCAGAGTGACACCGTGACAGTGTCTCTTGGGAATGGACAACCTGGGAAATACCTGAGCAGGCCACAGAACCCCCAGCAAATGACACCCTGCAAGCGAGAGTTGACAGGAGCCAGATGCCAGCAATGCCCATGCTGGGGCAGCTTTGTGGTGTGCAGAAGCACTTCTCCGAGTCGTGGCTTTACAGGCAACAGCAGCTGGTACCAGTGAGGGACAAGCATTAACCTGGGACACTGCACAACTTGGTGACAAACTCCAGCCAGCAAAGGCCATCAGCAGCTGGGAGGGTCACCAAAGGATCCCATGCTCAGAGACCTGCCTTTTCCTTCCTCGGCCCCTTCAGGCACTGCTGCTCCTCAGACATGGAAGCTGAAGAGAAGACCTGGCCCAGCCACTAGACTGTTTGGGCATACTCTGTGCCAGAGGGCTGTAGCTGGAGCCCACCAGGAAAGGGTGTGAGGCACTGAGGAAGCAGCTGGGACAGGGATGCATCTCTCGACACTTGTCAAGGCCCCAGCAGCAGGACATCCTGTGTGACCAGGCCATCGGCCAGGGACAGCTGTCCTGCAGGGTCACAGCAGCAAGACAGCAGCTTCCCTAGCTCTCAGGGCATGGCCAGTGGGGAGAAGCAGGAAGGGGAGGGATGGGACATGACTGGGGGACAGTGTCTTCATCTTGTGCCCTCTCACCACTGCCTCATCATGGAACGGCTGATGGCAGGAGCTGAGCATTCCTGGTTCCTTCCCAGCTATCTGGGGAAGGAAGAGTCCATGCCAGCATCCCAGAACCATGTCCAGGCAGTAGACAGAAGAGCAGTGTTGTGGAGCTTGTAAGGCAAAGCTGAATGGTCAAAGCATTCCTGGGCTGTGTTTCCCTGCATGGACAGAGCAGTGCCAGTGCTGCCAGGGTCTTGCACTCAGAAAACAGTGACGCTGCTGGTGGCAAGATTGGGCATGCAGAAGGCCAATCTGCCAGGTGATGCCAGGGCAGGGAAGGAAGAGCCATATTCCAGTGACAGGAGCTAGGCATGTCCCACCAGGCACTCGGCTCCAGAGGCAGTGGACATCACCCAGCAGGCAGCAAGCAAAGAGCATCAGGTAGGGCAGCAGAATGTTGATCTGTCATATCGAGACAAGCTCTTCCCCTCCAGCCCTACACAGTTTGTTTCTGCTCATGTGCCAAACTGTCATTGAACCCCTGGCAGCCAGGGCTGGTGCCAGGGGTTTGTCCCACTGGCTTAGGGCAGGCCATGCACGCAGGGCAGAAGGAACAGGCGTTAACGACGTGGCCATAAGAACAGAAACATTTTATTTCTTCCCCACCACAATCTTATGGTAGAGGAGAAACAGTCACTACACAGTGCTGGAGAGCAAACACAGAGGACTAAGCAAGGCGAGAAACAAGTGGAGCACAAGAAACCAGCTGACAGCCAAGAACACTGAGACGTCTCCCAAGAGCAGTAGCACGACACCACGACGGCTTCAGACTTGCACCCAGAGTCACATCTGCTGCCCCTCCGCCCCAACAGCAGCCCCTCATCCACACACCTCCCATCATTGGGCATTTGGACACCTCAGAGCACAGTGCTCACTCTGGCCCAGAGCCCCACAGCAGACTGGGGCTCTCAGGCCAGCCCTATTCCCTTATCTGGGGGCTTGCAGGACCAGCACAGAGTAGAATGCGGCACTGGGGTCTCCCAACCATCAGCAGCACCAAACCCCCAAGGGGCCAGCTCTGCAGCAGCACTGAGCCCTTGCCCCTTGGCAGCTTGGTACCCCCTGGCCAGCACTCCCTGCCTGTTCCAAGCCTCCCAGTGACTAATTAAAGCTCTGCCAGAGCCACGGCCTTTGATCAATCAAGTGCTGCTCAGCAGGTGTCTGGAAAGGGAAAAGGCACTTTGGTGTATCCCACAAGCCTCGGCAATGCTTTGGGAGTGGCTGAGGCCAAAGGAAATCGAGTGGAAGTTTTCCATGCTGGCTTATCCAGAAGCCCTTTGGTCACTGCCCCAAGCCTCTGTCCCGAGCCTCTCGGTTCCTGGCAGAAGCTGGGTGGCAGAAGCCACAAGTTGATGTTTGTTCTTTCCCAGAGCGTGGGGCTGAGCACAGAGGGCATCCAGCACCCTTCGGAGGAAACAGGGCAGCAGCTCACATACACTTCTTGCACACAAACCCACGTTTATGACATCAAAGCACACGCTATGCTGGCAAGGAGCTCTCCTCAGGGCTGCGGCCTAGCACAGCAGCTCGACAGATGCTGGATCAGGCACACAAGCAGCCCCTGGCCTAGCTTACCTCTGCCCACAGATGGGGCTCTGGTGCTGCTATGCTGAGCACTCTGGTCTGTGGCGGACTGAGCAGAGGGGCTGCTGCAGCCAAAGGTGAAGCTGGGAGAGGCCTTGAGCTGCGGCGAGTCCTGCTGGCTGCTGCCACTCCCGCTGGTGCCATTGCTGAAGCTTCTGGCGCGGGACAGGGCGTTATCAGAGGCAGAGATGGGGATCCCACTGGAAGGGGCAAGAAATGGGAGGTTCAGCTCAGCTCTGTGGGGAGAGGTCCTTTCTGTGCTCCCCACAGCTGGTCAGACACCCAGACTTGTCCCCAGTAACAGAGCACAGACATTGTGGGGAGCTGTCTCTCCTCCCACAGAACAAGCAATAGGACAAAAGGAAACAAGCTTCAAGTTGTGCCAGGGGAGGTTTAGGTTCGACAACCCCCAAAAGTGTTGTCAAATGCTGAAACAGCCTGCCTAGGGCAGCGGTGGAGTCTCCATCCCTGGAGAAGTTTAAAAGCTGTGTAGATGTTGTGCTAAGACACATGGTTTAGTGGTGACTTGGCAGTGCTAGGTTAATGATTGGACTTGACCTTAAAGGTATCTTCCAACCAAACAGGTTCTATGAGTCTGTGACATGGGACTGCCACCAGTAGTAGCAAATCCCAGTCCACAGTGCTGCATATCACTGTCCCAGCAGTCTCAAAGCAGGAGTGTGGCTTCAGAGCTCCTACTCCTCACCTCTAGTCCCAAACCCATTCCCATCCAGCATCAGATCAGACTGGGAAGAGGCGAAGCAGAGGAAAGGCTAGCCATGTCTGCAGGCAGATCACCTTTTTAGATTAAATATAAGGAAGAAATTATTTATGCTGAGGGTGGTGAGCCACTGGCACAGGTTGACCAGAGATATAGTAGATGGCACCTGGAAACAGGTCAGGCTGGACAGGGTTCTGGCCAACCTGATCTAACTGAAGATGCACCTACTCACTGCAGAGGTGTTGCACTAGATGGTCTTTAAAAGGTCCTTTCCTACCTAAATCATTCCATGGCTCCTCCCAGGTGAACCCCCAACAGCCTCACCCCGCAAAGCTGCATCCCGATGCCACGGGGCTGGGAAACAGCCACACCTGCAGCACACAAAGCAAACCCTGCAGGGCCCCAGCAGGGTGAAAGAGCAAGCGAACAACCCTCGGCATCGTTAGCTGCAGGGTAACTCACTTGGAGTTCATTTATCATCTCTAACTGGCGTTATCCTGCAGCTCTTGAGCGCTCAACCCGGCAGACCCTTACGTGGAGCTCCGCGGGGGGGTCCTGGCACCTCCTCTGCGCCGCGGGCCCCCGCCTGCACCCTTCATGCTGCGCACATGACGCAGCATCCAGGCACGCAGGTTGCTGAGGCAGTTGTGCTCCGAGAGGACGATGCGGGGCCAGGGGTTGCACTCGGCCATGTCCAGGGCCGCCACGGCCAGAGCTCGCCCAACCTGCCGGGGCAAACGGCGACCAGTGAGACGGGCCTCGAGGCAGAACAGCAGCTCGCAGGACCTTGAGGCACAGAAAGAGAAAGATGCTCCCCAGAGTTCATTTCACCTCCAGCACAGGCTTCAGGGAGCTTCCTGGCAGGAGGACTGATCTCATGGGATCGTGCGCAGGGCTGGGCACTCACGGACCGAGGAGCCAAGAGAGAAGCTGGTAAGCCCCATCCTCAGTGGAGAGAGACCAGAGACTTTCTTGGGCTGCCTCCAAGGCCAAGGGCAGAAACCTCCGTCTCAGCCAGTGGGCAAAGCACTTTGGGGATGGGGTTAGTGGTGGGGGGACTCACAGTCCAGTATGGGCTGGGATGTATGGCCAGGTTACAGCACTGACACCAAGAGCACCCTTCTTCTCACACAGCTCTCCAAACCCACTCCATGGGCTCCCACAGGAACATGTGGTTGCAGAAGAGAACATTAAAGTGTCTCCCCACAAAGGGCTGCACATTGCTGCTTGGGACCCCTTACCTGCTCGAAAAGCTCCACGGTGTATTTGGAGGGGAAGGTGGGCTGGGGTGGGGGACTGGCTCGCCCATTGTCATGGCAGGCCACAGGGATGCTGTTCACTGAGCGCCCTGTGTTGTAGTTGCACTCCAGCGTGTAGCTGTGAAGCACACAGAAGCCCCACATTACCTCACGGATCAGATGCCCTTTGGAAGACAAAGTTTGGGTCACCCCAACTGTGTGTGTCTCCCAGCCCCAGCAGGAGAGGCTCTGGGGAGTCTAGGGGGAAGGCATGACTCCTGCCATCAAGCTGCAGCTCTGTTGTGACCTGTGTCATATGCACTGCACATTGTCATCTGCTGAAAAAAGAATAAAAAAGGGGACAAAAAAAGAAACGAGTGGAAGCCAGCAGTGTGCCAAGGACACAGGCACAGGACTGCTAAGGCTCAACAAGGCCCAATGCAAGGTCTTGCACCTGGGTGAGAGCAATCCCAATATCAATCCAGGCTGGAAGATGGAAGGATGGAGAGCAGCCCTGTGGAGAAGGACTTGGGGATGCTGGCTGGTGAAAAGCTGGACTGTAGCTGGCCGTGTGTGCACAGCACAGAAGCCAACTGTCTTCTGGGCTGCATCCAAAGCAGCGTGGCCAGCAGATAGAGGGAGGGGATTCTGCCCCTCTGCTCTGCTGAGACCTCACCTGCAGTGCTGGGTCCAGCTCTGGGATCCTCAGTACAGGACAGACATGGACTCCTCTGGGATCCTCAGTACAGGACAGACATGGACTCCACCTGCAGTGCTGGGTCCAGCTCCGGGATCCTCAGTACAGGACAGACATGGACCCCACCTGCAGTGCTGGGTCCAGCTCTGGGATCCTCAGTACAGGACAGACATGGGCCTGTTGGAGCAGGTCAAGGAGGCCACAGAAATGATGGGAGGGCTGGCACCTCTGCTGTGAGGACAGGCTGAGACAGCTGGGAGAAGGCTCCAGGGAGACCTTCTTGTGCCTTTTAGAACTTAAAGAGGTCCAGAAGAAAGATAGGGACCGACTTCTTAGCAGGGCCTGTTGTGACATCACAAAGGGTGCTGGTTTTAAACTGTAAGAGGGAAGATTCAGACTGGATGGAAGGAAGACTTTTTTTTTTTATGTTGGGCATGGTGAGACTGGCACAGGTTGACCAGAGAGGTGGTAGATGCCCCATCCCTGGAAACCTTCTAGGCCAGGTTGGATAGGGCTCTAAGAAACCTGCTCTAGTTGATGCCCCTGCTCACTGCTGGGGGTCAGACCAGATGAGCTTGAGAGGTCTCTTCTAATCCAAATGATTCTGTGATTCTATGACCCAAAGAACTGGGCTTCAAAGGAGATGCCAAAGGACTGGCTGTGGTGTTACTGGAGAGCCAGACTGAGTGACACGGTTTTGTGGTGACCTGGTAGTGCTGTGTTAATGACTGGACTTAATGATCTGAAAGGTCTTTTCCAACCAAAACAATTCCATGATTCTATCTCACAGAATCACAGATGGCTGAGACTGGAATCTTGCATAGCAATCTCATGTGGGCAGTCTGGGGAATCTGAGCCTATTACAGCTGAAAAGGTTTTAACTACAGCTCAAAACAGACAAACAGCTGTGAAAGAGGAAAACATGTTCTGGAAAGAGAAGAATTCCTCCTGGAAAACCTTGCACAAGTAGCTCTAAAACAGTGAGGACAGGAAGCTGGAGCAGCTGCAGGATGGATGTGAACAACAGGAGGTACTAGAGGGAAAGGAATCAGGCCTGTGGCTCAGGAAGGTGGCAGCACCTAGCAAGGCCAGCTCCTGGCCTCTGCCTGCAGCACCCTTCTCAGCTAGCTCCAACATCCCCTGAGAGCCACACAGGACACTGCTGACCCCCCCAAAATGGTTTCCTTAACACCCTGCACCCGGCAAGATGTTGGAGAGCTGGGCCAGACATATTGGCACAGCCACACGATGAGCGCCTGAGCCTTGCCTACCTGTGGATGATGCCCAGGGCCTTGTAGACAGCCACTCGCCCGCTGCCCTCCTTGGACTGCCCGTCCCGCTTGTCCCGCGCATACATGTTCTTCTCTGAGAAGTTGCAGCCCATGAAGTCGAAGTGAGGGGAGTTCAAGGAGATGAGTTTGGGGAACAGCATGTTCTCCACCTGCGACACACAGAGAGAAATATGGGTGATACTGTGAGGAGTTGAGCACTATTTGACTTGCTCCAGCATCACCAGTGCCAAGCTCTGGGACATTCTGGGGCATAGGCTGACAAGGAGTTAACTGGAGAGAGTCCAGTGGAGGCTCTGAAGATATTGAGGGGACTGGAGCATCTCTATGATGAGGAAAGGTTGAGACCCAGGACTGTTTAGCCTGGAGAAGAGCAGGCTAAGAGGTGTTCTTCTTAATGCTGACTGATATCTATAGGGCAGGAGGCAAGAGAATGAGGTCACATTCTTTTCAGTGCTGCCCAGCAACAGGAAAATGGGCAACAGGCACAAACTGGAACCCAAGAGGTTCCATCTGAAAGGGAAGAGAAAATTCTTTCCTGTGAGGGTGCTGGAGCACTGTATCAGGCTGCCCGGAGAGGTTGTAGGGCCTCCTCTGGAGAGATTCCAAACCCACCTGGACACAAATCTGGGCAACCTGCTCTGAACGAACCTGCTCAGACTCGATGACCCCTAGAGGTCTCCTCACCGTGCTGAGATTCACATCACTTCCTACTCACTCTCACCTGGTCGTTTTCGTTGCTGAAGCTGTTGCCGTACATGAAGCAGCCGCGCTTGGAGGCGTGCCCGTGCAGATCCACGTAGTAGGCCAGCCCACTGTCCTGGGGCAGGATGGTTTCAGGAAGAGGTGCTGGCAGAGGCCTCCTGCCCTCTTCCTCACAGTGCTCTGTGGTGTGGCTTGATGAGGGGATCCAACCAGCCCGGCCCGTGCTGCCCAGCGCTCCTGAGAGATGAGCTTCCTGAGAAGGGCTGAAGTAGCTGCTGGCACGCCAGGAGCTGGGCAAGTTCCGGAGGTTATTTGCTTTCTCCAGCTCCAAGAGCGCAGGCTCTGGGAACAGGCCGCTGCTGCGGACGGAATGGTTGGAAGATTTTGTTCTTAGCAAGCTGTTGCTGAGTGGGGAGACAAAGGTCCTCCAGTCAGGAGAGCCCGGCAGGACGCGACTGTGGACATGGTGGTAGAGGACGAGAGCTTTGGCCCCGAACACTGCAGGGTGCAGCTCAGCATCTGGGTTCAGGTACTGGCGGTTCAGGTTTACCCCACGGGAGTCAGTACTGCAGAGAGAGTGGAAGAGAACAGCCACAGCTTTGAGTACCCTCCTAGGCACAAGTGGCTAAAACATCTTCTGGTAGGCAAAGACTCTTCCCCAACACAACTGAGAAACTTTCTCCTGCCCTTAGTGAGACAGAGCCCAAGTGATTGGTTGGAGCAGACCCAGAGAAGGCCACAAACATAACCCAAGGGCTGGAACCTCTCTGTTATGAGGACAGACAGAAAGAGGTAAAGTTGTTCAGCCTGGATAAGAGACCTGTGGCCTTTCAGTACTCTGAGGGCTGATAAGAAAGGTGAGGATGGATTTTTTAGCAGGGCCTGCTGTGACAGGACAAGGGGTGATAGTTTTAAATTAAAAGAGGGGAGATTCAGACTAGAGAGAAGAAGAAAATTGTTTACAGTAATGGTGATGTGATACTGGTCCAGGCTGTCCAGAGAGGATATAGATACCCCATCCCTGGGATAGTTCCAGGTCAAATGGGACAGAGGACTGAACAACTTGATCTAGTTGAAGATGACCCTGTTCACTGCAGGAGAATTGGACTAAGTGGTCTTTAAAGATCCCTTTCAATCCAATCCATTCTATGATTCACTGATTCTATGGTCTCCCTCATACACCCCAGGGACAGCAAGGAGAGGACAGGTCAGGATTTAAGCACCTCAGGGGCACAGGGCAGCACTGTGCACCCAAGCTACAAAGCCCTGATCCAGGAGATGACCTACACAGGCAACCACAGTCTCAGGTTCTGCCACAGATCAGAAGGTAGCAGGGAGAGGATGCTGCATCCACCAGCCCAAACTCATTCTCCAGATTCAGGATCTCAAGATGGTTCTTCCCAGCCATTATGAAACACAGGTCAAGTTCCAAACCAGGAGAGCCCAGCCCAGCCTAGACCCCACTGGACCCAGTGCTCTCTCACCGATAGTGGCCTCGCACCACCCCGTCGGGGTTCAGCATAGGAATGAGCTTGAAGACGAACATCCGCCGCAGCATCTGGGCACGGGGGTCCTCCTCCCGCAGGATGAAGTCCAGGAATCCATTGAAGACGAAGCTGGAGGGCGTTTCTCCTGGGTGCACTCTGCTGCTCAGGAAGAATACCTTGGGACAAACAGACAGGGAAAATGGGACAGTTCTGTCTGGCTCTGAGATGTGCTGATGGCTTCACTGAGAGGTCAGATACTCCCTGGGGCTTCCTCCTGCTCTGCAGCCAGGACCCCTGCACCCAACAAGTAGCCAAGGTCTCTACAGGGCGCAGATAACCAGGTACCATGTGTGGGAATACAACATTTGCAGTATTTTTTTTGCCTGGCTCCTCCCTCAGATCCTGCTTGGACCAAAGCTGGTTATCCCTGCATAAGAGCAAGGGGACAGGAGCTCTGCAGCTGCTGCCAGGAGAAACCAGAGCAACAGAGCCAGGGGAAGAGGCCAGAGTGATCCCACAGAGCACAGAATGAGCCTGATTGCAACATGAAGCATCTCCTGGAGAGCTCTTCTACTGGTGGGAACTTCCAGCAGAAGACGCATCCCTTCAGCTACCCATCCCAGCTCTGCACAGCTGCAGAGGTGACAAGACACTAATTTGTGCCCTAAGAAATGCATGTATGGTGCTGTCAGAAGGGATTTCATGGTGGTGAGGGGATGCACTCCTGCCTTGGTGCCCACAGCACAAAGTCCATTCAGTTCAACACTCCAGCCTTCCAAGATACTAGCTGAAAAGTGCTCAGCAGAAAAGGACCTAGGGGTGTTGGTCAACAGCAAGTTGAAAATGAGTCAGTGTGTGCCCAGGTGACCAAGGCCAGCACCATCCTGGTTTGAATCAGCAGTAGCATGGCCAGCAGGACCAGGGCAGGGATTGTTCCCCATGTAAACTGGTACACCTTGAGGTGAACCTACACCTCGAACCCTGGGTTCAGTTTTGGGCTCCTTGCTCCAAAAAGGACATGGAGGTGCTAGAGAGAGTCTGAAGAAGGGCAAAGCAGCTGGTGAAGGCTCTAGAGCACAAGTCTTCTAAAGAGTGGCCGAGAGAACTGGAGCTGTTCAGCCCAGAGATAAGAAAACTGAGGAGAGACCTTCTCCCTCTCTACAGGTGGTCAAGGCTGAGGGCCATGGTTTAGAGGTGACCTGACAGTGCTGGGTGGACTTGATGATCTTGCAGGCTTCTTCCAACCAGAATGATTCTGTGATTCTATGCCATGAAACCTTTCAAGTCAGAGACACAAGGCTAAGGTACAGAGACCATCACACAGTCTGCTGGCTGTGCCTGCTGTTCTCAGCAGAGCCACTTACCCTCTTCCCCACGAAGCGCCGTGGCCGAGGAGTGCTGGTGTCCGGGAAGAGCTTGTCCAGGCGGGGTTCCCGCTTCTCCAGCATGCCATGGCAGGAGGTGATGGTCAGCAGGTCAACTCGCAGCTTGTCCAGTGAGTGGCAGAGCAGCTCCCGGTGGTAATAGACAGAGTCAAGGGGGCTGCAGGGTGAGGAGGGATCTTCAGCTGGCAATGCACAGGTCAGAGTTTCCCCATCGGGGAATAAAGCAGCTTAGTTAGGGCTGAGTGTGCTGCTGGGCTGGGCACTGATGGACAAGGCACCCAAGCCTCATTCTGGCTAGCTGGAGGTGCCTTGAAGGACCAAATGTGGCTCCCAGGTGGGCAGGCAACACTCTCTGCATCTGCAGCCCTGAGCTTGGCCACCAACACTCATTCAAGAGGGACAACAAGTTGGGGACAGGGTCACTCACAGCCTAGGCACCAGTTGGGTGCTGCTGCAGGACCAGCCTCCAGCCTTCAACTGGAGGGTTCAACGGTGCACAGAGGAGTGCGTGCATGACCACCTCTGCAGTGTGAAGGTCCCTAACTCACCCTGCCAATGGCTCTGGCAGCTCCTGCTGCACCAATGGGGCCAAGGCCTCATTACCAAAGAGTTCAGCCAGGACCATCCAAGCCTTGCCATGATTCCAGTGGCTGGTAGCCACTCACAGTAGGCAATTTTGACCCACAGATTATGGTATCTCCTTAAGACCCTTGCCCATTGACTGTTAGGTTTGGAAATTCTCATCACTCTCTGTCACAAACCCCTTCAATAAATTGTTGCTCACCCCTCATCTGGGGAAAGGTACCTGTGATCCCAAGCCCTGGGGCAAGGAACATCTCTGGGGCTGCAGGACAGACTTATCTGCAGATGCCCAAGAATGACTCTGTCCCCTCAGCCAGGCATTAAGTTCTTCAGATTGTAGATAAGCTCCTGAGAGCAGAGTAGCTTCCCAGTATGACCCATAGAGAGCCTGGCACTGGGGCTACTTGGAGCAGCAAGATTTCCCTCTGCCACAGCAGCTGCAGAGAATGGGAGCAGCAGAAGACAGGTGCCTGAGCCTTCATGCAGCCAAGAGGAGGAAAGCAAACAAGGTTCTGGCCTCTGAGAATCCTCTCTCCTTAAACTGAGGGATGCAGCAACAGCCCCTCCTCAGCATCTTCCTGCCCTTGAAATTGCCAGGGAGATTCAGCCTACAGCAACAAAGGACCATCTGGAAACCCCCTGAAAGCAAATGCTGGGGAGGAGCTGCTGCAGAGCTGGGGCATCAAGCAGCTACTGCAGGGGGAGTAGAAGACACAGGGAACCCTCTCTGACTTTCAGCCCACTGCAGATAACACTGCACTTCCACTAGCGGTGCAAAGCCAAGCAGGGAGGGCTAGGAATGAGGAGCACCGGGGGTCGCACCTGCTGGGAGACATGTGCCGACACTCCTGGAAGCGGCCATCCAGCTGTGCCAGCATCTCCTGGCACTCCGCGTAGGAGAATGGGTAACAGAAGGCAAAGTAGGTAGTGGCACCATGGTGCTCCAGGAAGCGGTGCACGAAGGACAGTACAAACTGCGTCTCCACCATCTGGGAGAGACACGGAGCAGAGGCTGAGCGCAGGCATAGTTCCACAAAGCAGCCGCCACGGCCACACAGAGCCATCCCCTGAGCACAGGACAGGCAGCCATGGCCACCACAGCACCCCCCCGATTCTCCTCTGGCTCCCTCAGGCATTGGGCAGTGCCTGCAGCCCTTCTCTAACTGCACAGGAATCAAAACTATGCTCCCAGCAGATCCCAGCCCACTTGTCTCAGACCCCCAAAACGCCAGGCTGCTTACTACTAAGTCCTGGGTCCCTGTACTGTGCTAGCTTGAGCCTAGCTAGCATGTTTTGGTGAGAAGAACTAGATGATAGGCTGGAAAATGAAAACAATAGTAGTACTGGTGTCCCTGGACTAACACCAAAGCCTCTGTGTGTGTCCAGAGAGCTCTCCAGCAAAGCCAGAGGGTTCCTGCTGGTTCCTTGGGCCCACACAACAGAGCTCTCTGGAAAACCCAGGAGGGTTCTTTTTGGTCTCTGCACTACCACTAGCAGTCAGAACTTAAACTACTCAATCTGGGCACACTTCACAAAGTTCATGAGAGCTGCAGAGCTCAGCTCTCCATTGTGCCTCTCCCTGGTGCTGGCACAGACCAAATTAAGCATTGTCCTCTCCTGTGTCAGGGAAGCTGCTTTCTAACCCCTCTTCCATGGGGCAGAAATAGGGATCGCTGCCTCCCCAGGGAGCAAGGACAACCTTGAGCAGCTACAAGTGATCCTCCTCAGGCAGCTCCTACCAGGCTAAAGACAGAAAAACCCAGAAACAGCAAACTTTGTTTGACATCCAAACAGTTTAACAGGGCTGCGAGAGCAAACCTGCCTGCGTGGCTGTTCCTGCCACCTTCAGTTCCTGGGTCCTTCGTTCCCTGCTCCCCTCATGGGGCACCAACACTCTCGACAGCAGCTTTTCACAAAACGGTAATTTACCACCGTTTTGACAACTGGCTAACGGAGAAGGAAGCCTCAGGCACACTTCAGGGCCAGGTCTGCGGTTTCCCCTATCACAGAACTAGGAAATCACCCAGAGAGAGCCAACACTCAGTCAGAGCTAGCTAGCAGAGAAGAGATGCTGGGTCCTCCTCGCTCAAGGACCCAGTTCCAGGAAGAGGCTTTGTCACTGACCTCCCCCAGCCTCTCCACTAGGGCTGCTAAAATACAAACTAGCCACTTGCCCACCCTGTCCCACCCGGCCATAGCAGGCTGGAGGTCACTCTGGTGCAGTAAGGGGTGTCTGTCTGCAGAGCTGCCCCCCACCCTGAACAAAGGTCCGCCAGAACAAGCCCTAAGGCCCGGGCCCGTACCTCGAAGCTGGGTCGCTCACGAATGCGCTCCCAGCGGGGCCGCACGGGCAGGGTGCGCACGAAGGGGGACATGCCCTGAGAGTACAACCGGCTCTGCTTATTCATGTTCAGGATGTGCAGTTTGATCAGCTTCCCCGGAGCCCCTCCCCGCACGCTGAAGTAAAACCAGGACCTGGGGAGGGACAGCAGCGCCAGGTCAGCCCCCGGGCCCACCACTCTCACCTCCGACCCTCCAACCTCACCACTCATCCAGCCTCATAAACACCCACTCCGCAAGAAGCCTGTCAGATCCCAGGTGGACACACAAACCTCGTAAGCCCCCTCCTCCCTGGGCATCCCCAATCGTGTGGACACAGGGATCACAATCTCTCCGCTTTCCAGGGTATCTCAGACCCAGCTAGCTCCTCCTATCCTTCTCCAGAGTCCTTCAACCTTGCCAGCCACCCCTTCCCGGGTCCTCTGTACGCTGCCAGCCACCCTTCTACCAGTTCCCTTCCGCGGAGGCCGCCACCCCCGGGACGACCCCAGCTAACCCTCTTCCCCAGGGGACCCCCGCACCCTGACAGATCCCCTCCCCGGGGAATCCTAGCTACCTCCTTCAGGGGATCCTCCCAGCCGCCACCTTGCTCCTTAGGCCCCCACCGTGCCGTTACCTGTTGCCATTCTCATACTCGGTGTGGGCACAGTCGGGCCGCGTCCAGACGTTAAACTCGTAGTCGGCGGCGGGCAGCGCGGAGGCCCGGCCCCCGGGACCTCCTCCAGTCCCGGTCGGGTCTACCTGCTCCACACGTGCTAGGTTGCCCGAGTCGAAGTGGGAGCTGAAAAGCAGCCCCCCACACCGGATCTCCATGGCTGCCGGGCCGCCGCGGCCCGCTCATCGCTCCGCCGGGCCCGGCCCGGCCCGGCTCGGCTCGGCCCGGCCCGGCCCGCCGCGCCACCGGGCAACAGCAAGGCGCGCTCCCATTGGCCCGCCGCTCCCCAGCAACGCGCACACCCGTTGGGCGGTGCCTCGGTCGTGGACCGCAGGGGGTCTGGCCACGCCCTCCCGCTGCCGGTCTCGGCACCTCGGCGGTGCCCGCACGTCGCCGCCCGCGCCGCTGCCGGCTCCCTCCCTTTGCTGCCCCCCAGCCACGGGCGAGCGCAGAGGGGCGGGGGCACGGCCAGGGGTGTACAAGTGCGTGGGTGCGCACACATCCACAGGTATGTACACACCCGTGTGCACACACGCAGGCATCTACGGACACAGCCACAGCCGCAGCCGCCCATACATGCATATCTAGGCACAGAGGTGTGCGCACACCTGTGCATAGAAACACATATACGGGCGCACAGGCACATAAGAGCACGCATAAGAGCACACATAAGTACACACATCTGCATACAGAATCACTGAATTGATTTGGTTAGGGAAGGCCTTTAAGATCGAATCCAGACATTGCCTAACTCTACCATGGCACTCAGCACCACCTCTCTGCACCTCTGAAGCACCTCCAGGGATGGGAATTCAACTACCTCCCTGAGGAACCTGTTCCAGTATTTGAGAACCCTTTCAGTGAGAAAATTTCCTTTAATGCCCAACCTAAACCTGCCCTGTGTTTGTTTTCCTGCATCCTATCGCTTGTTACTATGGAGAACCAACCTCCACCTCTCTCCAACCTCCTTTCAGGGAGGTCCAGAGAGCAAGGCAGTTTCCCTTAAGCCTCCTTTTCTCCAGACTGCCCCTCCTTCAGCTGCCCCTCACAAGACCTCTTCTCCAGACCCTTCTCCAGCTTTGTTGGTCTAGACACACTCCAGCACCTCAACATCCTTCTTGTTTTGAGAGGCCCAAAACTGAACACAGTATTTGAGGTGTGGCCTCATTAGTGTCAAGTACAGGGGCACAATCCCCTGTGACTCCTGCTGGTCACACTGCTGCTGCTCCAAGCTGTTATACACGCACACAGGTACAGACACCCACATATGCACACACAGGTACCCACACGTGTGCATATATAGCCAAATACACACATGTCCATAGCCACACCTCCATGCACACCTCTTTACACTCCCAACATGTGCATGTCTCTATATGCAGACACATGTAAAAGCACACACCCCCCCCATACATGTACACATACACATCTGTATGTGTAACAGATGCACACTCACCTGCGTACACACTGATACAGGTAAGTGCTCCCACAACTATGTACACGTGTCCACCCCTCCAAGCACACATATACACACACATCCATAACAACATGCATGTCCACACACATGCTCTGCTGTATCTCACAGCAGGCAAATCATGGACAGGAGTCTCAAAGTCACCATCCCAGATATGCCAGTGAGTATTCTACTGCCTGAGCTCTACATCCTTCTGCAATCCTGCCAGAGACGGATGCACAGCCCCCACTTGGACTATGAAGACTTCTCTGCTCCCCTGCCCTCCTGCCAAGGTCTAAGGCAGTGGAAAACAGTGTTTCTCAGGGACTGAAGTGGCAGGATTGGTGTTTTCCCCCACCAAAACGGGCTAGACCCAGAGAGCAGTGGTTCAGCAGAGCCCTCCCCATCCAGCAGGCAGGAACAAAAAACATGAATAAAAAAGGACATAAAATTCTAGAAGTAAAAATGAGTCTGGTTCATTCAGCCATGGGAACTCGGGGGGAGGGAGCATGGGAGTGTCTGACCTGGTCCTCTTATACAAGGGAAAGAGGGTCACTTGCCCAAGTAACACCTATAGAAGGGACAGGGAAAGCCAAAAGAAATTCACACGGTGTGGAAAAAAAATCTGGATGTGTGTCACCCATGGGAAAAAAAACAAACCTCCCCTGTAAGTCCAGATTTGAGCCCAAAACCCCCATGTGAGTCTCCCTCCATCCCACATTGTGCTGGAGACACTCCTCGGTGGCTGGAACATCAGGAGATGGCAGGACTGTGTATTCCCTCTCCTCCAGGAAGCAGGTCAGTGTCCAGAAATCATGGCCAAGGCCCAGTTTTTGACAGCTATAGTTGTGTTTTGTAGGTAAATCCAAGAGGAATAGGTGAAGCTTGTTAGGTGTTCCCTTACGCAGTCCCAAGACACTTCCCTGATGGAAGAGGAAGGAGAACAAGTTATGGGCAAGGAAATCACCATCTGTGGAGCAGTGGCAGTGACCCAGTCCCAGTGTTACAAGCCCAGGAGGGATGGAAGAGCACTCCAAGCTGGCAAGAGCACCCCAAGCTGGCAGCTACAGGGACACACTGTGGAAGAAAATCCTGAGCCCCTTGGAAAGGCCCTGCTCAGGAACACCAGCTACAGTTCTCTAGTCCACGACATCTCTGCCAGGAGGAGCATGGAGCCAGTTCCGTAGTGAGAGCAGGAGCAAACTGTACCTGCATCAGCAGTGTCTGGCTGCATCCCTTCTCCCTGCAGGGGGGCAACTCCCAGCTCAGACAACCCATAGGTGACCTTGCTGCCAGGTCCCAGCAGGAGCCAGCGATGAAGGTGAGAACCCCTGGTCTTTAGTGGGCGTAGGGCTCGAAAGGGCTGAGGGACTGTGCTAGTTTGAGCCTAGCTAGAATGTTTTGGTGAGAGGAACTAGATGATAGGTTGGAAAATGAAAACAATGGTGTCTACTTCCCTCACAGTCTTGCTGAGATGTGTACAAAGGAAAAGCAAAACATTAGATAAAAGTCACTTTTGCTCTGCACTTCGCTTGGGCACTTCGTGCTGGGCTGCTCTCTTCTCCTTGCCTGCTGGGGAGTTCGTGGCTGCTGGCTGAACTCCATCTTGCTTNCCTGTCTGTTGTGCACACAGGGTGAACACTGCTCCCATGGGGTATAAGCTCTCCACAGGATTACAGAATCATTTGGGTCAGAAAAGACTTCTAAGATCAAGCCCAACCATCAACCCAACACTGCCAGGTGTCCACCAGACCATGTCCCTCAGCACCACATTTACTCAGCTATTAAACTCCTCCAGGCATAAGGACCCCACCAGTGCCCCACACAGCCTGTTCATGCTCTGCACCCTCAGAGATGCTCACTTGCAGGAGTCCAGGCAGTGCTGCCAGCCCCGCTCCAGCAACGTGGTCACACAGTGCAGCAGCGGCAGCAGGCAGCTCCGCACCAGGAACAGCAGCAGCTCTTGGACACATTCAGCGAAGCGCAGCAGGAACTCTGGCACCTGGGACTGGAGCTGTGAAGACAACAGAGAGAGTGCTATGGTCTGGTTGACTGGATAGGGCTAGGTGCTAGGTTGGACTGGATGATCTTGGAGGTCTCTTCCAACCTGGCTGATTCTATGTAAGAGGTTTAACATTGCCCTCACAGGCAGGGTTCAGGTAGCCTGAGGAGTCTGGTGTCTTGAATATCCATGAAGGAAGCTCTCTACCAAGCCAGGCTGTCATGCAGTCAGCCAGGCATCCCAGCATGGTGGCTGCTGGAAGGCACCTCTGGACATCATCTAGTCCAACCCACCTGCTAAAGTAGAGTCACCCACAGCAGGTTGCCCAGGATTGCAATGTCCAGGCAGGTTAGGAAACTCTCCAGAGGAGACTCCACAACCTGTGCGGCAACCTGGTCCAGCCCTCCAGCACCCTCACAGAAAAGTTTCTCATCCTGTTCAGACAGAACCTACTGGGATTGTGCCCACTGCCCTTTGTCCTGTTGCTGGGCACAGGACAAAAAAGAGTCTGGCTCCATCCTCTTGTGCTTAGATACCGATAAGCAGAGAACTCCTTTCAGTCTGCTCTGCTCCAGGTTAAACAGCCATAGGTCTCTCAGCCTTGTATGGTCATAAAAGTGCTCCAGTCCCTCTCTTCATAGCCTCCCCTGGACTCTCTCCAGTAGTTCCTTGTCTCTCTTGCACTGATATAAACAGAACCAGGCCCCACCTTTCTCCCCCTGTTCTCCCCCATGCTCTGGCATCTCCAAGCCCTCTCCACAATCACTTGGCTTGCATGTGGCATGTTTCCAACAAATGGCAGATGTATAGTAGCCACGGTGCTCTACTCTGTGGGATGCAAGAATCATTCCCCTCCCACTAAACCACTGATTTGCAAGATATTAGGAAAAAAAAAATCTCCAGTAGAACAGTCAGCAGGCACTGAAACATGCTGCCCATGGAAGTGGAGTCACCATCCCTAGAGGTGTCTAAAGGGTATTTGAATGAGGAGCTTAGGGACGTGGTCTAACAGGGAAGTGTTAGGTTATGGCTGGACTCCATGATCTTAAGGTCTTTTCCAGCCGGGCACTTCTGTGAGTTATCTTTGGATCCTCTCCCATTCAGAGCTGATATGGGCACTGTAAGCAGATAGAAGCCAGCTGGTAAGCAGTACCAGCACAGGGAGAACAGCATCTGAGACCCAGATCAGACCCATCAGCGCTGTAAGGCTCATGGTCAGGCATGAACAGTGACAGTGACATCACCTTCCTCCTTCAGACTTCTCCCTTCACTTCCTGCCTGTGCCATTGCAACTTGGCAGAGACCCCAACACAGCCTCTGTAGTCCCTCAAGTCCTCTCCGAGCATTCCTGGTCTCTCCCAGCAGGTGAAACATCCTTCTTACCCACTTGATGTAGCCAGGCAAGCTGTTGTGGATGCTGGAGAGCAGAGAGAAGCTCTGCTCAGACATGTACAAGGCCAGCTCACCACTCTTCATCCAGAGCAGCTCCAGCTGTGGCTGCAGGACAGCCACTGCCTGGGAGCTGTAGACAGGCAGGGTCTGCTCCATCCACCTGCAAGAGTTAGGAGGAATGGAATTAAACCCAACTGGTGACAAGTGACACGTGCTGTTCCCCATGGCTCAGTACTGGGGGTTCTTCTGTTCAGTATCTTTACCAACAATCTGGATGAGGAGATCAAGGGCATACTTAGGAATTGCCCAGCAGAAAAGGATCTATGGGTGTTGGTTGACAGCCAGCTGAAGATGAACCACTGTGTCCAGGTGGCCAAGAAAGCCACCAGCATCCTGCCTTGGACCAGCAATAGTATCGCCAGCAGGACTAGGACAAGGAGTGATCTCCTGTACTGGGCACTGGTTAGGTCACATCTTGAACCATGGATTTTGTTTTGGGTCCCTCACTGCAAGAAGCACATTTTGGTGCTGGAGCATGTTCAGAGAAGGACAGCAAAGCTGGTGAAGGGTCTAGAGTATGTATGGTAAGGAACAGATAAGGAAACTGAAGTTGTGGAGCCTGGAGAAAAGAAGGGTCAGAGGAGACCTTCCTGATCTCCACAACTCCCTGAAAGGAAGTTTAGGTTGGATACGAGGAACAATTACTTCCCCAAAAGTAATGTCAGACCCTGCGACAAGCTGCCCAGGGCAGTGGAGGATTTTCCATCCCTGAAGGGTTGGGATGTGGTGCTGATGGTTTAGTGGTGACCTGGCAGTGCTGAGTCACAGCTGGACATGGTGACTTTAAATGTCTTTTCCAGTCAAAACGATTCTGTGATTCTATGACTGTGATTCCATGCCTGGCACCACTGGCAGAGTCACTGGAGCACACAGACTCCTGAAGCTGCTGCCAAGGGGAGAACAGCACTCCAAAGCTGAGCTGAATTCTCCTCCAGGCAACACTTCCTAGCAAGGAAGGTCCCCTATGGAGATCACTCTGTGCTGTGGGAGCAGCCTCACGCCCACCCAACCACACATATCCAGCACTGGGGCCACCGACCTGTATCCTTTGAGGCAGCCATGGGAGACCTTCTGCCAGGCTTGCTGAGAAACAGGCAGGATGCTGGTGGAACGAAGCAGGCGAGCAGAAGAGGAGGCTGTAACAGACAAGAACCATTCCCTGAGCAATTCTCTGACTTGGGTCTGTGGGAGCTGCGTGCTCAGCCTGTTCCTGAATCCCCTCTGTGGGGACACACAGCTTGAGCTGCTTCATAAAACACCTCCAAGATGCTCCAAAGTTGGACAAACAGGCAAAGAAGTGCCCAAGCAGAGAGTAAACCCAGGGGAGAGGGCTCAGGCAAGGAGTATTCTGCAGCCTGTTAAGAACATCTGGTCAACATAGTCCACATACCCCTCAAGCAATTCCAGAGACGTATCAGGGCATTCACCCGAGGTGAAGGGATGGCTGTGGAGGGGTGTTGCTCAGGACAACTGAGAAGTTATTGATCCCCAGAGATGTTCCTTCCCATCACAGAGAGCCCCTTACCCTGGAAGGAGCCATGTGTCCGAATGTCATGCAGGAGGAAGCCAGCCCCAAAGACCAGGAGGACGAGCAGCAATCGGGACCAGGGGAAGCCTCGGCCCTTCATCTTGCGCAGCAGCTCCTGGATGGGAGGGAGGATGAGACCCTGTCACTGTGTGGCTTCCAAGGCCAGAGAGGTTCCCACAGTGCTGATCTTGCAGCTGCTGACAACACCCATCCCTGGCTTCCCAGTGGAAACCAGAGTCATCTGCTAAGCAGCTGGGAGTATGGACAGAAGCCAGCAACATCTGTCCCCAGCATGTCCTGCAGACGTGCTGCTGGAAGACCCCAACCTGGCATGCGCTTGTGGCAGGAGAGGCCAACCACGACTCCAGCACGGAACCAAAACCTGGTCATTGGCTGTCACAACACACCCACCACCCTGTCACAGGCCTCACCTTGCAGGCAGAATCGCAGGCAGCCACATCCTGGTCGCTGCTGGAAGCTTTTGCCGCCAGCTCCTCATTCGTCACCGTGAAGGAGCGAACCGTTTCCTGCAGTGACTGACGCACCTTGGGGAAAGCAAGAGCCATGTCATGGCACCCAGCACCCTGAGCCGGCAGCACCCTGCCCCAGAAAGAGGAGTGGGATTGGCAGAAACATCAAGGACATGCAGGACAGATCAGGCTGTGGAAAACCAGCAGTGACCAGTGTGAACTCCCCACTTGCAGAATCCCACCTGCGGTAGGTATTAAAAGAGCCTCTAGGGATCATCTAGTCCAGCCTCCCTGCTACAGCAGGGTCACCCAGAGCAGGCTGCTTAGGATTGTAATGTCCAGGTGGGTTTGGAACCTCTCAGACAAGATGACTTCACAACCTCTCTGGGAAACCAGGTGAAGGGCTCTGGCACCCTCAGAGGAAAGAAGTTTTCCCTTGTGTTCACATGGAACCTCCTGGGTTCCAGTCTGTGTCCGTTGTCCCTTGTCCTGTTGCTGGGCAGCACTGAAAAGGGTCTGGTCCCATCCTGTCAACTGTCACCCTTTAGATGAAGAGCTTCCTCACAGCACCAGAACAGCAAGGTCTAGTGAGGGCTGAATCCAGAACATCTGAGTCCCAACACAGCTCATGGAGGGTAAGAGGCCCTCCTGTGTGGCACAGGTGTCCCCAGGACATGGTGTCACCTCATGAGCCTGACAGGGACATGACGACTGAAGTAGTACCAGGTGGGCACACAACAGATCCCACAGGGACACTGCTTGTACGAGGACCTTCTACAGGAGCACCTGTTCATTGTCTGCCCAGCCCAGAAAACTCCTCCTTCCCACAGGTCTCTCCTTACCTTCTTGCTGCTGCTCTCCCAGGACTCCAATAGATGATTCAGAAGCAAACTTAGAGGGGGGAAGAAAGAACAGGGCTCGATCAGAGGTTCAAATAAATTACTTAATACATTCCTGAAAACTAGCAAGTTAGGGAGCAGCAGGAACCAACCTGGACTGAGAGAGGTGCTTGGTGTAGAGCTGCCTCCAGACACTGAAGCTCAGGGGATCCAGGCTCAGGCACTGGCTCATGGAGGTTAGGAGCTGGGAAGAGACCACATAGCAGGTCAGCATACTTGATCTCAGCCCACAGCATGACACTTGTGACTTGGACTGGAACGTGAGACAACTGCCCTGGGCTGTATCCTGGCACAGCTGACCACCATGACCTCGTGCTGGCATCTCTCTGCTCAGACTCTGACACTGGGGAGCTGAGCTGGCAAGAGAAAAGGCCAATGCCTAGCCGTGCCAGGTGGCCAAGCTAGTGGATGGCAGAACCTCATGCCCAGTGCAGCAAGTAGGACGGGAAGGACAGGACCTGCTTGGCCATCCCTCCTCATTGGCACACCAGGGCTGCCAAGCAGTGACATGCTGGGACCAAGGGTGGCCATGCATCCCCCATTCAGGGCTCACCTCTTTTTTCATGCCAGGAGGGCAGCTCGGCGTTGCTCGGGAGAGGAAGGAGGGGAAGTAGGTGTGCAGTGTGGTCTCTGGCTTCGCGCCGAACGCCAGCACCTTCAGGCGAGGGTAGAGCTGCCGTAGCTCCTCCTGCAGGCTGAGGGAAGATTGCACTGGGGCTGCAGGAAGTGGCCAGTCTGCCCACTGGGGTGTACACCCCAAGGCACAGACCACACTGGGGAGTACTGGAGGGTGTCAGCATACTTGGGTGGCAGTGAGTTGTTGGGCATGAAGGCAAAGTCCAGGAGGGGGAAGAAATCCTTGGGTCCAATCATGCCAAAGCCTTTGGTCAGGTTTGGGTGCATCCTGTGTGGCACAAACACACTCCATGAGCTGGGACAGACATGCCAGGGGCCCCACACAGCCCTGGCGGGGTGGGGAAACAACCACCCTCAGCCTGGCATCGGTGGGTTCCCTCCAGTGGGACATATCAAATGCCAGTGGTTTCCAACCACAATCATCGGCCTTCACTGCTGCTGAAGGCCACACCACACAGGCAGCTCTGGGGCTCCAGCGGCCACATCCCAACCTGGCAGCAGCCAGCTGGGCAGGATGGCTGCAGGCAGCTGCATTTATACTCTGGGAGAAGGCAGCCAACCCATTCCCGGGCCTGTGGCCAGGCAGCCACCCTGATCCTTCCAGTGTCCTCACACCCTGGCTGTGGCCATGCTGCCAAAGGACACAAATCACAAGGGGGTTTGTGGAGCCACTTCTAGTGAACGGAGCTGGCAGAGTTGGCATTCCAGGCAGTGCTGGAGCCGCTGCCGTAATTCCCAGCTCACTTCCACCACGCTGAGGTGCCCATGCTGGAGACAGTGGCTGTCCCGACCGGTGGGAAGGGGGTGCAGAGCCACCTGTCCCAAAAAGCTCATCTGCCTGTGATGAGGGACACTGCTGGCACTTCTCACTGCAGCCAGGACCCCTGATGTGCCCGAGCATCACAAGCATAGGTGAAAACTGGGACCCTGTTCCTCAGAGCACTGTCCCTCCGGGCATAGACACTCACAGCAGAGCTGCTTTCCCAGGCTTGTGACAGCACCAGAGAAGCCTGGTCCTGGCGCAGGGTCACACCAGCGCTGCCATGGCCTCAGTGTTCAGCACTGGAGCCAAGGGATGGCTGAGCCACTTGCCTGCCTCAGGAGGCAACCAGGGCCAGCCAGGAAGTGCTCTGCTCCCACTCCACTTGAGGAAAGGCAGCAGCAGGGCCCCCGAAAATGCAAACATCCTGAAAGGGAGGTGTGACTCACATCAACAGACGGTCCAGGTAGGTAACAGCATACGGAGAGAGGGACTTGATTCCTAGCACCGGGAGCATGACACCGAGCCACACTATGGAGAGAGGCTGCGCTCAGACCAGGGAGCAGGAGGGACAAGACCATGGAGTCGCAGAATCATTTTGCTTAGAAAAGACTTTTAAGATCCAGTCTGTTAACCCAGCACTGCCAGGTCACCACTAAACTATGTCCCTCTGCACCACACCTACACAGCTTTTAAACCCGTCCAGAGATGACAACTCCACAAGTGCTCTGAGCAACCTGTTCTTGGGCTTGACAACCCTTTTGGGGAAGAAACTCATGCTCAACTTAAACTTCCCCAGCACAACTTGAGGCCATTTCCTCTTGCTGCTTGGGAGAAGAGAGCAACCCTCACCTCTTCTCAACCTCTTTTCAAGGAGTTGGAGAGAATGTCTCCTTTGAACCTCCTTTTCTCCAGACTCAAGAATTCCAGTTCCCTCAGCAGCTCCTCAGAAGACTTGTGCCCTAGACCCTTCAACCTGCTTTGTTGTCCTTCTTTAGACATGCTTCAGCACCTCAATGTCCTTCTTGGAGAGTGAGGGTCCCAAATCTGAACACAGTATTCATGATACAGCTTCAGGTCAGGGAGCAGGAGAGCTCCTGCTGCGCCTCCACACACTTAGATGCTCCCTAGCCATGCCACATGCTGCATCCATCAGCACAAGCAGTCCTCGGGTCCACAGGCAGCAACTTGCAGGACACTCTCTGTCCCGACAGGCAGGATTAGCCCTGCTGAGAGTCAGTGGTTCCCTGTTCCAGGCTGAGGGAAGACGCTCCATGGAGATGAGACCTCATGAAGGGCAGTTTCTGTCACTGTTTAGCCACCAAGGCTGAACAGGACATTGGAACCCACCCTTCTGAAAGCAATATGCTTCTTGTGACATCTCAAACTGCTCTGAAAGTAACTGAGCTCCAACAATGTCACCATGGAGTATTTGTGCCTCTACAAACACACTTCAGCACAAGTCACTCCTCTCTGCAGTGGTGACCAGACTTTAACACACAGCCAAGGAACAGAGGCACACGTAAGAAACCATCCAGCAGCAGCGAGCTGTAAGACACCAGACAGCAAACCCTGACCTGGCCTCATCATCGTTAAGCTTCATGATCTGAAGAGTCTTTCCCAACCCAAATGATTTTATGAGGACAGACGTTTTAGTAGGGCCTGTTGTGACAGGACATGGGGTGATGGTTTTAAACTAAGAGGGGAGATTCAGACTAGTTTGAGGGAAGAAACTGTGTATGCTGAGGGTGGGGAGACACTAGCCCAGATTGTCCAGACATAGTAGATGCTCTATTCCTGGAAATATTCCATGTGAGGTTAGACAGGACTCTGAGCAACTGTTTCTAGTTGAAGATGTTCCTGCTTACTGCATGGGGTTGGACTATATGAGTTTTGAAAGGTCTCTTTCCATCCAAACCATTCCATGATTCAATTATTCTGCTCTCAAAGGAACACCTGACAGACCTGCAGTGCCCTCACAGAGAGGTACACACAGTGGCTGCAGATGCTCCAGTTCCCAAGTGTCCAGCTGGAGCAGTCTGCCCCAAGGACCAACCCCCTCCAGCATTTCAGCAGCAGGATGGTGTATTTTGGAGCAGACCACATTCCTGGGCAGTACCAGGGTCACCCTGCCTCTCTTTCCACTGCCCAGGGAGGGATGGTTGGGACAGACACCCAGTTCACTGCTCCACATCTCTCACCTTTCAGGCCCTCGTGGAGGTCAGCTAGTCCAGCCTGTCCCAGTGCCCAGAGGACAGTTAGGCATTTCGCTGGCTTGTTCTGCTGGGACCGCAACACCTCCAAGTACTGGGGCAAAGACAAGACCCATTAGTTGAGAAGAGCCTCAGTTCATCCCAATGCTGCCTTACTTGATGGGGCTGCTGGTGTCCCAGGACCACAGCAGCTCCACCAGAACTTTGTGGGGCTGCCCAGCCAGGAGGGAGCAGGCTGATGTTGCCGGCAGAAGTCTGTGAACCCTGTCTCCATGATCCCATCACCCCTACACCCAATACACTCCATGCATCCATGATATGGATGATATAGGTGCTGTGAGAGCAACTGAGTATCCTCCATGGGTGCTGTGGACTCTCTCACTACAGTCCCACCACCCCAGTGAGAACTTCCCATGGGTAAATATAGGTGCTGTGGTTCCAACTGAACAACTGAGCACCTGCTATGGGTGCTGTGGATCTCTTCCTCACAGTCCCACCACCCCAGTGGGAACTTTCCATGGGCAAATATGGGTGCTGTGGTTCCAACTGAATACCTGAACACCTGCTACAAGTGCTGTGGATCCCCTTCTCACGGTCCCATCACCCCAACAGGCACTCTCCACACCAGCCCAGACCCAGGAAGGACCCTCAGCACCAAGTAAGCCTGGGAACATGCCAGTTAGGAGCAGGTGGAACAGCAAACCCCAGCTCTGGGGAAGCAGAGCTGGACAGCACCCAAGCCACAGCCATCACCTGCTGCTTTAAAAGGAGCAGGACCCCAGAAAGCCTCATTCCTACTCCATAGCTGCTTGGCCACCAAGGGTGAACATGTCCTGCTCCCTGCAAGAGCTGCCCAGAAAGACAGAGTTTTGGACAAGGTCTTTAAGGACAAGACACCACTCTACTCCAGTGCTTACAGCAGCTCCAGCACATCTGGGGAGATACTGGAAATGCTGGCCTCTCAGTATGGGGTACAGAGGAGCACAACGGCTTCACAGGTGGGACAACCCCGGAAGTCTCCAAAGGGCTTCCAATTATCAGGAACAGATGCTCATCATACAGCTGCTCTAGCAGGAGCAGCAGCACTCCCAGGGTGCAAACCAGGCTGCAGCTCACCTTGCCCAGGTTCGTGGTGGCAATTTTGGGTCTGTCCAGAAGTAGGGCCTGAATGCAGATCCTGTACCCGTGCAGCGATTCTCCTGAAACATGGCACAGAAGAAGTTTCTAAGCCATAGGCCACTTCAAATGTCCCACTCTGCCTGTGATAGACCCAGAAGTAGAGGAGGTAATGATCCTGTCCCTGCAGACCTGTCCTGGTGACCGGTTAATGAGGTCCAGATATAAGCCTCATAACAGTACCACAGGTCCTGCTCCCTCTATGGCTGCTCCCCACTCACCCTCTACCCAGGAGTCCCCACTGCAGGGCTCAGCAGGCTTTCAGGCCCTACAGATGCCTATAAACTCACCAGCAATTACCTAAAGCCCCCCAACAGCCCAGCTCTGCCCTTCAGAGCAGCAGCAAACAGGTGCAGTAACTGTCCCACATCAAGACCTCAAGTCCAGGAGCTTCCAGGGCTCATTTCCCCCTTGCTCATGTTCAAATGGAGAGGGTTACAGTGGAATTGTCACAGTTGCCAGGCATCACCCAGCAACCTCTTCTAGCTCTGCTGGCCTCTTGGATGGAAGCATGGCTGTGGAAGAGAACGGTTGCCCCGCAAACCCAGAATCTCAGCACGGTGGGGGTTGAAAGGGACCTCTGGAGATCATCTACTCCAATCCCTGCTAAAGCAGGGTCACCCAGAGCACGTTGTCCAGGATCTCAATGCTCAGGTGAGTACAGTCTCCCCAGGGGCTGGTTTGCACCTCAGCAGAGGAGCACTAACAGAGAACAATGGCCATGTTGGTGCCATAGACCTGCCAGCCACATCTTACCTGGGCTTTTGTCCAGCTCCTGCAGCATAGTATAGACACAGTGGTCAAAAAAGAGCTCCAGCACACTAGATGACTTTCCCAGCAAGGATCTAATGATGTTCCTTAGCTCCTTGTTCACCAGGCAGTATGGGTAGTCTGGAACCAATGCAAGAGTTTAGTGAGCACCAGTTTGCAAGACTCAGCTGCCACAAGAAGCTGGCCCAGCACAGGAGGTGGCCATGGCAAAGCACCTTGTCCTCACACAACACACAGTCAAAACCCAGCTTATTTCTTAGTTGTTCTGCACCAGATGCTTCTAACCTGGCAATGAGAGTTTCTGTTAAGTGCTGACACTGCAGGGTTTGGAGAAGGAGTTCTGCTCTGTTACCCACTGCCACCCTGACAACAAGTGCTCAAAGCACGCACAAACCAACACATCAAGCTTCAAAGGGATACCCAGCCAGAATCACTGAACCATCTCGGCTGGCAGAGATCTTTAAGATCAAGTCCAACCATTAAGGCAGTGCTATCAGGTCACCACCAAGCCACATCTTTGGTGCCACACCTACAAAGCTTTTCAATTCCTCCTGAGACAGGGAGGACAGTGCCCTGCCCACTGCCCTGGACAACAACCCTTTGGGAGAAAAAAAAATCCTATTCCTCACTTCTGACCTAAACCTCCCCTCACACAACTTGAGGCTAGTTCTTCTTGCCCTGTCACTTGTTCCTTGAGAGAAGAGACCCAACTTGCTGCAACCTCCTTTCAGAAGAATGCGGAGAACAAAAAGGTCTCTACCAGTCTTGTGCCTTTTCTATTACCAAGTTTCCAAGATGGCTTTTGCACAGAGAAAAACCTGTTTGGAGTAAGAGGAAAGCGAAGCCAAGCCCAAACATCTCAGTTCACAGGGAACCAGCCCAGACTGTGGGACAGGCTTAACCTGATCTGTCTCAGCCAAGGAGTTTTTTTATCCCTGTGACATCTGTGACTGTTCTGGTCCCACCTGCTCTGATGTTTCTGAAACCTGGCTCCACAGCAAGCTGGCCTCTAACCCATGCACTTCAGAAACTGCACAAAATGAACATGAGGAGGAAAACAGCACTGAAATCTTTCAGGTCTTCCTCCCAGGACCAAGACAGCTGGACTCGATCTTATGGGTCCCTTCCAGGTTAAACGATTCTATGTGAGAAACTGTCCAGAGGGGAAGCAAGAAGAGGCTCCTTCTTCCCAAGCACTGAGCCCAGCTGCCCCATGGCCCCTCTGCCTGGCTCCCTGTGGTTTTAAGGATGACTCCAATCTGTCCCAGATGTGGAGAAGCACTAGTCCCACGTGCCCAACAAAACACAAGGCCCTCCTTAGCAGTGGGGCAAGTCACTGACCGTGGGGGTGTTGACTGAGGGTGGGGTCACTCCGGGGAGCCTGCAGCTTGTAGTTGAGGTATCCAGCCAGGTCCTTTACCCAGACTGATGGGTTCTCAGGAAACATGCTTTGGCTCTTAGCCAGCTCCTTCTGCAGGTCTGCCAAGTCAAGCTGGAAGTGACATACAGAGAAATTCAAGGTAGGATATGCAGAACTGGTTCAAAAGTACCAAATGAAAAATGTGAACTTCTGCTTCTAAGGGGCTACTAGGCATGGAGGGAAACACTCCCCACTTCATCTCAAGACCTCTGCCTTTCCTGCATGGAAACCCTAGTCCACCACTGACTCGTGCAAATGGGTGCACTGGCCCAGAAGCAGTGTTTAGTTTTGTACTGGAAACACTGAAAAAAAATGCACCCAGGAACGAAAAGAATGACATGTAGGGAACTGCAGGTGCCTGAAGGGCTGCAGAGAGGCCCAGAGATGTCAGAAAGACAAGCTCTTCCCCTTCCCTCAGAGCCTCCTTCCAGTTTATTGCTCTGCTACTCTCCATGTACTCCATGGCATCACCCAGGACCAGTTGGCTCCATCCACACCATCGCTGAGCAGAGGCAGCTTGAGGCTGCAGCTTGGTGAGGATCAGCCCAGCATTGCCCTAGAGTGGCTGGTTTGGGCCAGCACTGTCAGGAAGCTGCACCAAGTCCTCCCATGGAGAAAGGAGCCCAGACCAATAAGACCCACTCCAGTCAACAAAGCACAAGGACAGGGAGCAGCCCAAGTTCCCTCACCACCTTCCTTCTGTGTGACACCACACTTATCACCTGCTTTCAAACGCAGATTATCTGCCAGCTCACAGGGAGGTCCTGTCCACACTCCAAAGTTAGAAGAGCAGCAAGATTTGAATGGTTGCTGGAAGCGCTGAAGTGTCTTAACTCTTCCTTCCACGAAGGATATCAGGTACATCATATTATCAAACCTGACCCAGGCATCTTTTGTTGTGTGTTTATTATTTTGTATGTGTGTTTTGTATTATGTGACTAACAAAAAAATAGCTGCTGCTATATCAGCAAACTGAACGAGGCTGTTGGGAAAGGCAGAGGAGCAGCAGTTGCACAATAGCTCAGTCACTGTTAAGCTGAGCAGTGCACTTACAGGACAAGTATACTGCAGCACAGGGCTGCTCTCCTGAGGAGTAATCTGCCCTGACACATCCAGAAGTAAAGCACTCGTTCTGCTCTCAGCTGTCTCTGTGCACAAAGCTGGATGTGGGGAATTGCTGAGTGACAGAAACCCCCTAACCTGCAGCAGAGGAGACTGAAAGTGCCCAGAGTACGAACAAGATGGTGCTAACAAGAAGCTGGACGTCTAAGCGCTACAGAAGAGCCATGCCAGGTAGCCATTTTTCCTCAACAAAAAGTCCATCTGGGGTTCCTTCCCAAAACCTGCCCATACTCAGACAAGAGAAGTAAACAAGTTCTGCAGATTTATCTGAAGCGCACAAGATGCAGAAACAGCTCTCTGGGACCTCACATAGCAAGACAGGGAGGATTCACTGATGAGGCTTTCTGAGGACTCCTCCCAGGCAGCAGACAAGGAGTGGGTGATGTGAGAAACCAGAAAATCCCTTCCAGCCAGCTCCTGCCTGCAGCAAAAGCACAACTCCAAACAAAAGAGGGATCTCCCAGACCAGCCCAGGGCTGCCAATGCACCAACACCATCTGTTCCACTCCCACAACAATCATGACCACCCCAAGCCACAGCCAAAGTGCTCCTCCCTGAGTGAAGGTGGGAACACCTTAATGAGTCTCCCAAGGTGTGATGAATCTGTGAAGCAAAGCTGAACCACGATGGGGCACCACATTCTTTGTGCTGCTCTCTTCAACTGGATTTAACTACCCCCTCAAAACTCCTGAAGCGGGGGAGAGCGAAGGCTACCAGAACACTGGCCAGCCTCGGGTACCCAGTTTCGGTTCTGCCACATTAAAGTGGGCTGGGAATGACTTGAGTGCTCTCAGGCCTGCAGGAACTGGGTGGGCTTGAGATGAGCGACCCGCGGACAGGTGTTGGCAGAGCGCTCACAAGGCACAGCTCAGCCAGGCACACTCACAGCTCTCAGGGCTTCCTCCAGTGTGCGGCACTTGCCCGGCTTGATGCTGGCATCATTTGACGATGGCTTCTTCGTGCTCTTCCCTGCGTGCTGCCTCCGATGCGGCTGTTCGGGAGCTGAGCTGGGAGGGACCTGCTCCTTGTTCTGTTTCTTCAGCGTCCTCTCAAAGCCCAGCTCGAAGATGGTGTCGGAAGTAGCAATGGGAGCTGGAACCGGGCGACAGGGGAGAGGGTGGCCGGAGAGCACGGAGAACACCGACAGACAGGGTGACACGGAACGGGGCCTGAGCCTCGGTGTGAGCTCCATGGCACTCGCCCATGGCCCCACCACCCCAACAGGGCCCGGTATCCCGACGGCCCGACCCACCGCTCCATGTCGCGTTGAAAAGTGGCCCAATCGCCCCAGGCAGGCTCTTCCCAGACCTCCGGGAGACCGCGCGGGACACCCGCACCCAGTACGCACTCACCGGCCAAGGGCAGCGCCCGGCCGGCGTTGGCCTCACCCAGGGCACGGCGGCTGCCCGTGCCGCCCGCAGTCCGCCGTCCCTTCCGCACCACTTCCCACCGTCCGCCTCCCGCCGAGCCCGTGCCCACCGCCGCCATCGCCGCGGAACCCTGGGGAGCGGCAGGCGACCGCGCGGTGCGCGTGCGCACAGCGGCCCGGCCTATTGGCTGTAGCCGCAGACACGCGCCGCGCGCTGCCCGTGCCACGTCCCCGCCCTGCCGGGTCAGAAGGCAGCCGCGGGCCCGCCTTGGCAGGGTGGGGACGAGGCTCTCCGGCCCCCAGGAGATGCCGCAACTTCCCGACCCGCCCTGTTCCGCACCCACAACGAGGCTGCCGGCGATTGGTCTCGGTCGCCAGTCCTATGCCCACCGGGCATTGCCAGTGTTGACCGAGCCGTTCTCCCGGGACACGGCACCGCGGGCCTCGGCCAAGGCAGGCCCAGGACAGAGTCGCAGTGGGAAGGTGGAGCCAGCAGAGCAGGGCGGGAGCATGCGGCCCTTGCCGCTACTGGCAGCTTCGCCAGGAGGCGGGGTCTTGAGGGGAGGGCGGCGCCACGGAGATCGCTACGCAGCCGGTCTGGCTGCTGGGGCGGGGCCTTGGAGAGGGGACGGGACCGCGGGTCCGCGCCGATGTCGCAGAGCCTCCACTGACCGACAGGGCGGGGGTCGCGCACCGGAGCAGGGCCATGGAGATCAGACACCGCGCAGGGTGCTGGGAGCTCACCCGTGCGCAGGGTGCTGGGAGCTCACCCGTCTGCAGTACAGCCGGGCTCGGGCAGGCGCGGGTTAGACGACACATGGGTGTGAGGAGCAGAACGGTGTTGTCGGAAGGCAGCGTGGTGGACGAGGTGTCTGTCGGCGTGTCCACGTGTTGAGTGTGTACCCACGTATTGAGTGTGTGCCCGGCGGTGGGCAGTGTCGGCGGGGGCGATACTAGGCATACTTCCCTGGCTGGGGAGATGTCATTATGAGGCCGGTGGGTTCCCCGGGGTAAGAGTCATCCTTAGTAGTCCGCGTGTGCTGGCCTGTGCGATTTTGCCAAATGCGGAAAACTCGACTGCACAGTTTGTGGTAGTGGGGGACTGCGTTCGGCTGTAGTACGAGCAGGTTGGTGTCGTTTTGTGTAACTTTACAGGAAAAAGGAAGTTGTGGTTGCAAGAGGGGTCAAACGACGACGCGGCTTTCTTCTGGGCACGGTGAGGGTAACAAGGATGCGCGATTCGCTACGTCCTTGAGCAGGGCCGGCTCTGAGCACTCGCTGCTCCAAGGCTGGCTGTCTCGTTGTTCCGCAGGTAACCACTTATGCTCTGACATGGGCCTTGAAAACCACGAAGCCTCCCCCATTTCGGTAGGAGCCGTCCCCCGTATAGGAAATAAAACTGTATCATAATCCGTACTTTATGTCCTTGCCACCCGATTCCGAAAGCCAGACACTTTCAGTGGGAAGCCTCACAACTCAAAACTCGAATTCTGGTCATCGCGCATTGTTTCTCCATTTCTGTTTTCGTAACCAAAAAATCAGGGGAGAGCGCTCCGGCGGCTTGGCGGCGGCGGCGACAACCGAGTGAGGAGGCGCGTGCAGCGCGGCAGCAGCGGCAACGGGAGGATCCGGGGCGGGGCCGGGCCGGGCCAGCCCCCGGGGCGGGGCAGATGCAGCACCTGGGGGTAACCTGCGGGCCAGCGCCAATTCTACCGCTCGCAGCAAGTGTCCGGCTGCTGAGCACGGGCAGGATAGGTTCCTAAGGAGCGAGAAAGGAGAGTAACAACTCTCAGCTTGGCCGCAGCAGCTCGGTGAGGAGACGAAGGCACCGACTAACGGGACTACCACAACAGAGCAGAGCTTCACCGCCTGCAGTACGCTAATGCTGTTCTCGTCTGTCTTTGCTAACCAAAAAAACAGGGGAGAGCGCGAACGCAGTCCCCCACTACCACAAATTATGCAGTCGAGTTTCCCGCATTTGGGGAAATCGCAGGGGTCAGCACACCCGGAGTGCAAAGGATGAGCCTCGCCCTGGGAAAACCACCTGCCTGATCATGGTGTCTCCCCTGCCAGGTAAGTATGCTTTGCTATACACCACCACCACGCCGCACGCCGGCGCACGCACACTCAACACGTGGATACCCACCCCTGCACCCCACAGACGCCCCGCACATCCAAACAGCCTCCTTCCCGACAAATCTGTCTCGCAGACACCCCCTTTCACCCCCGCCGTCTTGCCAGAGCCCGGCTCCACGGCCCACAGCTGAGAAACCGGCAGCCTGCGCGGTCTCTGATCTGCATGGCCCCGCCTCGGGCCCCTAAGCCCAGCCCCGGCGCTTCGTGCCCGCTCTGCCGCCAGCGGCGCTGTCTCTTGTGGCCGTCCCGCTCTTCCCAAGAGCTCGCCCCCGATGCCGCCTCAACTGCAGGCGATACGCAGGACCCCTCGCTCATCGCGGCTTGGCGGGTCGCTGCCGCACTGGAACCTTCCGCTCTCAGAGTGGAGGCAGACCGAGCTGCAGCCCGCAGAGCGGGACAGACGCGGGGACAGCTGTGGCAGGGACCCGAGGGGCACTGCCTCTCTGGAGCAGCCAGTGCGAGCGCCCGGGGCAGGAGGGGGCCTTCAGAGGCAGTTCAGGGCTACGCGCTGATTAACGAAGGAGTGAAGGGTCTGGCGAGGATCTACCGGCCAGAGCCACCCGTTTCCGCTGCCGGTTCCGCATCGCGAGCCCGCAGCCACCTTCCAAGCATTGGCCGAGGGAACCAGGTCCTGCTCACAGCCTGGCCCCGAGTGCCGTCAGCTCCAGTTTCACTCCTAGACAGCGTATCGCGCGCCGGTCCGGACCTCGTCCCGCTACGGCGGGGAAATGGCAGGGAGCCGTCGAGAAAGGCAGAACGACAGGAACAGCGCCGCTGGCGGCAGAGCGGGCACGAAGCGCCGGGGCTGGGCTTAGGGGCCCGAGGCGGGGCCATGCAGATCAGAGACCGCGCAGGCTGCCGGTTTCTCAGCTGTGGGCCGTGGAGCCGGGCTCTGGCAAGGCGGCGGGGGTGAAAGGGGGTGTCTGCGAGACAGATTTGTCGGGAAGGAGGCTGTTTGGATGTGCGGGGCGTCTGTGGGGTGCAGGGGTGGGTATCCACGTGTTGAGTGTGCGTGCGCCGGCGTGCGGCGTGGTGGTGGTGTATAGCAAAGCATACTTACCTGGCAGGGGAGACACCATGATCAGGCAGGTGGTTTTCCCAGGGCGAGGCTCATCCTTTGCACTCCGGGTGTGCTGACCCCTGCGATTTCCCCAAATGCGGGAAACTCGACTGCATAATTTGTGGTAGTGGGGGACTGCGTTCGCGCTCTCCCCTGTTTTTTTGGTTAGCAAAGACAGACGAGAACAGCATTAGCGTACTGCAGGCGGTGAAGCTCTGCTCTGTTGTGGTAGTCCCGTTAGTCGGTGCCTTCGTCTCCTCACCGAGCTGCTGCGGCCAAGCTGAGAGTTGTTACTCTCCTTTCTCGCTCCTTAGGAACCTATCCTGCCCGTGCTCAGCAGCCGGACACTTGCTGCGAGCGGTAGAATTGGCGCTGGCCCGCAGGTTACCCCCAGGTGCTGCATCTGCCCCGCCCCGGGGGCTGGCCCGGCCCGGCCCCGCCCCGGATCCTCCCGTTGCCGCTGCTGCCGCGCTGCACGCGCCTCCTCACTCGGTTGTCGCCGCCGCCGCCGAGCCGCCGGAGCGCACGTGGAGCCGCCATGGGCCGCCTGGTGCTGCAGGACGGGACGGTGCTGCACGGACGCCCCTTCGGGGCTACTGGGGCCGCCGTCTCCGGGGAAGTCGGTGAGGGCGGCCGGGCGGGGCTACACTGCGGCCGGGACGGCGGCGGATATCGGAAGGCGGCCCGAGCGCGGCGAGCTGTACCAGGAGGGGAGGGCACACGGCGACAGAAGTGGGGGCTGCCCTGGGTGATGGGGAGGGATCGGCCGTTCCCGGGCCTCACTGTCTTTGCCGGGCGGGCGGGACGAAATGCGCGGTCCCGCCATCCCCAGCCCCGCTTCCTCGCCCGCAGTATTCCAGACTGGCATGGTGGGTTACCCGGAGGCCCTCACCGACCCGTCCTACAAGGCGCAGATCCTTGTGCTTACTTACCCGCTGGTCGGTAATTACGGGGTGCCCCGGGACGAGACCGACCCCTTTGGCCTCAGCAGGGTGAGTAGGCGGGGACCAAGGGCGGAGGGCATGGGGCAGCGTGACCCTGCAGCGGTCCGTGGGGCGCCCTCTCCCTGCCTGCGGCACGGTGGGCAGCGGGACGTGGGGCATCTTGTCCCTGCAGCTGTGCCGCTGCAGCTCCCGGCGCTGCCAGCTGGCGCCGGCGGCCGACGTGTGGCTGGGCGGGCCGATGCAGGGTGCCAGGGCCGGGGAGCGGGCACCGGGGCGGCACGTGCGGCGGTGGGCGGAGGTTTGACGCCGAGGTCTGTGGGCCCGAAGCTCTCCGGTCCGACGTGTTTCCAAGAGAGGACCGGGTCTGGGCGAGGGGGAACCCCTGAGTGCTGATGTGTATGGCTCTGCCGGGTCCCACGCCCCAAAACTGGGGCAAGGCAGAGCTGCCTGAGTTGCCTGCTCAGGCCCCATGCCCCTCCTAGCTCCTGGGCTCCGCTGCTCATCCCGGGACAGAGTCCAGGCCCCGCCGTGGTTTAGAGCCTCCCCCGCGCTGACTCCGGGACTGCCCTGCCCATCTCAAGTCTTTGGCCCCACTCTCGCTATCTGCAACCCTCTTCGGGTTCCTACTGCGTTTCTGCAATCCTGCTTTGGGAACCAGAGCCCTAATCCCATGGGACAGGACCCACTGGTGTGTGCGGGGCTCCCGGTGGGGCTGTGGCAGAGAAATCGAAGCTTTCTGATGTGCTACTTTGAGCTGAGGGGTCCTGCGGTGCGGAGAGCTGTGATGCAGCAGCGACGGGCTGGGGCTCCCAGAACTGAGGGACAATCAGCTGGACCAAGCCCCAGCCTTGCAGGACTGGGTGGGGAGGCACTGACAAATCTGTGTGTCATATCGGAGGGCTGCGGGGGTGGGGGGGCAGGGCTGGGCCTGTGTCATGGCCCACCTTCAACCCTGGGCTGTAGCTATCCTGCTGTGTCCCATGACAACAGTCAGACCAGGTGCCTGAGGAGCACACAGGGCTCCTCCCAGGTGGCTTCCTACCTGGCCATGTTGACCCTCCCCTCCTGCAGTGGTTCGAGTCCAGCAAGATCCACGTGGCTGCACTAGTGGTGGGCGAGTGCTCGGAGACCCCCAGCCACTGGAGTGCATCACGCTCCCTTCATCAGTGGCTGAAGGAGCAGAACATCCTCGGGCTGGAAGGTGGGACTGAGGGGATTGTGAGGTTGGGTGTGGGAGGGACCTGGGGGCTGGAGACCAGGGACACCAAGTTCTGGACTAGGCTTCTCTACATGCTGGAATATACCCTCTGGAGCTTGACATATTCTTGGTGGTTGGGGATACAGTGGGATGATGCTTGACGTGGGTCAGGGCCATGGAGTTGTGTCTCACAACCTGCTGCAGGGGTTGACACCCGGGCTCTGACAAAGAAGATTCGTGAGAAGGGGACGCTGCTGGGGAAGCTGGTGCCTGATGGGATCCCTGAGGATAGCCTCTGCTTTGAGGACCCCAACAAACGGCACCTGGTGCAGGAGGTGTCGCTGAAGGTGGGGATGGAAGGGCTGACACCAGACTTGAGGCATTTTGAGGGTGGCAGAGGACACTGGCAGTGGAATGGAGGTGTGATGGCGTTGATGAAGGAGTTGACATTGGGCTGGAGAGTGGCAGAGGGTGCAGATGCTGGGCTGGGGGGCATTAGGGTGGCAGGGGGCTGAGAAGGGCTGGTGGTGGGCTGAGGCTTGGCAGAGGTAGCTGGTCCCAGATCAAGAGCTGAGGTGCCTCACACTCACCCCTCCACAGACACCCCATGTGTTCAACCCCAGTGGGTCGCTGCGCATCACGGCCATTGACTGTGGCCTCAAGCACAACCAGGTGCGGTGCCTATGTGAGCGAGGGGCAGCTGTCACTGTAGTGCCCTGGGACCACCCACTGGATGCCACAGGTGAGGTGGCAAAAGCTGGGGACATCACAGAGCCTTGCCCTGAGGTGATGGTGGTGGGGCCCATCTCCTTGGCCAGTAGGAGAGGCAAAAGGAGCTGTGTTCTGCTCTATGCTGGAGGGTTGGGGAGCCTTAAAATTGTCCATCCACTACAAGGATGGGGGACATGGGCTTAAGATGCCTTGTTCTGCTTGGCATGGGGGACTCTGGACCATGGTGTGACCCTTCATATGACAGACTGTGGAGGGCTGTTGGACTGAGGGGAACCTTGCTGCTAATGGGATGAGTGTTGTGGCATTTGTGGGGTTAGTATGATCCTGCTGGAGTGTCAGGGATACTGTGTGCTCAGGCTGCTGGTAGCTGGTGGAGAACATGCTGCAACTCGGTAGGACTTTGCAGGGCGGGGGGGGGGGGGCAGGGGCACCCTGCTGTGACTCTGCAAGGCTTGTGGGAAGCTGGAGGCTCCTTCTGTCACACAGCAGGGCTTTGGGTGGTGGGCAGGGACCCCACTGTGGCCTTGGAGGTTGCTGTTCTGATCTCATTGCTGTCTCGACACAGACTTTGACGGACTTTTTATCAGCAATGGCCCTGGGGACCCGCAGCTCTGTCAGGAGACAGTCTCCAGTCTGCGCCGGGTTCTGGACATGCCACAGCCCAAGCCAGTCTTTGGGATCTGCCTGGGGCATCAGCTGCTGTCGCTGGCCATTGGTGGCCACACCTACAAGATGAAGTGAGCTGGGTTCTGGGGTAGAGGTGACCACACTGGGGTCCCGACTGCCCTGGGGCTGACTGCCATCTGTCCTGCCACCCCAGGTATGGGAACCGTGGGCACAACCAACCATGCCTGCATGAGGACACACGTCGCTGCTTCATCACAGCGCAGAACCATGGCTTTGCAGTGGAGACAGGCAGCCTGCCGCCTGGCTGGGCACCCCTCTTCACCAACGCCAATGATGGCTCCAATGAGGGCCTTGTCCACCAGCACAAACCCTTCTTCAGGTGGGTGCAAGGACAGGGCTGGAGGGACTGGGATGGGAGCTCAGGGCTGTGCACAGCCCTGCCTGATGCCCTTCCTGTGCAGCGTTCAGTTTCACCCAGAGCACCGTGCTGGTCCCACGGACCTGGAGGGCCTCTTTGACATCTTTGTGGACACTGCACGGGACTTGCAGAGTGGGGAAGGCAGCACCCGGACAGGTGGGTACAGGAAGGGAAGGGCATGGCTGCATCCTTGGTGTTGGGGCTATGGGCAGGACTGTGGCACAGGGCCTGTGGGGCTGGGGCTCTGCAGAGGGCTGCGTGTGGCCCTGGTTCCAGTATGTCCTGTTTCCCTCAGTACGGGAGCGCCTGCGGGACTGGCTGACTTACTCCGAGGTGCCGACGAGGGTTCAGGATTTGGTCCGGCCCCGCAAGGTGCTGATCCTGGGCTCTGGTGGCCTCTCCATTGGGCAGGCAGGAGAGTTTGACTACTCGGGGTCACAGGTGAGCACCCACTTAGGGTAAACAGGGAAGCAGTGAGGGTCACCAGGGCCACCAGCTGTGACCCCTGTGCTCCCTATAAGGCCATCAAAGCACTGAAGGAGGAGAACATCCAGACGGTGCTGATCAACCCAAACATCGCCACGGTGCAGACCTCTAAGGGGCTGGCAGACAAGGTCTACTTCCTCCCCATCACTCCCGAGTATGTCACCCAGGTGAGCACCCTGGGACACTGGGGCAATTTTGGGGGTGAAGAGGATGTCTTGGTGGGCTGTGGGATGGCAGAGAGGCTAATAGAGAGAAGGACAAGGTGGAGGGATGCTTGTGGGGCAGCATGGGCACAAGACACATTTTGTGGAGCTGCCCCACTGCACTGTACTCCAGGTGATCCGGAATGAGCGTCCCGATGGGGTGCTGCTGACCTTTGGGGGACAGACGGCCCTCAACTGCGGCGTGGAGCTGACCAAAGCGGGTGTGCTGGAGCGGTACCACGTGCAGGTGCTGGGCACCCCAGTCACCTCCATCGAGATGACAGAGGATCGCAAGGTCTTCGTGGAGAAGATGGAGGAGATTGGGGAGCACGTAGCACCCAGCGAGGCTGCTGCTTCCCTGGAGCAGGTCTGGGCTTGGTCAGGGGGCAAGGTGGGGTCCAGAGTGCTCTCCTCCCCATGTCCATCATGACCTATCTTGCTGCTCTCTGCAGGCACAGGCAGCAGCTGACCGGTTGGGATACCCAGTGCTTGTGCGCTCTGCCTATGCCCTCGGCGGCCTGGGCTCCGGCTTCGCCAACACCCGGGAGGAACTGGTGGCACTGGTGAGCCAGGCCTTCACCCATACCTCCCAGGTCCTGGTGGATAAGTCCCTGAAAGGCTGGAAGGAGATTGAGTACGAGGTGGTACGGGATGCCTACAACAACTGTGTCACGGTACGGGTTGGGGTGACACCCCCAGGGCTCTTCTGAATGTTGGAGGTGTGGGGTAGAGGGGTCTGGCTGGACCTCATCCCCAGGGAAGGCTCCCAAGCCCCTTCTGTGCCACTTGGAGCTGCACATCTTGAGGCAGACCCTGACACCCTCCGTGTTCTGTGGGGGCTTCAAGACATGGGGTGACCCTGGGGGCTCATGTCTTTGTTCTGCTAGGAGCTTCTGTCATCCACTAGATAGGGGAGGGGGCAGTGGGAGTTGAGAGGAACCTGTGAGGGGTAGTGAGTCCACTCCAGCCTGCAGTGACCTGCCATTCACTACCCAGGTGTGCAACATGGAGAACCTGGACCCACTGGGGATCCACACGGGTGAGTCCATCGTGGTGGCTCCCAGCCAAACCCTCAATGACACAGAGTACTTCATGCTGCGGCGCACAGCCGTGAAGGTGGTGCAGCACCTGGGCATTGTGGGCGAGTGCAACATCCAGTTTGCCCTGAACCCTGAGTCTGAGCAGGTAAATGTGACTCCCACCCTCAAAAGCCCTGGCTGCCCCCGGAGAGCCTTGGGCTGCCCCTTCTCCTGCCTCTGGCTGTCCTCGCGTTCATCCTTGTCACTTTTTGTGCCCTCCATGTGCGAGTGGCCTTTTGGTGCCAGCCCAGCACCAGGGAGATGCTGGGCTAGGGGGACACATCCTGCTGACCCCACTAACCCTACTGCCTGCAGTACTATATCATCGAGGTGAACGCTCGGCTCTCCCGCAGCTCAGCCCTAGCCAGCAAGGCCACTGGCTACCCTCTGGCTTATGTGGCTGCTAAGCTGGCCCTGGGCATCCCCCTGCCCATCCTCAGGTAATGGCACTGGTCAGGGCACTGCTCTGGCAGCCCAACACCCCTCCTTTGGCACAGCCCTGTTCACTGATCCCCACCCTCTCCTCAGGAACTCTGTCACCAATTCCACCACGGCCAACTTTGAGCCCAGCTTGGACTACTGCGTGGTGAAGATCCCACGCTGGGATCTCAGCAAGTTCCTGCGTGTCAGCACCAAGATTGGCAGCTCTATGAAGAGTGTGGGTGAGTGCAGGGTGGGCAGTATGGGGGCAATAGGGTGGGTCATGGGTGTGGGGCCCAGCTGCTCATGGCCTTGTCCACAGGGGAGGTCATGGCTATTGGGAGGAACTTTGAGGAAGCTTTTCAGAAGGCACTGAGGATGGTGGATGAGAACTGTGTGGGCTTTGATCACACTGTGAAACGAGCCTCAGATGTGGTGAGTGCCAGGAAGACCTAGGGGGGTGTGGGTAGGAGGTGGCTGTCCAGTCTCTGCCCAGCTACACTCACCTCCTGGCTTGGCAGGAGCTGGAGACACCAACAGACAAGCGGATCTTCGTGCTGGCAGCCGCGCTGCGGGCTGGCTACTCCATCGAGCGGCTCTATGAGCTGACCAAGATCGACCGCTGGTTCCTGCGCAAGATGAAGAACATCACAGACCACGCAGAGCTGCTGGAGTCATACCGCGAGGAGCAGAGCACCATGCCACCCGCCGTGCTCATGCGGGCCAAGCAGCTTGGCTTCTCCGACAAGCAGGTGGCCCTGGCCGTGCTCAGGTGAGGCAGGCGGGAGATGGCCCCACTCTGTGTCCCTGTCCCGTGTTTTGTGCCAGCGCTCACCCCACCCCTTGCAGCACCGAGCTGGCTGTGCGGAAGATGCGGCGTGACCTGCAGATCCTGCCAGTGGTGAAGCAGATTGACACGGTGGCAGCAGAGTGGCCAGCCCAAACCAACTACCTGTACCTGACCTACAACGGCACTGAGCATGACCTGACCTTCCGTGAGCCCCACGTCATGGTTATCGGCTCTGGCGTCTACCGCATTGGCAGCAGCGTGGAGTTTGACTGGTGTGCTGTGGGCTGCATCCAAGAGCTCCGCAAGGTCAGCTGGGCCCCATGGGGTCGCTGGGTCTGGTGTCCCTGGTCAGAGGATGAGATGGGGAGGAGCAAGGGATCCTTGGCCTGACCCTGCCCTGCTCCCTCGGTAGATGGGCTTCAAGACTATCATGGTGAACTACAACCCTGAGACAGTAAGCACTGATTATGACATGTGTGACCGCCTCTACTTTGATGAGATCTCCTTTGAGGTGAGCAGTCGTGGAGGCCCTTCCTGCTGTGGGGCAGGATGGGAGTTGCCCTGGGCTGCATCCTACCTATCCCTTTGCCCTGCGTGGTGTTACAGGTGGTGATGGACATCTATGAGTTGGAAAATCCTGAGGGGGTGATCCTGTCCATGGGTGGGCAGCTGCCTAACAACATCGCCATGGCCCTGCACCGGCAGCAGTGCCGCATCCTGGGCACCTCCCCGGAGGCCATCGACTCAGCGGAGAACCGCTTCAAGTTCTCCCGCCTGCTGGACTCCATTGGCATCAGCCAGCCCCTCTGGAAGGAGCTCTCTGACATGGAGGTGGGGGTCATGGAGATGGCTGATGAGGGCAGTGGGGCTGCCCTGTAGGGGACTGGTCCTTGACACGTCCCCTGAGGGTGCTGTCTCCCTCACAGTCAGCCAAGCACTTCTGTGGCAAGGTGGGATACCCCTGCGTCGTGCGCCCCTCCTACGTTCTCAGCGGTGCTGCTATGAATGTGGCTTACTCAGACAGCGACCTAGAGAAGTTCCTGAGCAATGCTGTGGCTGTGTCCAAGGAGCAGCCCGTTGTCATCTCCAAGTTCATCCAGGAGGCCAAGGTCCATCCAGGAGGCTACTCCAGCCCCTGAGCACCCCTGGTCCCCGTAAGAGCCTAATCATCCTACTCTGGTGCCAGTGCTGGGCCATCACCATGTTCCTGTTTGCAGGAGATTGACGTGGATGCTGTGGCCTGTGATGGTGTGGTGGTAGCCATTGCCATCTCAGAGCACGTGGAGAATGCTGGGGTACACTCAGGTGATGCCACACTGGTTACACCGCCCCAGGACATCACACCTAAGACACTGGAGCGTATCAAGGCTATTGTCCACGCCATCGGGCAGGAGCTGCAGGTCACCGGACCCTTCAACCTGCAGCTCATTGCCAAGGTACCTCAGAAGAGGGTCCATTGCAGTTGGCATGGTGTGGTGTGGGAGGATGCTTTGCAACCCTGCACGAGACTTGTGCTGTCTGTTCTCCCACAGGATGACCAGCTGAAGGTGATTGAGTGCAACGTAAGAGTCTCCCGCTCCTTTCCCTTTGTCTCCAAGACCTTGGGGGTGGACCTGGTGGCACTGGCTAGCCAAGTGATCATGGGCGAGGATGTGGAGCCTGTGGGGCTGATGACAGGCACAGGCATCGTTGGTGTCAAGGTGAGCAAGGGATGTGGGGGCTGGGCTGGGGCTTGTATTTGGGCAGCCCCTGAGCTCCCTCTGCCCCCAGGTGCCCCAGTTCTCCTTTTCACGCCTGGCTGGTGCCGATGTGGTGCTGGGCGTGGAGATGACCAGCACAGGTGAGGTGGCCTGCTTTGGTGAGAACCGCTGTGAGGCTTACCTGAAGGCCATGCTTAGCACCGGTTTCAAAATCCCCAAGAAGAACATCCTGTTGACCATTGGCAGCTACAAGGTGTGTGGGGCTGGGGTGAGGGACAGAGTGGAAGCTGGTGCCTCCCCTCCACCCTCTGACCAGCCCTGGGGTCATTGCAGAACAAGAGCGAGCTGCTTCCAACAGTGCGGACCCTGGAGAGCCTTGGCTACAAGCTGTATGCCAGCCTTGGCACTGCTGACTTCTACACTGAGCACGGCATCAAGGTTGGGCTGGGGGTCCGGTAGGGCTGGACATGATCTCGGCAGAGGTATAAGGAGTCCTGATGGATGTCATTGCTGGCAGGTGAAGGCTGTGGACTGGCACTTTGATGAGGCAGATGGTAGTGAGGCTGGTGCCCGGGAGACCCAGCGCAGCATCCTGGACTACCTGGCTGAGAACCACTTTGAGATGGTCATCAACCTCTCAATGCGCAACTCAGGGGGCCGACGGCTCTCCTCCTTTGTCACCAAGGGCTACCGCACTCGGCGCCTAGCTGTTGACTACTCCGTGCCCCTCATCATTGACATCAAGTGCACCAAGCTCTTTGTGGAGGTGGGCTAGGGTGTGGTGGGGCCAAGGGCTGGCTGGGGTAGGTGAGTCTCATTGTGACTACTGTAGGGTGGGTGCTCTGCATGGGCATTGCTGCCATACGGTCGGTTTTGGGGTGCAGCTGAGACTGTTGTCCTCTTGGCCTTGTTGCTGAGCCCTGACCCCACAGCTGCTGTCTCTGCAGGCGCTGGGCCAGATCGGGGCAGCCCCTCCACTGAAGATGCATGTGGACTGCATGACCTCCCAGAAACTCATCCGTCTACCGGGTAGGTGGGACTGGGGCCACGGCAGGGGCACGGGGGCTCTGTAGGTGCAGCATGGAGACAGAGCAGTGCTGGGAGCCAGGCTGGGGGCTCACAGAGTACTCTGAGGAGAGGAGGCTTCCCCATGGCCAGGGACTACCTGTGCCAACACTGCCTCGCTCCCCAGGGCTGATCGACGTCCACGTCCACCTCCGTGAGCCAGGTGGCACACACAAAGAAGACTTTGCATCAGGCACAGCAGCTGCCCTGGCCGGTGGTGTCACCATGGTGTGTGCCATGCCCAACACCAGTCCTGCCATCACTGATGCTGCCTCCTTCACCCTGGTTCAGAAGGTGAGGGGCTGCTGCCTAGCCCAAGGCTCACACCCCCTAGATGGGCACTGGTGCCCCAAACTCTGTTGCCCCAGCCTGGCACTCACCACCTCTTACTCTGCAGCTGGCTGAGGCTGGTGCCCGCTGTGACTTTGCCCTCTTTCTGGGGGCTTCCCCGGAGAACGCCAGCTTGTTGGGACCCCTGGCCGGGGCAGCTGCTGGGCTCAAGCTCTACCTGAATGACACCTTCTCCAGCCTGCGGATGGATGACGTGTCACTGTGGATGGAGGTGAGCCACTGTGGGCACCGGGCTCAGTCCACCTCCTGGCACTTTGTGCTACCCAGCCCTGTGTTATCTCTCCCTCAGCACTTCGAGCAGTGGCCGCAGCACCTGCCAGTGGTGGCACATGCAGAAAAGCAGACGGTGGCTGCTGTCCTGATGGTGGCCCAGCTGTACCAGCGCCCCGTGCACATCTGCCACGTGGCCCGCAGGGAGGAGGTGAGTGGTGGGGGGACTCTGGAACTCAGCAACAGGGTGTAGGGCTGTCTGGGGCTCCCACCTCACCATGGCTCTCCCAGATCCTCCTCATCAAGGCAGCCAAGCAGAAGGGAGTCTTGGTGACATGCGAAGTGGCCCCACACCACCTTTTCCTGTGCCGGGATGACCTGGGGCGCCTTGGGGAGGGCCGAGCGGCTGTGCGGCCGGCGTTGGGCACACGCCAGGATGTGGAGGCTCTCTGGGAGAACATGGACACTATTGACTGCTTCGCCACGGATCACGGTGAGCTCAGGGGAATGGTGGGAGTGTGGGGTGGGGACAGCAGTGCATCCCTGAGTGACTAGCCCCATCCTGCAGCCCCACACACACTGGAGGAGAAGCAAGGACAGGAGCCACCTCCTGGCTACCCTGGCCTGGAGACGATGCTGCCGCTGCTACTGACTGCTGTCTCTGAGGGACGGCTCACTGTGGAGGACATCATCCAGCGCCTCTATGAGAACCCCCGCAAGATCTTTGGGCTGCCAGCACAGGAGGACACCTACGTGGAGGTGGGTCCCTGCCCACCCACTCCAGATCTGGCCTTGCCAATGCAGGCCCTGACCTACTGTTCTGGCAGGTGGACCTGGAGCATGAGTGGATCATCCCCAGTGCCATGGCCTTCTCCAAGGCCCGCTGGACACCCTTTGAGGGCATGAAGGTGAAGGGGACAGTGAGGAGGGTAGTCCTACGTGGGGAAGTCGCCTACATTGACGGGCAGGTAAGGTCATGGGTCTCCCTACCTTGGTGTTTAGAGGTTCTCCCATCCCATCACTAACAACACTGCCAACCCATAACCCATGGCTGCAGGTGCTGGTGTCCCCCGGATATGGGCAGGACGTGAAGAAATGGCCCTCAGGAGTTGTGATGGCATCACATGCAGCCCCTACCAAGGAGAGCACAAAGGTACCAGGGGTAGGTTTGAGGCTGATGGCAGGAGTCAGGGGGTGTTCTTTTGGTGCTCTGGCTCCAGCTCTGTCTCTCCTTGCAGACACCTGAGCGGCCCAGGCATGTGGTAGCTGCTGAGATGCTACGTGGCCGAGCTTCCAGCCCCCGCCGAGGTGGCCCTGCGGGTGAGGGTCGCTTCCACCTCCCTCCTCGCATCCATCGGGCTTCTGACCCTGGGCTGCCAGGTAGGGGGGCCTAGGGTGGCAAGGGGCAGTGTAGCATATTGGGTGGCAAGGCAGCGAGTGTGTGCCGCCCAGGGCCACGGCTGGGTGGCCCTGCTGACACCGGCCCTTGTGTCCCGTTCAGCGTTCCGGAGGCTGGGAGCCGTGCACCGCCCGGGCGCCCGAGGCACCGGTAATGTTGTAGGGGGGACTCACTCAGACAATGAGACGCGGCCGTACTAATGGCACTAACCGCAGCCATGAGTGCATCCTCCCCCAGGTGCCGTGCCAGCTGCAGGCTGCCCTCATGCCACCCCAGCACAGACCTCTTCCTGCACCTTGGAATGAAGCTGGGCACTGCAGGACAAGGCATGGCTGTGCTTGCCTGCTCCCTGCCTGGACGGCACCTCGGGGACCCTTCACCTGCCAGAGTGATTTGGGTTCCGTCCGATTGCGTTTTGTGGGGCACGTGGGGAGAGGGGCACAGCACTATGCTGGGGCTTCACCAGTCTCTGGGTGGCCATAGCCCTGGTATCAGGGTCTGCCATGCTTTTGCCTAGTGCTGCTGAGCACCGGGAGGGTTATGTCGTGCTGCCAGCACCCTGGGATAATGAAGCCCAGGGTGCTGTGGCTGCTTCCACCCTCTAATGCTACCGCTCTTCATCTCCCACTCCAGCTGAGGATGCCCGTGAGAAGGCCAGCAAGAAGGCAGCGGAGGCAGGTGAGTGCTGTGGGAATCTGGGCACTAGCAGCAGGCTGGGCTCCAGGACCACTCACATCAGCTGACCAGCTGCTCTCTGTGCCACAGATCCAGCTGTGATCCAAGACAGCTACTTCTATCCACCGGGCCCCTTCCCACGTCAGGCATCTCCCCAGGGTGCACCCCACTTCCAGACCTCCCCGCTGCTGCATCCCCTTGTTGGGCAACACATCCTTTCTGTCCAGCAGTTTTCCAAGGAACAGGTGACTGGGCTGGTGGTGGGCACCAGGATGAGCATTGGAAGTGTGATGTCTTGTGCCTATGGCTGATCCACCTCTCCCTGCAGATGTCACATCTGTTCAATGTGGCGCACACCCTCCGCATGCTGGTGCAGAAGGAACGGAGCCTGGACATACTTAAGGTGAGATGGGCAAAGAGCAGCTGCCCAGGCACCCCAGGCAAGGCTGTGGGAGCCATGTGCCAAGCGCAAGTTCCCCTGGGCTCCTTGAAGTAATGGCATGGCACCCACAGGGCAAGGTGATGGCATCCATGTTCTACGAGGCAAGCACACGGACCAGCAGCTCCTTTGCAGCAGCAATGAGCCGGATGGGTGGCTCCGTCCTGTCTTTCTCAGAGGCTACCTCCTCAGTGCAGAAGGGCGAGTCGCTGGCTGACTCAGTGCAGACGATGTGCTGCTACGCCGACGTGCTGGTATTGCGGCACCCCCAGCCCGGTGCCGTCGAGGTGAGAGTGGGGCGGCCTTGCCATGCCCCAGTGGCACTGCAGGTCTTGCCTTGATTGTGAGAATGGTGACCTGTTTTATGGGGCAGGCTGAGCTCTCCATCAGGGCAAGCTTCAGAAGCTGGAGCCAGGTCATGCTCCCTGAGTTTGACAGGGGCTGCATCCTGCTCACATGGAGCCCTGTCTATACTTCCAGCTGGCTGCCAAGCACTGCCGCAAGCCGGTGATCAACGCTGGGGATGGGGTGGGTGAGCACCCGACACAGGCGCTGCTGGACATCTTCACTATCCGTGAGGAGCTGGGCACCGTCAACGGCATGACAGTAAGGGGCTAAGGGCTCAGGGGGCTATGGGCAACAGCATTGTGCAGCCGTGGGGCTGAAAGGCACTGTTTGGAGCAAAGGGGCTGCTGGGTGCCACGGGCTGGACTGTTCTGCTTGGGGGTCAGGAGGCTCTACAGAGGGATCGGGCCAGGCTGGATCAATGAACTGAGGCCAATGGGATGAGCTGGCAAGGGTCTAAAGCACAGGTGTTCTGATGAGCAGCTGAAGGAGATGGAGGTTTTTAGCCTGGGAAAAAAGAGGCTTGGGGAGACCTCCCTCTCTGCAACTTCCTGAAAGGAAGTTGGAGCAAGTTGTGGGTTAGATTCTTCTTCCAAAGAACAAGTGATAAGAGGAAGCAGCCTCACGTTGTGCCAGGGAAGGTTTAAGCTGGACATGAGGAACGATTTCTTCTCCAAAGAGGCTGCCCAGAGCAGAGATGGAATCCCCATCCGTGAAGGGGTTTAAAAGCTGCGTAAATGTGATGCTAAGTGATAGGGTTTTGTGGTGAGCTGGCAGTGCTGGGTTGTTAAATTTGATCAGCTGATTGCATGGCTGCTCTCCCCAGATTACCATGGTGGGCGACCTGAAGCATGGGCGTACAGTGCACTCCCTGGCCCGTCTGCTAACCCAGTACCGTGTCAACCTATGCTATGTGACTCCCCCCGGCCTCCACATGCCCCCTGACATCACTAGTTTTGTGGCCTCCAAAGGCATCAAGCAGGTGAGTCGGTGGGAATGGGGATCGAGGGCTCTGTGCCCCCTCCATCCCCAGTCCTGCTGACAGTGCTGCTGCAGGAGGAGTTTGGGAGCATTGAGGAGGCGCTGCCAGACACGGACGTGCTCTACATGACTCGCATCCAGAAGGAGCGGTTCCAGCGGGCTGAGGACTATGAAGCTGTGAGTGAGGGGCTGCTTAAGGGGACCCCAGGTGTCACCTTGGTGTGGGGGACAGCAGTGGGCTAGGGGCTCTGGGGTATGGAGCTCAGGGCTATGTTAATGTGTGTCCCCTCCCATAGTGCTTTGGGCAGTTTATCCTCACTCCCCACATCATGACTCGGGCCAAGGAGAAGATGGTGGTGATGCACCCCTTGCCTCGTGTCAACGAGATCAGGTGGGGATGGGAGAAACCTGGGGGCATGGGGCTGGGGTGTGCTGGGTTTGGGGGTGTTTCAGGGTGGTGGGGACTGCGATGTGCCTGGTGGAGGGGGGCTGGGGCTATCTGGGATGGCTGGAGACTGGTGTGCTGGTGGGATTGGGAGAGGTCTGTGATGGGCTGTGCAGGGAGGAGAACAGGTGGGGTGTCTTGGAGGAGCTAGGCTGTGCTGAGTGACAGGGGCGGCAGGATGTACAGAGGTGACCGAGACTATGGTGTGCTGCGTGGGCAGGGGTGGGTAGTCCATCAGTGATGAGCTTGTGGTGTGCTGGGTAGGAGCTCAGACACGAAGGGAATCTCAGGGGTATGGGTTCTGGGGGACTCCGGGCGTTTAGGGGTGTTGGGATCTACTGGATGGAGAGAGGAGGTATGGGGGTCGCTGAGGTGGAGAGCTCTCAGGCCGATGGGGTCTGTGGTATGCAGGGAGGGAACCTCCGGATGGGTTCTGGGGCGCCGGGAGCTGCCGGGCGGGGGTGGGGTCTCAGGTTGATGGGTACCGGATGGGGGCGGGGGGAGGAGGGCTCCGCTGTTGCCGCGTTGTGGGCCAGGGGCGGGGGTTCCTCTGCGCCCAGGCTCCCGGGCGGGCCTTGGGGCGAGGGGACGAAGGGGTCCCAGTGACGCGATGACGTCACTTCCGCAGCGTGGAGGTGGACTCGGACCCGCGCGCCGCGTACTTCCGGCAGGCGGAGAACGGGATGTACATGCGGATGGCGCTGCTGGCCACCGTGCTGGGCCGCTACTGACAATAAACCTGCTCCCCGTGCGCGTCATCGCTCCGCGCCGCTCTCGTGTCATCGCGCCGCTCTCGTGTCATCGCGCCGCGCCGCTCTCGTGTCATCGCTCCGCGCCGCTCTCGTGTCATCGCGCCGCTCTCGTGTCATCGCTCCGCGCGGGCCATGGCGGCGCTGTGGAGGGGCTGCGGGCGGCTGCTGGCGCGGCGGCCGGGGGCTGCGCAGGCGCTCACCGCCGGTAAGGGCCGGGAACGGCCGGTCAGAGCGGGACCCTGCCCCTGCCCTTATCCCTGCAGCGCCGACCCTGCTCAGCCAGGGCCTGGACACCCACGACCCTCTCCTCAGTCCCTGCGCAGATGGGATCTAGCCCCAACCTGCAGCTGGGAGCAGGGCGTGTTACCACCACGTCTCCTGCACAGGGCTTGACCCCTCTCGGGACTGCAGTCCACCATCGCAGCACGCCGCATGCTGTCTACCCCCATATAACTCACAGCCTTGTCCCACTCTTCTGCACGTAGCTCCCCATCCCCTCCTCAGACACCCGCCCCCCATTCACTCTGCCTGTCCCCGTTTTCTGTCCCATGGAAGGCACAGTCTTCCTCCCTGCTCCACAGCACATAGTCCGTGCACAGGTCCCCTTCTGCTAAGTATAACTCAGTCTTCCCCGCTCTTGCCCTATCCCTAGCACACAGCCTCCCTTCCCCTGGCAGTCTCTCACCCGTGTAATTGGGTCCCATCGCCCTGGGGTCCTGGGCATAATAACCCCTGGTGGGATACAGGGCAGGCCCTCAGAAGGGAGGTGGGAGGGAGGACCCTGGTGCTTTAGAGGGGAGAAGGTGCTGCGCTCCACCTGGGCTGAACGAGCAACTCAGAAGTGACTAGCCTAGGGCACTGGAAAAGCACAACCACGGGGGCTGGGGGTGCCCTGCTGTGCCAAGGAGCTGGTGAGGGCTGGAGTAGCCTCAGCTCGCTGTAGCTCTTGGCCCTCCTCTCTGCTGCCCATGGGGATGATGGCATGTTGCCCGGGCTACTGGGGCTCTGCCAGGCCACTGCACAGTTCCTGCTGTTATTTTTATCTGATTTGATGGAGTCTGTTGTATGGCCCCTGCTGCACCAAGTGCTGCTGGGCTGTGTATCCCCCCCTTTACTCCTGGAGGGAAGCCAGGGTGGAGCTGGGATAGCTGCCCAGGGCCACCCTTTGCTCTCCCATACCACTCCTGCCAGCTGCTGTATCAGGCCTGGTGCAGCCCTGGCTGGCTGGGACTTCAGTTGTGCCTGTTGCTTGTATCGTTGTGCCTGGAAGAGACCTTTTGAGATCACTGAGTCCAACTATTAACCCAGCATGCCCAGGTCACCACTGAACCATGTCCCTCAGCACTATACCTACACAGCTTTTCACCCTTCCAGGAATAGGAACACCACGCTGGGCAGTCTGGTTCAGAACTTGGCAATCCTTTTGGGGAAGAAAGTATTCCTCATGTTCAACCTAAACCTCCCTGGCCCAACTTAAGGCCATTTCTTCTTTTTTCATTGCTTGTTACCTGGGAGAAAACACCAACCCTCATCCTGCTGCAACCTCCTTTCAGGCAGTTGGAGAGTGAGAAGGTCTCTCCTGAGCTTGCTTGAATGTCTTCTTGCCCAAGGTGGGGGCCAGTCTGTGCAAGACTGTTCCAGTGGGACAGGGGCAGTGCTGCTGGAGGCTGAGCCCCCTCCTGCTGTCCTTTTACCTTCAGCTACACTACCTGTATCCAAGGCTGGGCTCAGCCCCTTGTTGTCAGCCATGCCATGGGCTATATGGAGGAGGCAGGCTGCCCTGAGCCCTGTGCTGGGCAGACCCTAGCCTCCAGTCCTTCCTTAGCTTGCTGCTGGTGCTGCTGTTCACTTGGTGCTACCATTCCCCTTAGGCAGAGCAGAGCTGCCAGCAAGGCCCAGTCCAGGGAATGTTGCTGCCTGTACCTGATGGGTCGAGCTGTGCTTGCCTGCCCAATCTCTGCCCTGCCCTGCCCTGCAGACAGAGCTGCAGGGTCAGGCAGAGCTTTGCCTCCTCTATCCCAGGCCCTTGGCCAGGATACCAGCAGGGCCTGGTCACAGTAGGCATCAGCACGTGCCCACAGCAGTGACCCTGCAGTTGCTGCCTGGGGCAAGCAGCACTGTGCTCCCGTGGAGAGCTGCCAAGGCCATGGGGAACACAGACAGTGTGGCCTACTTAGGTTTGGGTCCATTTCAAACTCTCCCAGCCAGGATCAGCCAGGCAGCCCTGGCTCTGGGGCTCAGCCTGCTTGGAGGCCATGACCTGCCCGCTGCCTCTTGCCCACTCTCATGGCTCTGCTTGGCACCAAGAGGTAAGAAAATGCCTTCTCATGGTATATCTCTCTGTCCAGCTGACAGGCCAGTGCAGTGCTGCAGTGTGCATTGGCTCTTCCTAGCTTGGGGCATGATGCAGTGTCTGGCAGAGCTGCAGGGTCAGCCAGCGACTGGCCCCCGTGTTCATGCTTGGAGGCACAGCCCTCCAGGCTCCAGCCCCATGCCAGAGCAGTTTCAAGGCCATGCTGCCATCACCCTGACCAGTGTGGTGTGAGTGGTGAGTGGCTGGTTCCAGCTTGAGCAAGTGAAGTCTTTGTGAGGGTGGCAATCTTAGGCACAGTTAGGGGCACACAGACAGATCTGTGTCCCCCTGCAGCCCCGAGGTTGCTTTGTCACCACCAGGCACCATGCCAAAGCCTTAGTCCCTGACTGAGTAACAGCGGCGCTGCTGGCTGCGCTTTTGCAAGGGGCAGCCTGAGGAGGAACCGGCCAGGGCCCAGCGGGACAGCTGCCCACAGCGAGCAGCCAGCCAGCGCCCCCTCACCTGCCACCACCCTATGACCCATCGCTGTTGTGGCCTGTGGGCTGGCAGGGGCTGTTCTGCCCTTGTGAAGGGGAGTGGGGACTGTTAGAGCCTCAGCCCATGGAGACTGCTGTGGTGCTCTGCAGTGAGAGACACTGAATCACAGACTGGGTTGGATTGGAAGGGACCTCTCAAGGTCATCTAGTTCAGCACCCCTGACTAGGTTGCTCAGAGCCCTGTCCAACCTGGCCTGGAATGTTTCCAGCAATAGAGCATTTACCACCAGGGCAACCTGGGCCAGTGTCTTCCCACCCTCAGCACAGTTTCTTCCTTCTCTCTAGACTGAATCTCCCCTCTTTTAGTTTAAAACCATCACCCCTTGTCCTGTCACAAAAGGCCCTGCTCACAAGTCTTTCCCCAGCTTTCTGAGAGATGCTTTTAAATACTAAAAGTCTGCAGGAAGGTCTCTCCACAACTGAACAACCCCAACTCTCTCCATCTCTCCTAGCACCAGAGACATTCCATCCTTCAGACCCATCAGGTCCTATGCTGAGGACCCCAGAGCATGGAGAGAGGGTAGCAGGAATTGCTGCCAAGAGTGCAGCAGCTCTGTGCAGCTGCAGGAACTGACAGCCACTCAGGTTCTGCTGAGGCATGTCCAGCTCAGTTGGCCTTGGCTGAGACCTCATCTCCTGCCTGACAGCCATCTTGGTCCAGGTCCAGTCCCTGCCCACAGGCTGCTGGGGCCACGCTGTGACCCTGCTCCATGTGGCTGTGGTGAGAGGTCTGGGAGCCAAGCCTGCACTGCATGCATGCAGGCTGGGGACGCACTTGGACCTCAGCTGCACTTCATCCGTGAGGAATTGCTCATGGAGGCCCTCCAGACAAGGCTGACCCTGAGCATGGTGCCCAGAGGAGGGGGGATGCTAGGGACACCATTCCCCCAGGCCAAAGGATTATTGAGCTCAGGGTTCCCAAGAGCAGACTGGCAGCAGGGCTGGAGACCTGCCTGGGACCCATCTTGGGAGGAGCAGTAGGGGGGACAAGCAGGGAGCCAGGGGAAGCAGCACTGGGCCAGCCAAGTTGCGTCGAAGGGGTCAGGGGTGCAGGATGCAGTAGAGGCTGCCAGCGGTCCAGCTGAGCATCACCCCGTGGGGAACAGCACAGCAGAAGCTCTCCCACACTGACATGGAAACAAGGTGAGGAGCTGTGCCAGCAGCCAGAGCCTTGCCTGCCTGTCCCAGGTGCTAGCAGCAGCAGTGGCACTGCCAGGCAGAAGCAGCACAGACCGAGAGCAGCATTCCAAGGAAGTTGACAGCTTTTGTGAGGTGCTCAGGGGGAGGTTTTGGGGAGTACAAGCTCTGGGTTTGGAAGAGACATGATGGGGAGCAAGGGTGGGCTCTTCCCCAAAAGCCCTGGGTGCAACATGCTGGGTGATGGTTCGGCCCCATGTCAGGGGCATGGGGAGCTGGCACAACTGGGCATCGTTTGAGCCAAAGATGCTGCATCATCCTGAGAGCAGGCCGAGGTGCTTGGGAGGTCCTGAGCCATGATGTGAGTGCTTGGTGCAAGGCAGTGGGGAGCTACACACTGAGATGGACCCAGAGCAGGATCAGACCTTCGCAAGGGCAGTGGGGCTGTAGGAGGACCTGGCTGTTGGCAGGACACTCCAGGATCTCCCTGCGCCCCGCCTGAGCAAACATTGCTGGTCACAGGGGTCCTCATGGGAATTGGTGATGTGATGGCACAGCAGCTGGTGGAGCGGCAGGGGCTGCGTGGGCACCATGGCACCCGCACTGTGAAGATGATGGCAATTGGCTTCTGCTTTGTGGTGAGTGTCAGCTCATGGTGGGCATCTGGGAGGGTCCTGGGCAGCACTGGCAGAACAGAGACACCCCCCCCAACCCTGACTCCCTGTGGCCTAGAAGGACACAGTGCTGCCCCTCACCTCCTGGCCTCTTCAGGGCCCTGTTGTAGGCAGCTGGTACAAGGTTTTGGATCGACTCGTCCCAGGGACCTCGAAAGTGGTGGCTGTGAAGAAGATGGTGCTGGATCAGGTTAGTGCCACAGGGATGAGGGTGCCTAGGTGGAGTGGTACAGCAGGATGGCATGGTGGCTGCAGTCATAGGCACGTGGGCAAGTTTCCATCCTGCTCTGAGAGCCCCAGCTCCTGATGCTGGGAGCCAGCCTCAATGTGGTGGAGGGGACAGACCTTCTGAGGGGCCTCCCTTGGACCCTTCCAGAGGCCACACAGTGGTGCCTACCATGTGGCTCTGTTCTGGGCACCACAGGCTCCCTGGCATCAATCCCCTGCTTCTGTTTTGCAGGGGGCCTTTGCACCATGTTTCCTTGGTTGCTTCCTTGCCATCACAGGTGCCATGAATGGTCTGTCAGTGGAAGAGAACTGGTCCAAGATCCAGCAGGTATGTGCTGCTTCCCCAGCATGGCACCAGGAGCCTCCCACTGCACCGCCTGTTCCCATAGGTGGTTGTGCCCATGGCTGTGCCCAGGCGCGGGTACCTTCCAGCACTGGCTGTGTGCTCCTATCTCTGCCATGGCCTGGTCTGTGCCTCTGTTGCACCTCAGGACCCCAGACATAGAACCAGCTGTGTGAGCATCCCATGACCAGGTTTGGGAATTGTCAGCTCCTCTTTGTGTGGCATGGCACAGCTCTACCTGGCCAGGGCCCAAGGGTGCCTGGAGCTGATGTCCTGCTGAGCTTGGTGCTGGGTGCCAGGGCTGTGGGAACATCAGGTGCCAGGTGCTGCCAGTCCTTTGGGTGCTGATACCAGGGCCGTTTCCTATGGCTCAGCTCCCTGGGGTCCTGCCTGGGCCAAGGCGATGGGTGCCTGGTGCCATCCAGTCCCCAGCATGCTACCTGGCCACTCTCCTGGCTGCATCCCTGGAGCCATTACTGAGATGGCTTCCGTTAGCAGCGACTGCTGGAAACCGGCGTGAAAGCTGAGTCAGCGAGTGCAGAGCCTGAGTCACCAGGCGCTGGGTGACCACTGGCTGTGGAGGAGACGCAGCGGGGGGATCGTGTGGGTACCGGCAGTGCGCAGCACCAACAGCTCCCCCGGCTCTGTGTGTGCTCACCACCCCAGCCGAGGCTGTGCGCCGGGGACTGGTCCAGACAGACCCTCTGCCCCCTAGGCCAGAGCACTGCTGGGGTGCCATCACCCAGAGCTCACTTCTGAGTGGGGCAGCACCCACAAAGCCCTAGCTGGCAGCCTTCTGGGCTTCAGGCATGTGTCAACAGAGACATTTCCTGTCCCTTGTCCTGCCCAGGAGCAAATCTGGGGGAGATTGCAGCAGCACATGTAGGCTGCTCCTCAGTGTGGGCAGCACCTTAAGCATTCTCGGCTGCCCCAGCTGCATCTCAGCCAGGTTGTGCCTTCTCTCTTGCCTTGCCTGTCCCAGGGAGACCTGCCTGGGCCTGAGCGCAGCAGTGGGTGATTCCTGCAAGCTGTGGGGCTCTGAGTGGTGCTTGGCCCTGGCAGGGAACTGGAGGCTGGGCAGTGGTGGCTGGCAGCCACCTTCACCCCTGGCTCGGGGCACATCCGTCTCTCCCCACGCAGAGGAAGCGTCAGCAGAGCATCCATCACCCCTGCGCCCGCTCACCCCGTCCTGGGCTGCCAGCCAGCGCTGGGATGAGGCCGGACTCCCAGCTGAGTCACAGCCAGGCTGGATGAGGGACTGCTGCCATGGGGTAGGGCTGCGGCATGGCCGTGGACATGGCATGAGGACAAGGCAGTGCCTCAGGTTCCCAGGGTGGCTCTCAGCTTGGTGCCCCACTCCATCACAGGACCACAGAAATGTTTGGGTTAGAAAAGACCCTCGGGATGGCCAAGTCCCACTGATAACCCTACTTGACAAGGTTCACCCCTAAAACCTGCCCCGTGGAGCCTGGGAGGAGGTTGGGGGCCACAGGGCTAGATGGGGGCTCACAGCCTGTGCCAGGGAGAAGAACTGACTGGCCTTGCCTTGTTAGTTTTGCCCAGCTCACTGCCTGCCCTTTTGGCAGGCTCACCTTATCCTGCTCCAGGCCTGCCTTTGCTCTCCTGGCCTTGCCAGTGTGGTAGCCTGGTTGTGGCACAGTGGGCCACATCTGTGGTGGGAATGACTCTTGGTAGGGGCAGAGCAGTTGTGCTACTCTCTGCTCATCCTACATGGGCATGGCTCTGGGAAGGGGGTGGGCAGGGGTTATAGGTGTCCTGTGATCAGGAGTAGGGGTAAGTTTGCAGGGTACAGTGACCCTCTGTGTGCTTCCAGCCCCTACCTGTGTCCCACCCTGCCTCAACCTCTGGTCCTGAGCATCTCTTCAGAGACACCCCTGCACCATTCCTAACAGCATTGGGGCATCCCTGGGGCTGGGTCCTCACACCGGCTGGGTGCTCACCACAGCTGAGTGCCCACAGGGTGGCTCTTGGTGCTTACAGATTCCCTTCTCTCCCAGGACTATGTGGATGCCCTCCTGACCAACTATTCTGTAAGTGCTGGCAGTGGCTGCAGTTGAGATCATGCCCTTCTGTGCCAGTCTGGCCATGCCTCTGTCCCTGTTCCCTGCCTTGGGGGCTGCCGTGTCCTGAGGACCTGGACAGAGGTGGGCACCGGCAGTGCCCCTTCATTTCTGTCTTCTTCTCACCTAGATCTGGCCACCAGTGCAAATTGCAAACTTCTACTTCGTGCCCCTGAAGCACAGGTAGCAATGCTGCTGCTGCAGCCCTGGCTCCCCAGCTCCTGGAGCCCATGGCTCTGGACCCTCTCCTTTCTGACCCCTCTGTCCCCAGGCTGGCCGTCGTCCAGTGTGTTGCCATCATCTGGAACTGCTACCTCTCCTGGAAGGCAAATCGTGTGTGATGTGAAAGCTGTGTCCCCTCTCTGTCTACCCTGCCTGACCCTGCCCCACAGCCAGAGCCCCTGGACCACATGCCTGTGGCTGTGTACAGGGCTGGGATATGCAGGGTGCTGGCAGCAGCCGTCCTGTGCTCTCTTCAGGGGACCCGTGGAAGAGAAGACAGCACCAAGTCCAGCCTGAGATGGGCCAATGCTTGGGACTGATGGGGGTCCAGCAGCTGATGCAGGCAGTTGGGGCAGCTCAGCCCCTCAACCTGTTGCTCCGTCCATGCTTGCTCCAGTCCCCAGCTCTTTCCCTCATGGGCTTGGCGTCAGCTCTGCTGTGGACAACCAGAACACCCAATAAATGGTGTTTTTCACTCAGCTCTCATGGCACAGGCTCACAGCCCTCCATCCCATGCTAGGGGCTCTTCAGAAGCAGTTTCAGCCCAATCATCCCTGTGCTTGAGGGTTGCTGACAGTCCTGTCCCCTTGGTGGAGTGGGGACCCAGCATTGCTCTTCCATGTGGCAGACCAATGGCTCTGCTCTTTGCCTCACCCCTGAGGAGCTGAGTGTGCAGCCGTGGGGCTGGCATCAGGCACAGGGCTGGGCACTGCAGTGCTGAGTGGTGCAAGTGGTGCATGGGCACCGTGTCTCTCTGGTAAGAGGAGTGGACTCTAGAAGAGGGTGGATTGTTGGCCTAGTGGGTCACCAAGTCATACTGTGGCTGTTCTGTGGCTGTGATGGTCCCTCCACTGCTGCTGGCCACAGGGTGAGCTACACTCAGGGCAGAGAGGTCTTGGGTGTAGGACCCTGCCAGGGCTCGCATCATACTTGATGCTGAGCTGTGCATCAAAGGGGAAGGTCCAGGAAGGATCTGAATGAGGCAGGACCTAGGGCTGTGATAGGGCCAATGCCTGTTCTCTGTCCAAGAGAAGTCTATCAGTCCCACCTGCCACCTGCCCCCTTGTGGAGACGTGCACAGGCACATCCCGCACAGGCAGTGACCAGACACGGCTAATGCCGTGCCCAGCCTGGCACATCCTGACCAGGATCTCCAGCACATGGCTGGTGAGGCTGTGGAGGTTGATCTCACCTGAGAGCCCAAGCCCTGTGCCCCTCGGTAATGCTGCTCTAGCCCCAAGTTGCTGGGCTCCACTGGGCAGCCTCCCCTGTGGCACTGTCGTTTCCTTCCTCTTCACTGTCCTTCCTCCCTCCCAGCCCACACAGACCCTGCCTCATGCTGCCCTGGTACACCCCCCTCCATGCTGGGCACACCCAGACATGAGTGCAGTTCCAGGCGTATGGGTGCAACCCCGAAGCATGGGGGAGCCCAAGCCCATGCAGGACCCCAGTATGCCCTGTGCTGATGATGCCGCATAGCTCTGTTGGCTGCCCAGCCCTCAGCACCCAAGGTACACGGAGGAGCTGTAGTTACAGCTGTCCAATAACACCGCCGAGCAAGACAGCAGCAGGGATTCGAGATGCTGAGCCCAGTCTGCCCTCGGGCATCACAGGGAGTTGTAGGGCTTGCCCCAGCCTCTCCACAGCCCGTAGCACAGCCTCTCCACAGCCCATAGCATGGGTGCTGCTGGTCAGAAGCCGCAGAAGGCAGGAGGCTGCAGCCGCCATGCACTGAACCCCGTGTGGGATGCAGGAGGCTGGCATGCTGGCAGCGAGTGAGTGGCAAGCAGGGTTGATCCAGACATTTGTCCCCAAAAGCAGCCAGCCCCATGGCATGGGGATTGCCAGGGCTCAGGGGGCTGAGCCCAGCTCCTGCTGAGTGTTCTGCCCTAGAGCCATGGGGAGGTGCTGCCGGGTGCCAAACTTCATGCCAGATCCGTGTCACAGGTGCATGGCACCGTGTGCTGTCTGGCTGCGGGCAGGGCTGTGCCCCCTCACCCCTGCACAGCCCATGGTGGGACACACCGGGCAAGGGGCCAAGCTGAGAATTACTGTCCCCAGGCGCTGCCTGGCACCAGTGCAGGGAAAGAGTCTACTCCAGGCACATTTTTGCACCTGCACCAGCATCGACCCTGGGTGTCAGCTCAGGTGCCCTTCACCTGCGGGCAGAGGTACAGGGCTGCCAGGGGGAATATTCAGAAACTGGGGGTCTGCAGGCAGGGCAGTGGTGCACCATCGGCTCTATCTCACCCTTTGGCAGCGGTGCCGATGCCCGGCTGGAACATCCCGCATGCAGCACAGCGCTGTCGGCTCCGGAGCCTTCGCGCTATGAGTCACGGAACTTGGCTGGTGGTGGTGCCTCGCTGCTGCTCGGGGCTGTCTGCAGCAATCGGTACCGGTGCACGCAGCAGTGTGACCCCCGGCACCTCCAGCGCTGACTGGGGAACGGTGGCCCCGAGACCCGCCAGGTCCAGGCTCTGAGTGCTCCACTGTGCCCACTCTGCGCCCACTTTGTGCCCGAGGTTGATGATGGTCGGCGGATGCTGGTGGCCAACGGGTGTCATTGGCTGGTGGGTGCCAGTGGCCGGGAGTCCCAGAGCCAGCCCCGCTGCCACACCCGGTGCCTGCCCAGGCGTCGCGGCTCGGTGCGGCTGTTGGCCCGTCCCGTACACAGGGTCCCACTCCAGGAGCCGCGGGTCACCCGCGCTCCGCCGACCCTGGAGTCCCACCCGCTGCGCCGTGACTTAGCTTCCGAGCTCCCGGCCCTTCAGCACCGCGGACAGCGGGACTGCGAGCACCGAGGCAGGTCCCGGGCGGCTCCCGGTGAACGGGGTCGAGACTGGGACAGGGAAGGGGAGCAGGGAGACCCAGGAGGAGCCGGGACACCGGAAGGCAGCACGGGCTCCGACTTCTGGCACTGTGAGCCCGCCGGCACCTGTACCGTCAGCGGCCCGGGGCACAGCCCCGCCGCGCCACTCCGTATAGGGGCCAGAGTGGAACGGGGTCGCGCCCCTCCCGACGCAGAGCCTGCCCCGCTGTCCCGCAGACCCACTGCCCCGCCGTCCCGGCGCTCGCTCCCAGCAGCCGCTCCGGTGCACCCCACCCCCCCGCCCCTACTTCCTCGTCGGTCGGTGCGTTCCCGGCGCTGACGTCAGCCCGAGCTCCTGGACCTATATAACCACCGAATGCGCCGCCGGTTCAGCTCCCGCGGGACCACTCGCTTTCCACTCCACCGGCGGCACACCAGAGGGGACAAGGAACCGGGGACAGCACACCGGGTATGGGACAGGGGACCGGGGACAGCGCACCGGGCATGGATGATGCACAGATCCTTACCCGTGCACTGGGTGCGGGTGCAGCGCCCCAAGAAGGCGCCGGTGCAAGGAACCAGGGAGGTCTCGGGGCGTACGGGGTGATTCACTGGCCCGACAAGGGGGAATTGTGTCCGTGGCGGCCCCACAGCAGGCTTGTGCCCGCCTGTCCCCTACTACTCCCCTAGGGTTTTCCGGGTCCCGGGAACCGATGCCGCGGTGGTCTGTCCCGGTCGCGCTGAACCCACGTCTCCGCAGGTGCGGCTGGAGCCGAGGATGCGGCAGGCGCTGCTTACCCTCCTGCTGTTGCTCGCTCGTCCGCCGCCCGCCGCCGCCCGCCCCGACGGCTCCGTCCCAGCGGCAGGTACCGGGACTCGAGACCGGCCCCCACACTGGCCGCCGCTGGCTCCGCCGTCGCCGGGGCCGTGGCGGGGGCGGCGAGACGAGCCACCGCTCTCCATCGACCTCACCTTTCACCTCCTGCGGCATCTCCTGCTTCTTGCCCGCGCCCAGAGCCAGCGCGCCCGCGCCGACAGCAACCGCCGCATCCTTGACGCCGTGGGACGCTGAGCGCCGGCCCGGGATCCCTCCGTGATCCTTCGGATCCCATCGAGGCTGCGCCGGGATCCGGCCACCGTCTCAGCCTCTATACCGTTGTCCGCTCAGCACTTCACTGGCAAACTCGCCGGGATCGGCACCGGCACCGGGCTGCCCCCGTCCCATCCTCTGAGCTGGGGCAAGTGGGCATGGTACCAGCCCCGGGACGGGCTCGCACCGACTTTGTAATAAAACCTGGTGGAAACCTGAGGCGTGAGCGAGTGCGGGACGGGAGCAGAAGGGGCACTGGGACAGGAGGGATAAACTGACTGTAGGATGGGCTCACCAAGACCAGAGAAATGAGCTCACCAGGAGTAGGGCCCGGGCTCACCAGCGACAGAGAGACAGGCTCACCGGTAACGAAGGGACAGGCTACGCAGAGCTGTGCGGGGGCCATGTGGAGAGCCATGCAGGCAGCACCGGACCTAGGGACAGGGCTGCGGGTACCCTTGAGTGGGTGGGACATGTTGAGGTGTCCATGGGGAAGCAGCTCCCAGCTCTGGGTGCAGCAGGAGGCCAAGGACGCAGAGTGATGGGACAGTAGGTGCCTTGTCTCTAAGCAGCAGGGCAAAGGGTCCTGCGCCTACAATCAGACGTATTTTGGGTAGAAACAGAGCCTCTTATGTGGCAATCTCTAGGGCTGCATTGGAGCAAGACTGGGGCATGGGAAGGAGTACAGGCATAGGCCCTTCAGGAGGGCCACAGAAGCACTGATTGGGGTGGGGGGAGGCTCCTCTGCTGCTAGGTGCTGGGGAACCAGGAGTGGAAGGCAGGGAAGAGAACACTGTGGTAACGTGTGTTTCTGAACCTCATCAAGAGGAAGACATAGATGAAGCAATGGGGAGGCTCAGGCTCCTCACAGGTGACTCTAGTCTTCTCAAGGGCCTTCAGTCTCTCCAATACCTGCTAGAAAAGCAGTATGGGAGTAAGGGAGGAGGGTTCTGGAGGGTAGTGGCAGCAGCCATGAGGAGTTGGCACACAGCATCCTCAAGGCCAGCAGCAGGATGCAGACCCCAGCCTCCAAGTGAGTCTTATTTCAGTGACCTGGTACGTGGTATCTGGCCAGAGGCAGCTTCAAAGGATGAAGTTGCTGAGGAAAGCCAGGACCCTTTGAAGACCAGCTCAGGACTGGTCACAGGATGTCAACGTGGCTGGGAGCAGGGGAAGGCTTTGAGAGATCCCCTGTTCCAGCTCCCTGTTCAGGGTAGGGGCAGGTGAAGCTGGTAGTTCAGAGCTGTGCCTATCTGGGCTTTGGAAGAAGGAAGTCCGTCTGGGTGCAAGAAAATAAGAACTAGAAGAGCGTACTGACAAGAAGGGCCATAGTGGAACAGGTTTCCCAGAACAAATCCCAGCTCTGTCCTCCAGGAGTCACCTGGGCAGGACTATGCATCCACAATCTCCTCACATTGATGGAGCAGAAGGCTTGTCCCCTACAGCCCAGGATGCTGATGGACCTCTCCACACATTGCTGCTGAATCTTCAACTCAGTCTCATAGCACTATGAGATCATTCTGGTTGGAAGAGTCCTTTAAAATAATCGAGTCCAACTGTTAGAGCAGCACTGCCAGGTCACCACTAAATCATGTCTCACATCTACAGGGCTTTTATTCCTCTCCAAGGATGCTCAATCCCCCTCTCCAGCTTCTGCTGACCATCTCACTGTAGAGCCTGGGGATCAATGAGGGATCAGCTGGGGCTGGGATGTGCAAGACCTTGGACCCACCCCCTTGCCCAGTGGAGAGGTTAGAGATGGGGAGAGAAGCAATGGGTGATGGGCACTTGGGCATGGGGCTGCCTAAGAAAGAGAGCAGAGGTGATCACTCTCCTAAAACAACCTGATTCCCAAGGGGCAGCATCCAAGGGTACCAACAGACAAGGTTCTTTTGAGCCCCTCAACAGTATCTCTGGAGAGTGATGGGGACAGGATGACATGCCTGAGGAGTGTAGAAAGGGAACTGTGGCACCCCTGAACAGTCGTTGGAAGTGAAGCCCACATCTACACGGGTGTGGGTTTGGCATGGGGCCATGAGGAGCCGTGCTGGGCCATGTCCCATCAGAGACATGTGATGCCATGTCACAAAGAGGGGACATTGGTGCCATGTCCTGTTCCACAACTGTGTCCCACTGAGACACATGCTGGTTCATGTCCCATTCCATGGCCAGGGCTCTGCTGAGGCCCCTGTAGTGTCAAACCACAGTGGCTCAGCTGCATCACTCATTGCCTCTGCCTGGCTGCTCTTGGACAACATGTTCTGCTCTGCTTCATGCTTCAGACCAGCTTAGCCCTGATGGTTTGGGCTTGAACTACCTGAAAACTTAAGTGCCTCAGGTTTCCCAGGAGCAGGCATTGAAGTGCCTCAGGCCGTGGCAAGCAGTGCCACCGCCATGGAGCTCTCTGCACATCTGCAAGAGATGCTGCCTGCACCTCTGCAAACCTCTGTGCCAAGAGGAACCAGAACAGGTCAGAGATCCTCTATCTCTTTCCCAGCACCCTGGGAAGATCCAGAAGCCTCTCAAGGACTGAGCAGTTCCAACACTGCCACAGAGGAGCCAAGGACTATCTTGAAATTCCTACTCCATCACAGTGAGTAGCACAGACTTTCCCTAGGGCTCCAGGCTGCCTTTTATTTGTAAGTGAGGCAAAGCCATTTTGTGGCCAAACTTCTTCCAATTCTACTGATTCTCCTAAATGAATGAATTGCCCAGAAGCATCCTTGGGAAGATTTTCCTGACCGAATTAAAGCCCAAATGTAACTCATTTGTACAGAGATGTGGGCAGGGCTTGCCCAAAATAAAATTAACTACATATTTTATAATTCCTGCCTCCTTAATTGCCACATCTGAATCAGGGACCCAGACTAGGCAGGAACCAGGGGCAACAGGGGAAGGGTCTGGCTAACACAGTCCTGGCACAAGGGTCTCCTTGGCTGCCAGAGCACCCACTGAAACCCAGCTCTGGATGCATCAGGACTTGTCACACTCTGGTATTTTTCTTCCCCATTCAGATGGGGCCATCCTCCAGGATCTTGCTCCCCAGCCCCTGGTCACTTTGGTGGCCTTGGACTTGCTGTGGGCTATGCTAAGGGCTGCTGGGTATGGAGGCTCCCAGGCAGGACCAACAGCCAGACCTTGTTGGTGGCAAGCTGCAGACCCAGGGAACCTGCTCAGCCCAGGCCTTGGTCCCAGGAAAAGGCCCTCACCATGTGCATCATCCGTGACGTCACAGCGGTGTGGGACAAGGCAGGTGACGCATCCAGCACTGCCTTGTCCCTCCCAGGGGGCACAGCCAGCGGGACAGGGGGCACAGCCTGACCCAGTGCTGATGATGGTGTTCCCAGCTGTGTACTTAGCCAGCTCAGCCTCTGGCTGTTTGCTCGGAGCACCCAGGGGACGGTGCTGTCCAGAAAGTATCATGCCTGCCAGGGAAGCTGGCAGGGCTGGGGGGGCTGCAGGCATGGGGACAGAGCCTCACTCACAGGGGCTGGGATGCAAAGCTCCTGCCCTAGGCAGAGGTGAGGGATCCCTGGGGACTCAGGCCCTTGCTGGGGGCCCAGGGGGAATCCAGCTCAGTGAGGAAGGGGCTGTGCCCGAGCTGGAACCCATGGAGCCGTGGGTGGGGCAGCACCGATGCCCACCCATCCCACACACCACACCTGAGACCACTTCCTCACACAGTGTTTAATGTTGGTGAAGGGCAGCTTCAGCTTTGGGGGCATCTCAGCTGGGGCTCACCAAGGGTGTGAACAGGGACAAGGAGGAGCTAGCAGGTGCCCATGCTGCCCTGTGGCGCCAGATCAGTGCTGACCTGTGCAGGAAAGTGGCCTCAGCACTGTGCAGTCAGGACCCAGGACCCATGCCCCTGCAGGCAGGGAGATGGGGGCGGGTTGGGGGGCCCCAAGATGTGAACTCTTATCCCTCTCCCAACGCCCCTCTCTCCTCAGGAGGTGCCTCCTCTGCCCTATGGCACTCTGTGGCCCGGTCTCATCTCCATCCCCTCCACCTCAGTCCCAGTGAGGGTCTCACCATGGGGGGAACTTGCTGGCTTCTGTCTCGGCCCCACATCTGCAAAGGGAAATTGGGTGACAAGATGGAGACAGAGACAGTGTGGCCATGCTGCAAGACCTGCACAGCCACAGGGATCCCACGGCGCAGCCACACAGATACGCTGCTCAGCATGTCACAGCACAACATGGCACAGTTCCCCCTCCCTGGGCTCGGTGATCCCAGCTCCCTGGGTTCTTCTGGCCTCAACCACCCCTGCAAGCCTGGGGTCAGGCACAGCACAGCATGGCACAGCATTGGTATAGCACAGTGAGAACTCACCCTCAGTGCCTTCAGCCACCTCGAGGCTGTCCAGCCGATCCTCGTCTGCCGTGGCCTCGCTGCCATCTCCAGGGCCATCTGCCTCATCCTCACCCAGAGGCTCTGTGGGCAGGGGCACAGGTCAGCCAAGGCTCTCCCTCCCCACATCCTGGGCAGCCCAGGGCCACCACAGGAGATATATGACCATCCCAGTAAGGGAAACAGCAGCCCACAAACCAGGAAGGGGCACAGAGATAGCCTGGCTCTGCAAGGTCCCTGACAGCAGTTGAGAGGGCCACATGTCCCCATTCCTGTGCCCAAGACACAGTCCAATGTAGGGCACGAGTTGGCCAGGGAGCTTTGCCTGTCCAAGGGCTGGGTGCCCTAGGCACAACAGTACTTGTCCTGGTGCTGGCACCTGTCTGGAACTCGATGGTCCTCAGCATCTCGGCCACATAGTCCACATTGATGGAGAAGTGGTCCATGTTCTCGTAGCCAGGCTCTGGGCGGCTGCTCATTGACACCTTGGACATGTCTGTGATTCTGCAGGGCAGGAGAAGTCGGGGAGCTGTGGGGTCCCCACACCTGCAGCCATCGTTGTGCCTCCCCACCCTGCTCCTGCCTTCATGCCCCCTGTGTCCCTGGGCCCCACTCACTTTTTTAGGAGCTCCTTGGAGTGCTGTAGAGGAAAGTGTGGAGGGGTCAGTGTCTCCTTGGAGCAATGAGACCTGAGACCCCAGGAACCAGGCATTGCCCCCATCACAGCACTATCCCAGCACCTCACAGAGGCAGTCTCAGACCACTTAATACAACCACAGCCCCTGGTACAGCCTTGTGAGGCAGCTTCAGTCCCCCCTCATAGGGACCCATGGCCCCAGCACAGAGCCCTGAAGCAGTCCCAGCCACCCTGGAAGGATCTGTCCCTGTGTTCCTCAGCAGAGCACTGGAGAAGTCCAAGTCCCTCTGGAAACACCTGGGCTCTAATTCCCCACCACAGTCCTGGGACAGCTCCAGTCCCTCTGTGCAGTCCCAGTCTCTCAGTTCCCCACCACTGTCCTATGGGGTAGTCCCAATCTCTCTGAAAGGACCTGGCCTTCCAGTTCCCCAACATAGTCCCGGGGCAGGCCCAGTTGCCATGCAGGGTCCTGGGTGCACTGTTCCCCACTGCAACCCTGTGGGGCAGCCCCAGCTTCCCTGAAAGGACCTGGCTCCCCAGTTCCCTACCACAATCCTGGGGCAACCCCAGACCCCCTGCAAAGACTTGCCCTCCAGTTCCCCACCATGGGCCCAGGGCAGCCTCAGCCCCCTTGGAGAGTCCTGCCTCCACCCCTGTCCATGGAGACCTGCAGGTAGACAGCCATCTGGGGCTCCTCCATGGCATGGATAGCTGACTCCACCAGCTTGGAGGAGGCCTCCAGGTGGTCTCCATACTGGCGGATGAGGCCTCGCACACGCTGCACCTTGGTCTCCTGCTCCTGTGCAATGCTCTGCAGCAGCTCCTTCTTCCGCTCCTCCAGGATGCTGCACAGTGTGTCAAAGCGCAGCCCCAGATGCTGCTTCTGCCGCCGACCATTCTCCTGTGGGACCACAGGCCTCAGGGCTGTCCCTGCCTCCCCGTGTCCCTGCCACTGGCATGGCTGTGGGGACATGCCACTCCCTGGCCCCACCTCGATGGTGTGGCAGATCTCCTCCATCTGTGTGATGATGGCCTGGATCCGGTCATTCCCTGCCACCAGCATGGCGATGCCGTCACTGAGCTCACTCTGCGGTGGGATACAATGGGATGAGATGGGACAATATGAGATGAGGAATGAGAATGGGGATGGGACATGATGGGATGTCATGGGGCATGATGTGTGTGGGAGATGGGAAAAGATGAGAAATGATGGAGCTGAGATGGGTTAGGGAATAGGGATAGGATGGGATGAAGTTGGAGCTGGGATGGGATAAGGGATGGTAGAGGGACAGGACAGGATGTGAGCGGATGGGGTAGGACATGATGGGATGAGACAGGATGGGATGGCATAAGATGGGAAGAGCATGGAGGCCAGCTGGGTGAGTAGCCCCCAGGCCCCTCATCGGCACTCCCCAGGGCCACTCACCTTCTGTCTCTGGTAGACAGCAGGCAGCGGCGCCACCTCGCAGTCCTTGTGTGCCCCAAAGACCTTGCAGAGGGAGCAGGTGGGCACCTCGCAGCGCAGGCAGTAGATGTTGATCCGCTCATCCTCATGCTCCTCGCACATCAGGTGCTGCTCGGCCTTGGCATGCAGGGGCCTGCGGCAGGGGCCGGGCATCGCTGCCCACCAGTGGGCCCCCAGTCCCAGGGACATCCCCAGCCCCAGGATCCCAGGGAGTCTTCTAGCCCCAGGGATACCCGTGGTCCTAGGGACACCCTGGGCCCCCATTTGACTCTAGGGACACTGCCAGTCCTAGGACACGCCCAGACTCAGGGATAGCCCTGGGCCCCAGAGCATCCCCCACCCCATCCCTGCAGCCATTCCCCGCTGTGGGCTCCCTTTTCCGCACCCTGAGGCTCACTCCCCTCAGTGCTCCCTCACACCTGGCTGACTCCTGCTTGTAGATGTCGATGATGTTCTCCACCAGCAGGTTCCGCTGCAGCCCGTACACCCCGTGTCGGTCCAGCACCACCTCGTGCCGGCATGAGGGGCACCGAAACCGGCCGCCCGATGGCACCGCACTGGAGCCCCGTGACTGCCACAGTGGGTTAGAGGCCTGGGTGGGCAGCAGGGCATGGCCATGTTCACGCCACCCTCAGAGCTCCCTAGCAGCCCGCCCAGCGCCCTCCACCCCTGTCTCTACTGCTGGGAGCAAGAACCTATATCCCTCAGATCCCTGCATGAACACAGGCATGAACACAAAGCAGCACCAACGGACGTGTGTGCAGACGTGCAACAGACACGGACAGATATGGTCCCAGACACAGAGACAGGGCAACGGAGACATGAAGACAGATGTGGACATGAACACAGGCACAGACAGACATGGATAGACATGGGCACGGACACAGCAACAGACATGGACATGAACTAACATGGACATGAACCAGCATGGACATAGTCATGTACAGACATGGACACAGAGACACAGAAATGGAGACGTGGACACAGACATGGTCTGACACAGAGAGACACAGACACTGACACAGACGGCTCCAGCCCCAGACACAGACACACGGACACGGACAAGGCCCTGGAAACAGCCTCTGTCCGTAGTCCCCGCAGCCCCGGGTGCAGCCCACCCGAGGATCCCGGCAGCTAGTCCCAGTGCCGGGAACGCATCCAGCCCACGCTGCGGTCCGGACCCGGTGCAGACGCACCTGGAAGACGTCGTTGGCACATTTTCGGCAGAGGTTGTGCTGGCAGGGCAGGATGACCACGGGCTTGGTGAACATTTCCAGGCAGATAGGGCAGATGAGCTGCTTCTCCAAGCTCTCCATGCTCCGCGCCTCCGCCAGCAGCGGCTTCAGCCCCACAGCGAAGTTCATGGTCGTGGTCCGGTCCGGTCCGGCCTGGCTCTGCCTGCCCTGGTTCCTCTCCGGCTCCGGCCGCCCGGTCCCAGCTCTACCTCTGCCCCGGCTCCGCGGAGCCCGGCGCTAATTTTAGCCTCCCCCGCCCAGCCGGGGCCGCCGCAGCTGTCGGCGGCGTCGGGTGACACTGAGTCACGGTCCCTCAGCGGGGCCCACTGGCCCCGGGACCGGCTGACCCCTGAGACAGGCCCAGTTGACCAACCGGGACTTGCCCACTCCTGGGGACTGACTGATCCACAGGCACTGTCTGAGCCTCCGGACCAGCTCACCTAACCCATTGGGACTGGCTGACGGCCCAGAACCAGCTGACCCTCAGGGACTGCTTGACCCCTGGGGACTGACAGCCACACACTTCCCCCCGCAGGCAGACCTACCTTCCACTTCTGTTCCTCTCTACCCCAGCCCAGAGCCCCTCATATGGGCAGAGCCCTGCTCCCGCAGGACCAGCAGTGCTGCTCCCTAGGATCCCCAGGCACCTTCTAGTCGAGGAGGGCAAGGGACTGGAGCCCAGGGGGCTGGGGCAGGCAGGCAGGGCCAGGAAGAGCAGGGCACTGTGCCCTTCCCTGCAGGCAGCGGGGCCAGGGTCCCCCTAGGCCCCACAGACACTGTCCAGTGCCATTTCCCCTGGACAACGGCATGGGAGGGTGCCCAGAAGGCTTTTGCCAGGACCTCCCCCCCCGTGCCACTGCTCACCCTGGCACTGGCTATATTTAGGGAGTGAGACAGAGCCTGTGCAGCTGTGGGCAGCGGCTGCTGACTGTGGAGTGGGAGGGAAGGACAAAGGGCTCATGGTGTCACCCCAGTCCCTTTTCTGCCCATGAGGCAGCACAATCCAACCCTGGCTCTCAGCAGGGCCACAGTCCCCGAGAGAGCCAGGAAAGAACCAGGTGGCCTGACCAGCAGCCATGTCCAGGTTGGAACAGGGCTCCAGGGAAGCAGAATTCACACTGAACTGCCAGTCCCATGGCCAGGGCAGCTGCTTCTGGTGGCCAGGCTGGCTCAGGGTAGCATCTCCCGGGGGTCAGAGGGAGACCAGAGCAGTGGCACATGACAAATCAGCAGCGGGAGAAATGGGGATATCCCCTGTGCAGGTTCAGTTGGGATCAGGATGCCCAGCCAGTGTGATGCCCCACTCTGCTAGGCCTGTGTCTGGGACAGGGAGCTGGCACGAGTGGGGCTAGGTGTCAAACTTACCTCTGGCCAAGGCCAGGTCAATTAGCAGCGCTGGAAGCACCCACATGTGACACCGTATTTCAGAGGAGGGGAAACTTACTAGGCAGCTTCTTTTGTGCTGGAGAGGAGTGGAATGTGAGAGATAAGCAGGTGACCATTGAGGTCTGAGCTCCGTGAGGAAGGAGGGACTGAAGTGTGCTGGAGCAGAGATTCCCTGGCAGCTGGCGGTGAAGACCATCATGAGGCAGGCTGTCCTGCAGCCCATGGAGTGGATATCCACTCTACAGCAAATCGAGGTGCATGGTGGAGCACATGCCTGCTCTGAAGCCAGTGGAGGACCCTGCACAGACACAGGTGGATGCTCAAAGGAGGCCAGCACCCTGTAAGAAGCCCATGCTGGAGCTGGTTCTTGGCAGTACCCATGAATCCATGAAGAGAGAGTCCATTCTGGAGCAGGTTTGCTGGCAGGACTTGTGACCCAATGTGGGACCCAACACTAGAGCTGTCTGCTCTTGGAGGACTACACCCTGTGCAAGGGATCTATGTGGGAGCAGGTTGCAAGCTGTGACCCCCAGGAAAACCTCACACTGGAGAAGTCCATGGAGAACTGTCTGCTGTGGGAGAGACCCCACGCTGGAGCAGGGGAGGACTGTGAGATGCCCTCCCACTGAGAAAGGAGATGCAGAGAACATGGGACAGATTGAAATCTCATTCCCTCCACAATGAGTGGCGAGAAGGTAGCACATCCGGGTCTGGAAGAGGGGTGGGAGGGAAGAATCTCATTCTATTTCTCACTGTCCTACTCTGATTCAATCAGTGAATTGGTGGTTTTACTTACAGCACATTGGTTTTGTTTCCCCAAGGCCGGTCTGTCTTTTGCTTGTGACCGTAACTGGTGGCTGAGCCCTCCTCGTCCTTGTCTGAACCCTTGTGCCTTTTGTGGCGTTTTCTCCTCCCCATCCCACCAACAGGGGCAGGAGTGAGGAAGCGGCTGCAGGAGGCTTTAGTGCCAGCTGGGCGGGCTAAAACACTTCTGCACAGCAGCAGCACTGTGGGAGCCAGCACCAACTGGTGGACAGAGCTGACCCGGGAAAGTGACAGGCAATAGTGACCTACACCCCTTTGAGAAAGTGGCCCCTCGAGCTGCAAGTGAGACATGACCCAGCTACTCCACATGCCCAGTTCAGCTCATCCTCCCCACGGAACCTGTGGCCACAGCTCTCCCAGGCAGAGGCAGGTCCCGGTGTGAAGTGCTCAGGACACGTGGAGACGTTCCCCTCTCGTCACCTTTTAATGGTGCCAAAAAACCTACATGAACCCAAGGAAAGTGCCTGTGCTGGGCCCAGCCCTGCAGGGAGCCGGCCAGCAGCAGCAGCAGCGAGCAGAGGGTGCAGCCAGTGCCCGGGGCTGTGGCAGGGCAGAGAGGACAGGGGCACAGAAGGCGGCACCCCAACCCCACCAGCAGCATTTGGCACCCAGCACCCATTAGGAGGGTCCCTGTGAGGTTGGGCAGCGGGCTCAGCCCAGCGCCAGAGATTACAGTGCTGACGGTCTCACGAGTGACAGAGCCTAGCCTGGAGAGGTCTGTGGCTGTGGCTGCCAGGCTGGTGTCCGATGCCAGGCAACGGCACAGCAGCAGGCAAGGAGGCACTGGGGATGGGGTGCAGCAGAATAGGCTCCAGGCCACCTCCACTACCAGTGCTGGGAGACAGGGGCATCGCCCCAGAGCTTGAGCAGGGCCAGAAGAGCCCCTGCATTGATGCTGGCTAAAATAACCTGAGATTCTAACCACCGTGATGCTGGTGAGCCAGTCCTGGTGGCGTGACCGGGGTCCCGGAAAGTGACAGTCCTAAAGGAGGATCCCAGCCCTGAGGCCTGGAGGAGCTGGCAGGACCAAGGCCAGCCTCAGGCGTTGGTCCTGGTGCTAACAGCTGGCAAGGGCTCCACACTGGCAGGGTGGGGTTGTGACACCATGGGTATCTGCTGACCTAGAAGAGAAATGCTGTTGGTCAGCCTCATGCTGTGGTGCCAACAAGTTGGTATCTGGGATGCCCCAACACCCCCATGAAGGTTCCCAAACCTTTATCCAGCACACAGGCATAAAGCAGTGCCCCTACCCCACAGAGACATCCATAGATCACCCACTGGCAGTTCTCATAGGCACTAGTATGGCCAGTGCCCAGAGAATTAAGCCAGCCTGGAGCATGGCTGCTCTCCCCACGTTCCATGCTCTGAAAGGTAGAGACTCAGCTGTCTCTCAGTCATGAGACCTGCACAGGGGCTGCAGGGGGCCCTGACTTAGGGGCAGGAGAAGAAGACAATCCCCATAGCCTGTATGCTGGGTCCCTCTGTCATTGTCACAAGCCCCAGCATGGACAGAACACACCCAGCGTTGGCGGTTCAGCGAGAGCTGCAACCAAGCCCCATGTGAGCCATGAGCCAGAGTTCCATCCCCTCCATGAGAAGAGACATGAGTTCCCCCCGAGTCCCACACGAGGTAAAGCCAGGTGGTTTGAAACAAACACAGCCAGTCTGACTCACCACTGTCCTCTACATTCATCTGTGCCTCCAGGTCCTTGGGGTCTACATACTTGTAGGACTCGTCCTCCTTCGGTGGGCAGCATGTCCCACAGCAAAAGAAGCAGCAGCAGCAACAGCAGCAGCAGGTCAGAACGCCACAACACAGGGCCAAGGCCTGCAGAGGAAGGGATGCCAGCCCCATCAGACCATCTCAGCTGTGTCAGCTGCTGGGTCCCTGTGAGACCACTGGAGCTGTGACAGCAGCCAAGTCCCTATGAATCCACTCAAGCTGTCTCTGCAGCAACATTTCCACGAGCCCACCCGTGCGAGGTGCCACATCTCCATGAGTCCAGCTGAGCTGTGCCTCCATGAGCCCACCTGTGCCAGCAGCCAGATGCCCATAAGCCCACTGAGCTACACCAGGACTCCCGGCACGGCAGCCCCGATGACCCCCAGTGCCAGTGCCGAGCTGATCAGGAATGAGACTCACCCGGAACCACCACTTGGACATGAGGAAGTAGTGCTTAACGGCATCGTCCCCGAACTGCTCAGCCACGTAGAGCCCCAGGGAGCCGTACTGGTCGTAGAGCCGCCGCTTGTCCTCATCGCTCAGCGTGGCGTGGGCGCTGTTGATCTCCTTGAACCGCTCGGCGGCAGCCGGGTCGTCGGGGTTCTTGTCCGGGTGGTACTTGAGGGCCAGCTTCCTGCGGGGCACGGCAGGTAGGACTAGATCGGGGGCCTAGATCGGCACCGGGGCCAGCCCTGCACGCCCGGATGTCCCCCGGGAGAGTCCCTGCGCCAGGCGCCCCCGATCTCGCTCTCCCGGCTGGTCTCGCCCCGCCTGCTTCCCAGGCTGATCCCCAGGCCGCTGCCCCAGCCCCGCCGCCTCGCCCCGTCCCAGTCCCCGTCTCGCCCCGGTACCCGTCGTACCGGTAGGCCCGTTTGATCTCCTCGGGGGAGCTGCCTTTTTGCAGGCCGAGGACCCGGTAGAGGCTCTCCCCGACCCGGGACAGCTTCCGCTGCGGCCGTCCGGGTTCCGCCATGGCGGCGGAGGGGATGGAAGGGACGGAAAGAGGGAGGGGAACGGCGACACTGACCGCCCCGACCCTGCCGCCGCTTCCGCCCCCGCCGTTGTGCGCCTGCGCAGCCCCGGGACCCGGCTGGGACACCGCCCACCCCTCGCAGCACGGCGGCCAGGTACCCGGTACGGAGTGACGGCCCTGTCACCGCCGCACACACACAGCGACACCCCCCCGTACACACCGCAGCGCTGCCACTCACACCCCCCGCACCCGGTCACAGCCGTAACCGCACTCCAGCACCACCGGTAAATGGTGACACCGCCAGCAGATCCCCCAGCATCTGGTGCCACCCGTGTCTAACACACCACGGCACTGCCCTGTGCACTGACACGCCTCTCAGTCCCCTACACACGCGGACTGACAGCCCCAGCACCCCCGGTACGTGGCGACAGCCCAATCGCCCACACCCAGACGAAACGACACAGTCCCACACAGTCCCATCGCACCCTCCCCTGACACACTGCGACAACCCTGCAAGTGGGCAGCATCCCTCGGCTATCGTCCCTCCCCCTGCCCAGCCCAGGTGAGGTGGCAGCAGATGATGGTGGCAGCAAGTAACATCCCAGGGTGATGATGCTCCTTTATTGGGGTACAAAACGAAGGCAGCCAGGGCAGCAGGGAGGGGGCAGCGCCTGGGGCCAGGGGCACAGCCAGTAAAGTGTGGCAGGGGCCAGGCACCAGGCGCAGAGCCTGGGCCCTGCTTGGAGCAATCCCTGCTCCTGCTGCTGCCCCTTCAATGAAAAACCTGAGCAAGAAGGATGGTGGCAGCCGAGCTGGCCTTGCTCGCCGCCTCCAGGGGCCAGGAGCCCTGGTTTGGTCCCCAAGCTGACCCCACGGAGCCGGATCTCGCTGCGAAGAGTGTTTGAATATCAAACCCTCTGGCCAGTGTGGGGCAAAGCGATCCCTGACCTCCTGGCACTGCCAGCCAGGGCCTGGGAGGGTATGGAGTGTCAGATCAGCGGGGACAAGGTAGTTCCTTGCAGAGATCCCCAATCCCTGATGGTTTTCAAGTAGCTGGTGAGCCCTGCCAGAGAGCTGGGTGGGCAGCTGCACAAAATAAATACAAATAAATACAAACTTCAGCCTTCCAGCCTGCCCAGGGCCCAGCCATGGCCTGGAGAAAGCTGCAAAGGGGCTGGACTCTGCACCCCCAACCTCCCCAGGGAAGAGGGTGACTGGCCTAGCCCTCTAGGCATGGGCCACAGGTAGACCACTCAGCACAGCCAGCAGGGCTCTGGAGGCAAGGAATCCACCCTGTCCCCATGAGCGCAAGAGCCACTGTCCTCCCCTCCACCCCCTCCTCCTCGGGGAGGATGGCTCCTGGAGGTGGAGGAAAGGCTGGTGGCAAGGGCCTTCTCGAGCTGGGGCTGTCGGGGCTGAGCCATGCTGTAGGTAGGTGGCATAGGCTGGCAGCTCAGAGCCCTTCCAGAGGGCACAGGCAGGGACTGGCCCTGTAGCTGGCCAGCTCAGCAGTCCATGCTGTCACTCTCACACCAGGCAGAAGGGCCGTCAGTGCCGAAGTATCTGTCCCCAAAGTTACCTGAAGGATGAGGAGACAAAGTGAGGTGATGGCAGCAGCAGTCCCAATTGCCTCATGCTGGGGCTCCCTGAGGGAGGCCACTGGGGTGAGGGACTGGGAGATTTGGCCAGTGAGGAACAGCATAGCCTGAGAATCAGAGTCATTTTAGTTGGAAAAGACCTTAAAATCATGAAGTCCAACCATTAACCCAGCACTACCAGGTCACCACTAAACTACATCCTTCAGCACTGCATCTACTTGGCATTTAAACCCCTCCAGTGATGGAGACTGCACCACTGCCATGAGACACCTGTTCAAGGGCTTAACAGCCCTTTGGGGGCAGAAGTTGCTCCTTCTGTCAAACCTAAACCTCCCCTGGTGCAACTTGAGGCTGTTTCCTCATGGTCCTCACCTGTTCACTGGGAGAAGAGGGTGACCTTCACCTCACTCCAGTCTCCTTTCAAGGAGTTATAGAGAATAAGCAGGTCTCCCGAATCTCCTTTTCTCCAAGCTCAACAACCCCATTTCTTTCACAGCTGCTCTTTACAAGTCTTGTGCTCTAGACGCTTCACCAGCTTAGATGCTCTTCTGTAGACATGCTTCAGCACCACAATGTCCTTCTTGAAGTGAATGGCCCACAACTGAACCCACTATTTGAGATCCAACCTCACCAGTGCCCAGTACAAGGAGACAATCATTGGCCTGCTGGCCATGCACTTGTTGACACAAGCCCTGTCTGCCCTCACCAATGCCTGGGATGATGTGGAACTCCTCATTGATCCTCTTGTCTACGGCGGTGGTGATGATGCGGACACGGGGGAAGGCATAGGCCACAGAGTGTACTCCCATCTCAGCCATCAGCAGTGAAAGCAGGAATATCCTGTCCTCCTGCACGTCGTGGTCCTGTAACACACAGAGCCATGAGAGCCCAGACGGTTCCAGGCTGTGACCCATGATGCCACCCCACACCATGCCATCCCTGATCACTCACCAGCAGGACCCTCACAGCCATCATGGCTGCGGCTCCTGTGGACACGGTGCTGTCCATGAGGATGACATAGTCCTCACTGATCTCCTTGGGAAGACGCAGGTAGTGGAGCTGAGGAGGGAAGGAGCAAGAGGTGGTCACCACGCTGCAGTATCAGGAGCTCCTCAGCGCCAGGGCCACAAGAGCTGCTCACCTCGGGCTCACCCGTGTCATGGTTGGTCTGGATGAGGATCTTGCCCAAGCGGATGTCCTTGCAGACAGCAGTGAGGGCCTGCTCCATGGTCTCCCCTGCGCGCAGGATGGACACACCCGTGATCTGGGAAGGGATGAGAATGGGACTGCCTGGCATTGTGTTCTTGTTAGCTCCTGAGACACCAGAGCAGGGGAACAGGCCCCATTGAGAGATTATCTGTGCAGAGATGGACCCTGGAGCCACCAGGTTTTCCCAGTCTGTGCCAAGCTGGGGCAGTCATGTGCTGGTGGGGAGAAAGGGGACAGGACAACACCTCACCCTCTGCCTGTGGAACCGCTTTCCTTCATACATTGTCCCCTGGGGTGTCTCCACAGTGACTGACTGCAGAAAGGGAAGGAGTGTGGATGAAACCAGGCACTCGCATGGCCCCAGGCTCAGGAGGGGGGATGTGGCTGTGGCCACACCTAAGGAGTGTCTGCTCACCTTCAGTGGCAGGAAGGAGAGGGCGTGTTCGATTAACAGCCTCATCAGGCGCTTGGAGTAGAAGATGAATTCATCCCTAGTTGTGTCCTTGTTCCTGTGGAGGGAGGGCAACAGCATGAGACGAGAGCAGAGTCCTGGCTCCAACCCACAAACAGGGTTCTGTAAGCAGAAATGGTCCATGTGAACCTGGGAGCTCTCAGGGAAGAGACTCAGTGAGCAATGTTTCAGGGCTCACCGAAGAGCTAGGGCAGTGTCTGGAAAGGAGCACATGGTCAAGAGGTGTGTTTGGTTCCCCTAGAAGTGGGGAACAGAGTCTGCAGCAGATCACACAGGTCAGATGAAGTGAAAGGATGCCACATGAAGCTGCTCAGCCTTCTCTGGACATGGGAAAGCTCAGAGCCAACCTTGCACAGTGGGCTAGATGGACTAGCAAAGTGAATAAAGGCAATGGCAGGAGGGATAAGTGAGCAAACATCAGCATCCTGGTGTAGATGCACACCCTGACCCCAAAGAGAGATAAGGCAGGTGCCCAAAAAGCAGGTGCAGAAGTGCAGCATCATTTGCTCCGAGCACAACCTCACACTGCTGCTGATTCTCTGCTAGAGGATTTGCAGGGCTGGAAATTCAGGACACAACTTCATGGGAAGGACCAGAAGAACAAGGGGCAGGAGCAGCAGGACATCAGGTAGCATCAGTAGTTCTGGGGGCAACAGAATCTTGGGAGCAAGTAGCAAGTGTTCCATATGGGCCCTGCCAGGGAAGCACAAAGTGCAACAGGAACTCACTCAGGATGAACCAGACACAGCCAGACAGCTGGCTCTAGGAGCACCTTGACATGGAAGAACTAGACCACATCCAGGAGCTTGCTGGGATAGCAGGAATGGGAAAACACCCAACATGTTGCCAAGTCCTCCCCATTTATGGACCAGGCTGCAGATAAACCACTGCTGGGAACCAGACAGATCAAATTTGAAGTACCTGCTGTTGTCTTACCACAACAGTGACATGCTGAGGGCAATAAGTAAGGACCAAAATAAACCCACGATGGGTCTGTAACTCACAGAACACCTCCCCTTCTCCCTCTGTGGAGTAAAGACAACTAATCCCGTGCTAATCCCAGTGTTGGGGCAGCGGGGAAAGAGGCTTTTCTTATTGGGAGCACTCTGACCATCAGCACACACTTGTGCTGCAGCCCAACCCTCCAATCACACAAGAGAAACCCCTGCAGGAAGCAGCAGGTTCCCTGCATGCACGGCTCTCACTGCCCAGTAGTACCACTGTGTGTGGCACATCCTGACCAGTGGGACTGGGACTGGTCCAAACACCACCCAAAGGGCGAGCAGAAATGCTCCTTCACCAGTGAGGGCAAAGCACCTCAGCAAGAGGTCACTGGGTAGGAAAGGAGAACCTGGAATGTGCTTGTGGTTTAAAATGCAACCATAATGACTCCCCCAACGTTGGTCTATACCCACCACAGCTGGCAGCTGCTTTGGTAGAAGGGTACACAGCAGGCTGAGATGTAAGCACCATTTCAGGGGAGAACCATCAGGACCAAGCTCCTGGCTCCTTGGCTCAACAGCAGCCCAGAGGCAGATGGACACAGAAGGATGATAGTTAACAGGACATGGATGAAATCTGTTCTCTTATGGTCTAAGGCCATGCAGCCTGCGCACACACCCCCAGTATTGTCCAGAAGATGCAAGGAACAAAGGAACCCTGCAGACGTTTCCTAGTGTCCAGATGGAAGAGGTGGAACTGGCAGCAGCCCAGAAGAGGCAGAAGGATAATGAGTATTTTTACTCTGTATTTTAAGACATCATCTGCCACTTCTCACATCTCACCACGATGACAGACAGCCCAGGCAACACTGCTTAGAAGGACAAACAGCCACTACTATCACGAGATATTTTTGCAGCCAGACCTGGGTGCCCCATACCCGAGAGTGCTGCAGTGACCAGAAAACTCAACCAACATGGGCATTTCCAACCAGAGTGGAAGTACTGCAGGACTCCTGGAGAAGTCAAACAGTCTGTTATGCTCTGGAAAAAACAGGCACCCTGCCTACAGCTCGTCAGCGTGGGCTGTCAGCACTTTCACCCATGGGTGGGCTTCACCCACACATACCCCCACGACAGCTCTGGAGGCATCCAGCACCACCCAGCTCCAGGTACCCAGGCTCACAGCAGCGCTGCCTCCTCCAAGAGTCTCTCCCAGCCAGCTGCCCCTGACAAGCCCCACACTGGCCCCAGGGGTGCTCTGCCACGCAAAGGGCAGTTGGTTGCCCTGGCCAACCCTCACCTGGGTGAGACAGGACCATTAGTGCTCGGACCAGAGGTAGGTTACTCTGCAGCCTCCAAAAAGCGTTGCAGGATGGAAAAGCATCCTTGTCCCTGTGCTGTGAAGCCCCCAGTGTGCCTCCCTTTGGAATTATGGAACTGTTTGGGCCGGAGGAAACCTTTAAAATTATCCAGTCCAACCATTAACCCTGCAATGCCAGGTCACTACTAAATCACGTCCACCAGCACCACATCTACATGACATTTAAACTCCTCCAGAGATGGAGACTCCACCACTGCCCTGAGCCACCTGGTCCAGGCCTTGACAACTGTTTTGAGGACGAAACTGTTCCTTGTGTCCAACTTAAACCTGCTCTGAGGCTGTTTTCTGTTGTTCTATCACTTGTTCTTTGGGAGAAGAGACAGACCTCCACCTCTCCAGCCTCTGTTCAGGAAGTTGTAGAGAACAGGAAGATCTTCCCTGAGCCCACTTTTCTTCAGGCTGAATAACCTCAGTTCCCTCAGCTGCTCTTCATAAGACTTATGCTCTAGACTCCTCACCAGCTTCACTGTCCTTCTTTGTACACCCTCCGGCAGGGGAGGGTAGCCCTGACATGCCCCAGCAGCAGCAGAAGACCCTCCCTGCAGTGGTCAGAGTAGGATTGTTTCAGCCATGCCTCCATGCCATCCACACATCAGCTCTGCTCACTCTGTCACTTCATAGCACAGGCTTGGACATCCCTGCTATAGCTCAGGTAAAGCCCAAGGACACACACTGCTCCAGGTGCTGCCCACACCTCAGTAGGAGGTAGCCAAACCAGATCCGTGTGCAGACCCTTGCAAGCAGCTCCCAGAGAGCTCGATCTCAGCAGGAGATGGCAAGAAAGCACCAGTGGCCTGACAGGGACCAGCAAGTGTGGGCCAGGAGTCTGACACTGTATCGGCTCAGCTCAGCAACAGGAGTGTCAGCAGCTGGAAGCCAGCCAGCACATCCCAGCCCTGAGGTAACCTGAGCACAGAGAGGTCTTGCATCTGAACCACCTTGTCTGGTGTTGGCAGCTTTCCAGCACGCAGGAGCACTGCACCCTGCTCCTCAAGGCCGCATCAACAGACACACACTTCCTAAGGGCAGCTTCAGCATGGGACAGTGTGTCCTGTCAGAGCACAAAGTCCAAAGTCTCAGGGCAAGAGCAAACCTGAAAAGAGAGGTTGTGCCACAGGGCATGGACTAGATCCGGTCCTTGAGTATGTGGACATCAAAATATGAATGGTGGGAAGGAAAGTGGGGTGCACTATGAAGAGTGTGGAGAGCAGATAAAGTGAGGATTTCCTTCCTCTTCTACTCTGCCCTAGTGAGGCTGCATCTGGAGTCCTGGATCAAGTTCTGGGCTCCCCAGTTCAACAGAGACTGGGAACTATTGGGGAAAGTCCAGCAGAGGCTACAGTGATGCTGAGAGGGCAGAACCACCTCTTTGACAAGGAAAGGCTGAAAAACCTGGGGCTGTTTAGTCTGGAGAAGAGTAAACTGAGAGGGGATCTCATCAATGCTGACCAATATCTAAAGGGTGATGATTACAGAATGTTAGGGGTTAGAGGGAATCCTCAGAGATCCAATCCCCCAGCCAAAACAGGATCACCTAAGGCAGGCCACACAGGAATGCACCCAGGCAGGTCTTCAAGTCTCCAGAGAAGGAGACTCCACAGACTCTCTGGGCAGCCTGTTTCAGTGCTCCATCACTCTTACCATAAAGAAGTTTCTTCTCATGTTGAGGTGGAACCTCCTGTGTTCCAAGAGAATGGGGCCAGACTTTTTTCAGTGGTGTCCAGCAACAAGACAAGGGGCAATGGGTACGAACTGGAACCCAGGAGGTTTCATCTGAACATGAGGAAAAGCTCATTTCCTGTGAAGGTGCTGGAGCATTGGGCCAGGATGGCCAAGGAGGTTGTGAAGTCTCCTCTGGAAAGATTTCAAACGTGTCTGGACATGGCCCTGCGTAACCCTCCTTGGGTTGTCCCAGATGATCTCCAGAAGCCTCTTTCAAATCCCACCACGCTGGGATTCTGTGGAATGACATTAATCCTGTGGCAGAAAAGAGCTCGAGGTGCTTCAAGGATGTTGAGGGACAACAAGGACTGTTCAAGTACTGTGGAATCCTGACGAGAGGCACAAAAGACTACTACTGGCTCTGGAGAGCTGGACCTGATACTGAAACGTCTTGTAAGTCAGAAGACTCACACCCTTATCACTGTCCATTCTCAGCCTGATCACAGAATGCTCGTGTGGGAATGGGCCTTAAAGGTCATCTAAGTCCAACTCCCCTACAGTCAGCACAAACAACCAAATCAGGCTGCTCAGAGCCATGTCCAACTTGACCTGGAACATTTCCTGGTATGGGGCATTTGTCCCCTCTCTGGGAAACGTGGGCTGGTATCTCACCACCCAATGAAACATGAATAAAATCATTCAACCACTCAGTTTCTGCTTCTTCACAGCAAGAGAAAATCTCTCTGTGAGCCACTTCTCCCAAGACATCAAGTTTGAATCTCTCTGGGAGCTCAGCTGCTGCCATAGCATCATCTTCCTGGCAGGCCCTCAGAGACAGAAGGATGGAGCACAATTGAGTCTCTGGTGTTGAACAACAGGAAAACAGCGTTGGCTGGCAGCAGCCTGGCAAGTGAGATCAACAGAATGTCTCTGAGGAAGAGCATGGGAAAAGCAGGATGGAAAGAGGGAAGCTGGAGGGAAATCCTGGTTCACACCTCATTGGTGCGTCCATAGACACCAGGTTTGGTGTGCTAGGGCACTCCAGGAGGGTTGTCACTGCAGTGAGGCTGAGAAGAAATCCGTTTTGCTAAGACAAAGTAAGTCCATGCAGGGAAGTGCAAGAAACTTGGTGAAAGGTGTTTGTCCAATCCTTGTCAGCCCAGACCTCTCCAGGAAGCCCAGCAGGCAGGGAGTGGTGTTCCTGAAGTGAAGGAGGCCAGAGGGTCACACGTGAGGACCATTAACAGCTCCATGCCGTGCTGAAGTCACGCAGAAGCAAGTGAGTGCTGCCAAGTATCACCTACAAGCACCAGAAATACACACAGGGAGTCTTCAGCAGAAGAGCTCCTCAGCTTCAGGCTTAGCAACGGCACCGCCCCAGCTTTCCCTTCCGAGGCTGCAGCAGGATTTGAGGGGGTGGCTGACAGGCCAAGGCAACGCCCCTCATAAATGTGCTGTTTTTCATTTACCATCTGGAAGAGGCAAAGTCCTCCTCCCTGCAGCCCTGCCGCTCACACAGCTGACACCAGCAGCACAGCCTAGATCAGCAGCCTGCACTGGCCCCATGCCCATCCCCTGCACATTCCTAAGTCCAAGCAGGTGAAGGTTATCAGAGGCTTGTGGCAGAAAGGTGGAGACATCATAGGCTGATCCTGGCAGGGCAAAAGGACTCGGACTTTGAGGAGGAAGATGTAAACAGCAGCTACAGATGAGAGGAATTGGTGCCTGCCCTTCTGGGTGGGGCAGGTCGAACTTGGCTTGCCCGAGAGCAGCAAGCAAGCAGAGTCATGCTGCTGGCTCTTCCAGGGAACAGGAAGAGTTAGAGGTCAACAGTCCATGCCAGAGATAGTGAGCAGGAAGGCCAAACACAGGCATGGTGCCACACAAAGACTTCATTCTTCCCTCCCTTCCCTTTCCCTACTTCTCCCCAGGTAGGGAAAACAGCTCCTCTGCAGGCAGACAGTACTCAGCCTCTGGAGATGCCTTTCCCCCAGGTTATCCTTTCCACCTCTACCACTGAGGGGACAGAGCAGGCGAACTGGAGAAGCTGGCTCAGTCCATGAAACAACCACTGCCTGAGCCAAAGACATTGGAGGCACAACGTGATACCAGCTCCAAAGTTTCCTTAACTAGACCAGAACTCAGAACAGTATAGCAGAAGTCCACCCAGAGGTGAGGGGCTTCAGAAAGTGGCAAAGGACTCGAACCTGTGTACATGCAGTGTGAAGCACATTGTTGGGCTTTTTACCATTGCCAACTGCTCCTGGAGCCTGTGCTTCAACAGGAGGTCACAGAACCATAGAATCTGGAAAAGACCTCTAAGATCAAGTCCAATCATTAACCCAGGTCAGTGCTAAACTGTGGCCCTCAGCACCACATTTACATGGCTTTTAAACCTCTCCAGAGATGATGACTCCACCAGAGCTTTGGGCAGTCTGGTCCAGGCCTTGACAACCCTTCTGGGGAAGAAATTGTTCTTCATGTTCAACCTAAACCTCTCCTGGTGCAACTTGAGGCTATTTCCTCTCATCCTGTTGCTTGTTCCTTGGGACTAATTCCCACCTCACTTCAACCTCCTCTCAGCATGCTGTAGAGAGTGTGGTCTCCACTCAGCCTCCATTTCACCAAGCTAAACCCCAGTTCTCACAACTGCTCCTCAGAAGACTTACACTTTAGATTCTTAGAATCACAGAGAAGCTTAGAGAAGACTCACCAACACCACACTACTTCCTACAAGGTGTGAGCACGTGTGTAGTTGTGAGATTACATCCTCCAAACCAACATGTGGGTGCTGGTGGCCAGCCACAGCCTGAGCAGGTGGCAAAGGGTCCCTGCTGAGCTCAGCATCCCCTCACTGTTCTACAACCCAGCAACAGACACACACACAGAGGCTGAAGCTCCTGCAGCTGCAGGAAATAAGGGACATTTTAGTGGTCTTATGGACACTTGGCCCCTAATGCCACTGTCACCTGGAAAACCTAAGCATTGGTGGCAAATGATCAAGCAACAGCAACATTGTGGAAGCATCAGCTTGGGTCCTTCCGTATCTCTACAACAAAGCACTGTAGGAGAGGAGCAGCAAAGAGAAGCACCTCAGGTTATGCCACCTGCTACTACATCTCTGCTTTGGCTAGGACAAAGCTAACCAGCTCCCCGTAAGAAACGCCTGTCTGCTGCTTGAAAGCCATCCCAGAGCAGATATGCCAAAGTCTTGTCAACAAGAAAGCATCTGCATGCTGGAGCCAGCTCTGTTTAGCTGTTCTGCTCCACAAAACCATCTTCATTCAAAACCCTAAAAGCAATAGAGGGAAAATTCACATCAGGTTTTGTACTGTGATCCTGCAGATCAGCCCTTCCCTGGGAAGAGTATCCCTCAGGAGGGCTGAGAACTGAAGTGATCTTAACAGTGCTGTCTGGATCCTATGCCGTGGTCAGTGTTAGAAGTGATCTCGCTCAGCACCAGATGATCACTGCAGCCTTCAGCTGACAGCTGTGATCTAGAGATGGGCGAGCTGAGGCTGAACTCTTTTTCAGACACAAGGGGAACAGCCAGGATACGTTTTGCACGACCCTGATGTACTGTAACTGAGTGAACATGATGAGGACATGTAAGTAACTTTGTTGAGGACTGTGTGCAGAGCAATATGAACTTGAGCAACCATTCCAACTAAAGGAGGGGAGGCAGAATTGAAGGAAGAACCTGTGGGAATGCAAAGTGAGAAGAATGATAACATGCAAATGCTGGCCTTGATTTCCCACAGCTGCTGGCCACCTTATCTCAGAAAGGATAGACAATGGACATCTCATAAATGAGGAAAACAGGGTGTGGTTATGTAGAGGACTGGGCTGTCCTTGCCTAATTATGATAATATGTAGGTATGTGCTCTGTGCTCAAAGACTATATAATGAGAGTCAGAATACTCAGTAAAGAGTCTCTGGCATAATTCACATTGAATCATCTGGAGTCCATGTGGCACTGCTTTTGATCATACTGATCTGTGAGGGCTTTGACCATGTCTCCCACGGCAGCTGACAGATAGCTGCAACAAGAACTCATTCAACACACAGTTAAGAGAAGATCAAGAAGCTCCAGAGGCACATGGAACAAGAAAGAATGAAACTAAGTGGGTAAAGTTGCCTGCACCAAAACTTCCAGGAGTGAAAAGGACAAGTAACTCTTAAACAGCTGCAACAAGAGATGCACAGGTTTCGCATGAAGAGCTGATGCAATGGAGCATGAAGCTTTAAAGAGCCCAGGGACATCACTGCATGGTGCTCAAGACTGCTTCAGGACACCAAGAGCTTGGCTTGTGCTACTTTAAGGTGACCACAGGGAAGTACCTGATGATGGTGTGCATGCCTCGGACCTGTGGCGTGTTCTCCAGGACACTCAATGTCTTCGGCAAGGGCTGCCCTTGGTGGGCAGAGGCCAGAGCTGCCCTGCAACAGTGAAGCAGCACTCAGAGCTGCACAGCACAAGCACACACACAGCCACCGCGCTGGACCTCCCTGGAGGAACATGACCCCCGGGGTGAAGGAAGGCTCTTCCTAGAGAAGCCACTGCACAGGCTGGACACCAGAAAGTGATTCCACCCTGATCCCAACGTCTGCTGCCAGGCATAGGTCCCAAAGCAGCAACACCCTGGGGCAAACCTCCCCTGACCAGAAACCCAGCTATTGGCAGCCTCTGCTGCACACAAGGCTCTGCCGGCACCTGGGCAGCAGGAGCCGCTCCACACACACCCTGGGACAGGACTGCATGAGGTGTGCGGACTGTGCCGAGGGATGACGAATGTCCCATGAGACTGACAGAGAACAGGGACTGTCCAGGGCACTCCCTGCATAGGACAGAGCAGCTTGGGGCACTCCAGTGCTCAGGGAAGGAAACATGCTCCAGAAAGGGTGAGGAGCTGTGCAGAGAGCCCATCACGTAAGTCAAACATAGCTGCTGTGGGACAGATCATACAAGAGACCACAGCCACACTCAGACGACCCCCAGGAAGCTGCATATAGAACAGCTCCCTCGGCCCTTGAGGAGGAGCAGCCATGATACAGCATCTCAACAAAGTTTCGCCCAACTGAGACTTGGAGAAGAGACAGGACTCAGAGAAGAGGGGTGCTGGCAGTCCTCCATCTCTAACCCAGAAGCTGGCCCTGCTGAGGCTGGAAGCGCCTCCACATACCTGACAGTGATCTCGCGCTGTGTGGTGGAGCAGAGTCATCCAGCATGGCCAAAGGGACAGAAAAGAACACTCAGTCAATGCAATGGCCAGGCAGAATTACCTGAGCAGCCCCATTAAGCTCCCACTCCTCTTCTGGGGCTGACCCGCAGCAGGTAAATCATGGCTGGGCATATCTGGGGGCAAGGGCAGGCCATGGGGTGAAACCAAGGGCGAGGGAGAATAAGAGGGGACAGCCAAAACCAGGACTGAGGGAAACAGTGGGTGAATGAGGCTAAGAACCTTCATGTCCCCAGCCCTGTGCTGCAGCTCAGTCTGTCCCAAAAGCTACACCAAAACCTTCTGTAAAGAGAGCAGTGATATGAGAGCACAGAGCTATGAGCAGTCATGTCCACCCCTACCCATACAGAGCACTCCCCCTCCTTGCCTGCACTTGCAGCGATCACAGCCCACCTCTCACCTTCTCCAGCTGGCTGTGCACATGCTGCACAATGAGGTCCAGGGCCACAAAGTTTTCCCCACCTGAGAGGAGAGAAAAGGTGGCAGGTCAGATGCAGTGTCCAACCCCACCCAGAACACCCACTCCTGCTGCCCAGCTCAGGTCTGGAAAACACAGTCTCACCCCTGGGCACCACAATGTCGGCGACCTGCACGGTGGGCTCAATGTACTGCTCAAAGGCTGGTTTCACAAACTTGTTGTATTGCTTGATGACGCCCACAATGTCGCGCCCGCGTTCCATGATGTCGCGCTGCAGCCGCCGCACCAGCCGGATGTCAGAGTCCGTGTCCACAAACACTTTCATGTCCAGGAGCTGGAAAACTGGGAGGGGTGAGCATCCCCTTTGCACCCCCTGTCAGACCTGCCTCACTCCCAGCACCTAGCAATGGCACTTCTGAAGCCCTGGCAACCTCTTCCTCTGCAGCCTCCAGCCATTGCCCAGCCCCGGTGCCACCGAGGGCTGTACCAGGGCAGTCCCCATACCATCCACAGCACACGACGACAGACCTCCCACACCACACACCCAGACCAGCCATCAGCCCCACCAGGCAGCAGTACCTTCAGCAACTCCTTGTTGGCAAAGGCCAGTATTCCCTCAAACACGATGACGTTGGCCCCGTACACTGTTTTCTGTGGAGAGATGAAAGCTGTTCTCAATCTCGCAAGGACCACAGCAACATCAGTAGTCAGAGACAGCACCTCCATCCCTGACCACCACAGGGTCTCAATGGGCAGGACCTTCCATAAGCATCCAGCCTTTACAGGTCCTCAACATCTAACCTTTACAGGTTCTTTGTCTTACCCCAGCACTCACCCAGAACCCCAAACCTCCGTTCAACACTTCGCTCATAGCCTCATCCTCCCTGTACTCCTCCAGGCTCCTGACCACAGCCTCTCCCCAAACTGCACCGGCTCATTTCCATGTCCCTCTCTGTCTCTCCATGCTCCCTCCCTGCCTGCCTCTACATGCCAAATTGCCTGAGAATAGACCTGTACCTGATTGCTCCCATCTCCCCCCTCCCTTTTTTCCCCCAGTTCCTACACTCCATAACCCTGTCGGCAGCCATCGACCCCTTTCCTGGGGGCTCTGCTCGTGGTGCCCACCCCACCCACCCTCCTGAGGCCTCATTCCCCTGTGGCACCTACCCACTCACGGCGTCGGCTGTGCGTGGTGAAGTCGTAGACTGGCACCTTCACGCTCTTGCCTTTCTTGAGTTTGCGGAGGACACTGACAAGCAGCTCAAAGTCAAAGGCATCAGGGTGGTCAAAATTGTAGTCACTGCGCGCTGCCAGCGCCTGCTGCCCCTCATCCAGCACCTGCAAGCACCGTCATTGGGCATTGCTTAGCACCATCTCAGCCCCACAGACATTAGCAATGCTCAGTACTGTGCCAGCCCCACAGATGCTGGCACTGCTCAGTGCCGTGCTGGACCTCTTCGGTCCCCAGAATTTACCTTGTAGAAGGAGTCCATGGAGAGCAGCACGACCCAGGGCACGTCCAGTGCCTCGATGATCCGTGTTGCCACTGTCGTCTTACCCGAGGCACTGCCGCCGCACAGACCTAGGGGCAAGCAGTGCGGCAGCACGGTGACCATCGCTCCATCACTGTCCCGGGCCCAGCCCCTATCTCACTTCCATCCTCGGTCTCAGCTTCGACTAGCTCCTCCGGTCACATCGCTTCCCTGGCTGTGGCACAAGGCCTGGCTGTCATTTCCCTGAGCCCGGAGCCATCCCTTTCATAGCCCGGCCTCGGTCCTGGCTCCATCCCATCCTCAGCTCCAGTCCTAGTTCCATCCTTTCCGCAGCTCCGGTCTCGCCTCCATCCCTTCCTCATCCCTGTCCCAGCTCCATTCGCTCCCTTCCCCAGTCCGGGCCCAGCCCTTCCCGCCTCTCACCGATGACGAAGGCCTCGTCCACGGGCGCGCCGGTCTCGCTGTACCAGGGTGGCCGCCCCGCCGTATAGATGGTCCGTTTGCTGGTGCGCAGCAGCGGCGGCTCCGGTTTGCACTGGCTGGCGGTTCGCCGCCGCGGGGCCAGCGGCAGCCGGCTCAACAGCGAGCCCAGCGCGCCAGGTGGCTCGGGACCCGCCGTGCCCGCCGCCGCCATCTCCCCGCGCCGCCACAGGCCGTTCCGGTACCGACGGGCCGCAGAGGCTGCTGGGACGGGCCGCGGCCGCAGACGGCTCCCGACAGCCCCCGCGCCGGACCCGCCCCGAACCCCGCCCGCCGCCACGGGGGTGGCCGCGGTCCCGGGTTTCGGAGTTGGGACACGCGGCCTCGTGCCCAGCGTAAGCGGACCGCCCGGGGCCAGACCCTGATGGGTTCCCCCGTCCCTGCCCCCGCCCTGGCCTGGTTACCCGAAGCCATTTCCCGGGATCATAGGCAGAGTCCCTGGGGATGGACACTCCGCCAGCGCCCCGTCTCCCTGGCAGGGAGACCGCCCCGCAGTCCGGTTTCTGTCTGTTGCCCCTTGTCTTGGCACTGAGCGCATTGGCTTCACCCTCTTGGCATAGACATGGTTTCGATCCCCCTGAGCCTTCTCTGCTCCGGGCTGAGCAGTCCTAGCTTCCCCAGCTCACTACAGCAAAGAAGCTCGCAACATCTCAGAGACCACTCGCTGTTACCACCTCTCTCCGGTACCGGGGAGCCCAGCACTTCTGAGGTGGTCTCACCAGTGCTGAGGGCAGAGTGTACCCTCAGCATCTGCAGATGACATCAGGATGGGAGGAGCAGCTGTGCACCAGGCGGTCCTGCTGCCTTGCAGTGCAGGAGTAGCTGAACAAGCTGGAAAAACGGGCTGGCAGGAACCTCCTGAAGTTCAGCCGAGTCCTACCTTTGGGGAGGAGCAGCCCCACAGCACAAGTACATGCTGAGAAACAGCCCAAATGATAAAGGCCCCAGGGTCCTCGTGGACCCTAAGGTGACCATGAACCATCAACGTGCTCTTGCTTCAAAGGCAGCAAATGTCTTAGTCTGCACGGGCAAAGCGTTGCCACTTGAGGGAGGGGATGGTTCTTCCCCTCTGCTCAGCATCCTAGGGGCCTGCCCCTGCAGATAGTGTCCAATGCACCTCACCATCTGCTCCTCCAGTCCATGCTTCCATAGCTTCTCGAGAAGGATCTGAGGGGACAGTGGCAAAAGCTTTCCTAGAGTGGGGAAGTGTCCACTGTGAATTTACCTGACTCATCACTTCATCAGAGAGAGTGGCCAGGTGAGTCAGGCACAGCCCCGTGAAGCCAATGCAGGCATCTCCTCGTGCGTTTGCCCTTCACGTGCTTAGGAATGGTCCCCAGGATTAGTTCACAGTGGCAGAGGTGAGCTGACCCCTACACCCGAGCAGCCTCATATACGAAAGCAAGCCCCTTACACGAGCAGTTCCCACAGATCCAAGCAGCCGTCCCAAGTCATTGCCCATGTATCAGAGCAGCCCCCTGTACCCAGTCCACCTTCCCGTACACGTCAACAGGAGCACCCAGCAGAGCCCCGACCACCCTCCGGCAGAACCACTGCTGTCACCTAATGCTTTTTCTGGGCCAAGTGACTCCAACGCAGCGCCCTGCGGCCCTAGATCGCCCGGCCTGGCCCAGCAGCGTCCCACCCCACATTGCTCGCCCCACGTCTCTGGCTGGGGTCTCAGCGGTGCCGCGGGCTGTAACCCCTCCCCGGTGCCAGCAGCGGCAGCACCGCTGGATGAGAACCTCCTGCTCCAGCAAGACGCAGAGGCACAGCGTCAGAGGAGGGAGCCCTAGGAGTGCTGGCTCCTCCTGACACCCTCGGCACAGTTTCGCTCCCTCCGGCCGCTGCCTACGAGGGACAGAGGGGAGGCGGAGCCGCGGCGAGGGGCGGGGCCGCGGGGAAGCCGGCGGCCGGTGCTCGCTGAGCTGCTCGTCCTCGGCATGGAGCCACCGACCGGCACCGAGAGCTCGCGACTGGTCAGCCCGCGGGGCACCCGCGCCGACGGCAGCCTGCGCCTCAAAAGGTACCGCCGGAACGGCACCCCGGCATCCCCGGCATCCCTATTGCCCCGCCACTTCAATCATCTCCATCACCCCGGCACCTCCATCACCCCGGCACCAGCATATCCATCACGGGCAGCTTCATCACCCCTGGCACCTGCGGCACCAGCACCTCTAGCACCGGCATTTCCGGCACCGGCAACTCCAGCACTCTCATCACCCCAAAGACACTCATCATCCCAGCATCTCTATCACCGCTGCCCCCATCACCTCCTCACTATCACCCCATCGTTCCCTGCCAGTACCACCTCCTAGTGCCTCTGGCACCCCCGGCACCGCCACCCCATCACCTGCTGCTTCTGCAACCCCCGATCCCTCGCATCCACACTATCCCCTAATCCCCCCCGGCTGCCCCATCATCCCCCAATCGCCCCCGGCTCCACGGCACCGGCAGCCCCCGGCAGCGCCCGCTCCCAACCCCCGGGGACTTGCAAGCCCCCGGCACGTCCGATACTGCCCAGCTCCCATCCCCACACGACACCGGCACCTTCGGCACGTCAGACTGCTCCCCCGCCAGCCCCCGCGCTCCAGCCCCCGCGCTCTCATCCATCCGGCGCGGACATCAGCACCTCCGCAGCCCCCCGAGCCAGTCCCGACCGCCCGTGCAGCAGCGCCCGTCCGGTCCCGGTACCGACACTTCCATTCAAGTGGAACCAGCACACCCACCTTGCGACAGCCCCCCTTTTCCCCTCGGGTGTCCATACCGACGCCGAAACATCACGTCCCCGCACCGCTACCGTCCATCCATCACCACCCCGCACCGGTACTGTCAGTACTGTCTCCCAACCAGATCCCCCCGGCTCCCGGCCCACGCCTCAGGTCCCCGCACGCCCTGTCCAACAGCCCGGTCCCAGATGCGACAGCTTGATTCCACCGGTTCCCGCTCCACTCCCGGCCTTGGTCCCACCCGCCACTGTCCGGGCTCTGTTCGTCCTCTCCAGGATGCATCCGGGATGATGTGGGCAGCTCTGCTGCCAGAACCGCGACCCCGGGGGGCGATGCCCTGTGCCCAGTCCTCTGTGAGCACTCTGGGCATCTAAGCCAGACTGACTACAGGGACCCCGGAGCTGGAGCACCGGGAGCTGCCGTGTCTGGGAGTGACCCGTGTCTCCAGTCTATTTGCAGGTTCCTCGGACACCCTGGCGCCACCTGATCCCCTGGGCCTGGACCCCCACTGCCGCTGCAGCCACCCCATTGCCATCCCAGGCCCGGGGAGGCTCCAGGCCCGACAACAGTTGAGCATTGCCTGCGCTGTCTGCTGCATCTTCATGGTCGGAGAGGTGATAGGTAACGGTGGGATGGGGACAGAGAGGGGAAAGGGAGGGGAGAGGGAGGGGACAGGGGATTCCCAGGGCACAGGGTGCCAGCTGCCCTGTGACTGCAGGCGGGTACCTGGCACACAGCCTGGCCATCATGACGGATGCGGCTCACCTGCTGACGGATGTGGGCAGCATGTCTGTCAGCCTCTTCTCCCTCTGGGTCTCCACTCGCCCACCCACCAAGACCATGACTTTTGGCTGGCACCGCTCAGGTAAGCTGGTGGGACATGGTCTCCCAGGAGCTGCATGGCCTGGCTGGGTGCTCACAGCTCCCATCTTGCAGAGACTATGGGAGCACTGGCCTCTGTACTCTCCATCTGGGTGGTGACCGGGGCTCTCGTCTACCTGGCGGCTGCCCGCATCATCAGCAACGACTACGAGATTGAGGCGCGAGCCATGCTGGCCACCTCTGCCAGTGCTGTTGGCGTCAACCTGGTGTACGTCCCATGCAAGCTATGTGCACTTGCACCCCCTTGCACACCCCCCATCCAAATCCCAGCCTTCCCTCACATCCTTGCCCCATAGAATCCCCAGCACTGCCCTCAGGTCACCTTCTGTCCCTGTGCACCAGCCTTGCCTACCCAACCACTGCCTCTGTTATTCCCAGCATGCTCACAGCTTCCACCGCTCTTGCCCCACATCCTGCAGCTCCCTCAGGGAGCAGCTCCTCAGCTCTGGCTCATGCCCAGTCTGCACAAATCCCAGCCCTGGCCCTATGTACTTCTCAGCAGCACTGCAGCTTTCCTGCCCCAGCTGTGCCTCCAGCTCTGCCCCATGGTGGGACTTGCCCCACACCTGTCTACAATCCTAGCGTCTCAATGTGCCTACCCCTGTCCCCTTTGCCTGAGCTGCCTGGGCACTACTGCCTACGTGCAGGTCCAGGCAGGGACAGTAAGACCCCTGTCCCGTGCCTGGCACAGCACTGACCCAACCCTGCTCTCCCCAGCATGGCCTACATCCTGCGCCAGTCTCCCGCTGGCCATGGCCACAGCCATGGCATAGGGGGCTACGAGCAGCTGGAGAGCACTGGGAGCTGCCTGCCTGGTCGTGTTCCTCTGCCCGGCAGCACCAGCATCCGTGCGGCCTTCATCCATGTGGTGGGTGACCTGCTGCAGAGCATTGGAGTCCTCGTGGCTGCCACCATCATCTACTTCAAGGTGCCTGAGCTGGGCTCCCTTCCATTGTCCATGGGAGCAATTCCCTCAGCCCAAAGCAGGGTGTTGTGGGGCAGTGAGGTCCTGGTACCCCAAAACTTGGGTGCCCAGCTCAGCTCTGTCCCACCCCAGCCTCATAGAGCCCCTGCTCTCTGCAGCCCCAGTGCAAGATTGCAGATCCTATCAGCACCCTCTTCTTCGCCATCTTCGTCCTTGGCTCCACCTTCACCATCCTCAGGGATGTCTTCAGGGTCCTCATGGAAGGTGGGCAGTGGGTGAAGGGAGTGCTGAACCATGAGCACAGGGATGTGGTAGAGTGCAGAGGAGGTCACAGGAATGCCTCAGGGCTGCAGCTGCAACAGCCCCTCCCCGAACCGGCAGCTCCCCTCTTGGCCATCTTCTGCACCCTTCAGCCAATCCCCATGTCCTCTCCTTGCCCCTCAGTGCAGTCTCTCTGTCCTAGGCATACCCAAGCCCACCCCTCTGCCCTCCTCTGCTCCACCCAGTCTCTCAGACCATCCTTGCCACCCTGGGCACACAGGCCTGTAGCGAGAGGTTGCTTCTCCTTGGAGCCACCATCTCCAGCCTGGGGACAGCCTGGGAAAACCCCTACGATGGCTGCTTCCACCACAAGCTCTGACTCTGATGGAGGCCGCAGCTGGGCCTGTCCCCTCTGTGACCAGATTTTGGTGGCAGGGTCACCACGGGGCCTCGAGTATGATGCAGTCAAGGAGACGCTGCTGGGTGTGAGCGGGGTGAAGGGCACCCACGACCTACATCTTTGGGCCCTGACGCTGAGCCACCACGCTGTGTCGGTGCATGTGGCTGTTGGTGAGTGCTCTGCTAGCTCATGCAGCACCCGGGGCATGGGTGGAGGTCCCACGGGGCACCGGTGCTGATCTGCACACCAGTGCTGAGCCACGCTGCCTTGCTGTCCCCAGAGTCTGGCATCGATCCTGAGATGGTGCTGCGGGATGCTGTCACCCAGCTCCAGACCAAGTTTGGCTTTGCCTCGTGTACAGTGCAGGTGGAGCCATATGGGGAGGACATGGCCACCTGTCACCACTGCCAGGACCCCCGTGCCTGAGATGCCACCTGCAGCAGAGCTGGAACAGGCTTAGCCCTGGCCCCTATCCTGTGGGTGAAAGGGAGCAGACCTCGGAGTAGGGGGTGCAGCACAGGAGTGGGAGCCTTGCCTGAGCTTCTGTCCCTAAGCTGCACCCACCTTGCTCCTGGAGCCCTGGCAAGGACAGGACAGTGCCCCTGGGGCAGAACAACAGCATCCTTGAGGGTGCAGGGTCCTGAGGTGGGGAGCACAGCCTGGTTCTGTTGCACACAGGCTCCCCCAGGAACCTCCACCCTGAGTTGCGGTAGGAGGGTACATGAAGCCTGCTACAGCCCCAGGCGTAGTGGGGGGGCAGGCTCCAGGGAGGACTGTGGTCCTGCCCCACCACATGTCCCCTCACAGCCCTGCTGTCCCTTACAGAAAGGGCCAGGAGTGAGCCAATGCTGAAGGGCCAAGGAGAGCATGTGGACCCCAAACTCTGCCTTGACTCCAGCTGTTCCATCATGGCCACCCACCAGCTCCATGGCCACTTCACCACCCCATGGTCATGGCTTTGCCGATGCCCTGCTGCAGGGGGGCTGGGGGAATTGCTGCTTTTGTACCCATCCAGGGCATTGGAACAGGGCAGCCAGATCCCAGAGCTCAGCCCTGAGCTTCACATCCCTGGCTTTGCTCCTTGCCCCCCAGCCCAAGCCAGGACTGAATCCTGACATGCCTTGGCCTGACCCGTTCCTGCTGTTGTGATCTGTGTCTGTCACACTGTGAGTGTCTGTGTTTGTCCACCTCTTTGTGCAAGGAGCCCAGCAGGCAATGGCAGAACCCACAGCCCCCAATAAACTTGTCGGAGAGCAGCAGCAGTGCAGGAATCCAGGAGGGGATGGCGGATGGGGGACAGCCTCAGACCCCTTCCCAGGAGCAAAGCAGAGGCAGGACTGGGCACCATGGTAGCACTCCAGGCATCAGTGCCAAGCTTGGAGCTCTGTGCCAGCACCACAACCAGTGTTACAAAATCAACCACGTTTTACTGCACAGCTGAACACATGCTCAATGTGAGCGACTTCAGAGGTTCAAACACCCTGCAGGCCGCAGTGCCCTGCTCAGGGCAAGGCTGGACCCCCAGACTCCTCCCTGCACCCACACAGGGGTCAGCAGGAACAGGGAGTGAGAGCAAGCACAGCCCCACAGAGGTGGGGGCCCGTGGGTGCATCCCCAGCATCAGGCCCCCAGACCCACAGCTTGACCCAGAGACACACCAGGGTCCCATCACCCCCCCAGCACTAGCTCAGAGCAAACAGCACAAAAGGATCCATCTGGGCCCAGAGCACAAGGACAGTGTCCTCAGCATCTGCAGTGACAGCCAGGAGCAGCTGCTCCTCCCCCGAGCAGGGGGCCCAGAGGGTCAAAAGCACCAAGGAGTGCACAGCTCCCCTGGACAGCACCACCTGCCCTGGACCCAGGCTCCTGCCTGTGGCAAGCATGTGGGGCAGCAGCACAAGGGACCCACTTCCCTACTCCCCTGGCATCGTGGAGTTCTCGCAAGGGCTGTTGCTGCCAGGCTTATGCCCATAGAGGGAACGGAAGCAGGCGTGGCGCTCCGGGAGCAGCTGGTGTGCCACGCTGGAGGCCAGCCCTGCCAGGCAGTGTGCCCGCACGATGCCTGCCTGCCCGCCTGACACCAGCCAGCCAAGTGAATCCAGGTTGGGGCTGAAGCGCACCTGCAGGAGGGAGAAGAAGAGAGAGGGTCAGCAGGGAGGGGGCTGAGGTACCAGAAGCCCTGCGCTCAGGACTGGGGGGCATGGGTGGCAGGGTTCTGCAGAACCCTGCCAGGCTGTGTGGGGCTGTGGGCTCAGCTCTCACTTTGTGCAGCGACTCCAGCTGCAGGCGGTCAAGGCTCAGCTCGGCCTTCGTCTCCTGTGTGTGCATCCTGCGCATGGGCTCCCGGCTGGCGAAGTTCTTGAAGCTGCGCTGTGGAGCGGCGGCACATCCATGCAATGCATGCCAGAGCAGAAGCATGGCACACACATCCATCCTGGCAGCACCAGGGCAGGTGTTGCCTGGCCAGGAGACATGGGTCCTGCTCTGGGTTGCCCACAGCAAAGGCCAGCAGGAACTACGTGCCAGGGAGGGCCCAAGCAGGGCTGCTGGAATGTGGCAGACTTCTCTGTGTCATCTCAGCAGATCTGACCCACAGACTCGCTGCCCCTCATTTGGGGGCCCCTGGGCACAGTCTGGCCCTGGTGTCTCATGCCAACTACTGCAAATATGGCCCAGCACATCAGAGAACAGGATCCAGGCAGCCTGTGACTCCTCAGTCTCCTTCCCAGGGCTGTCACAGCCAGGACATTCAGAGTACTGCTCTGCCTGGGGCTGATGCCCATGGCCATACCACCCATTGCTCTGTGACCAAGCAATCAGGAGGGTTCTGCCTCGGGAATCCCAGCCCAGCCTGGCCAGGCAGCCAGGCAGAAGCTCTGCAGAGGTTGAGCAACCCACCCCTGTGCTCTTGGGGCAGACAAATGGAGGTGTGGCACCTTGCTGCCCTCCCACTGGCCAGGCACCACCCTGGCATAGCTTCCACAGGTCCTGCTTGTGGTCAGGTCCACCCCCAGCCCTCTCCTACCAGGTCTGTGTCCCGGAATCGGATGTAGCTCTTGGTCACCATCTCACTGTAGAGTCTGGTCTTTGGCAGCACCTTCTCACTGTCCTCTGACCCCGTGGGGCTGCAGGGCAGCAGGTCGGCCTTGTAGACTGGCTGTGGGCAAGATGTGGCTCAGAGCAGGGCCAGGGATTGTAGAATCACAGAATGCTTTTGTTGGAAAAGACCTTTAGGATCATTGAGTCCAACCATTAACCCAGCACTGCCAGGTCACCACTAGACCATGTCCCTCAGTATCACGTCTAGATGGCTTTTAAATGCCTCCAGGAACTTCATCACTGCCCTGGCTTGACAATCCTTTTGGGGAAGAAATCTTTCCTCATGTCCAACCTAAACCTCCCCTGGTGCAGCTTGAAGGTGTTTCTTCCTGTCCTACCTCTTGATACTTGGGAGAATAGGCTGACTTCTACCTCACTCCAACCTCCCTTCAAGGAGCTGTAGAGAACAAGAAGGTGTCCCCTGTTCTCCAGGCTGAACAACCTCAGTTCCCTCAACTGCCCTTCAGAAGATTTGGGCTCTAGGACCTCCTCTGCTAGGGCTGGAGGCCCCAGGAGCCCTGCCCCACAGCATGGCAGGGGAAGGAGTTGCTGCCACCAGGGCTGGGGCTGTGTCCCACAAAAATCCTGAAGGTCCCAGCTCCCCATGGCTTCCTCACCATGCAGCCCCTGCCAGGGCAGGAAGAGGATGAGACGTACATGCATGAGGCCAGCTCGGGACACTTCCACTGACCCAGAAAACCAACTCCCACCCTGCCCAGCCCCAGGCATGTCACAGACAGGCCCTGCTGAACATGACAGTTTCTTACAAATCTGCGGTCCGAAGAGCGCCTGACGTTGAGGGGGCAGAGGGACAGATCGGGCAGCACCGCAGCTACCAGCTCGCCAGTGATGTCTCCTGCAGCTACTGTGTTCAGCCAGTCCGACCCAGAAATGCTCTGTGGGAACAGGAGTCCACTGGGCTCACAACAGGGTCCCACCATCCCCAGCCAGGTCGCAGCATGCACCTCCCTTCATCCCCAGGGACACAGGGGCTTGGAGGTACGACCAGCTTGGATGCCACTTCATGCAGCTGTCATGATCCATCACCTGAGAGACAGAGCGGTGACCCCAAGAGCCTCACCCCCAGCTGGCACTGAGATGAGGGCAGGTGCCCATCCCTCTGACATGGCCCCCAGGACAGAGGTGTCCTGCACCAGCCTCTTACCCACACGGTCCCCTTGCGAGGGGCCGCAAAGTAAGCCTTGAAGCCCAAGTACCCAGCGTCGATGTAGTGGATCCCACAGAGACCACAACTGCAACAGAAAGGGAATGGGTGAGGACAGAGCCCTGCACTGCTGCCCTAAAAGCCACCCAGCAGTCCACCTCCCCAGAGAAGCTGGGACCCTGGAAGACAGCTGCCGCTCTAGTAGTGTGTTACAGCTCAGGGCAGCTCCTGGAGGCTGAGAACACCCCAAGACCCCAGAATCCTTCTGCCAGCTTGTGTCAGCCTAGGGCCACGCAGGAGCCCCACTGCCAGCTCAGCTCAGGCACCTTGTCTCTTCCTCTGCCCACTTCACTCATGCCACAGGATGGTGCAGCTGAGGGAATGCCAACATTGTGCAGCTGAGGCAAGATCCAGCCCTCACCATGGCACCAGTGGATGCTTCCACAGAGGGACAGACTGGAGGAAGCACTGGGGAGCATGGTCAGGCCCCAGCAGGCTGGCCCTGGGCACAAAGCAGACACCACAACAGTCACGGCACTCACGAGGCATAGCAGTTGTCCTGGGCCACAGTGACACCGTTGTAGGGCAGCAGCCAGGCCACCTCCGTGCTGAGAAACCTCTTGATGCTGTTGATGGGCTCATAGAGCCGCCGCAGATCCCAGAACTTGATCTTACGGTCACTCCCTGCCGTGACCAGGAAGTTGCTGAGAACCAGGAGAAAGGCAGCACTGAGATCCCAGTGCAGAGCTGTGCCCCATCCCTGCTATGGGGACAGGGTAGCTCTGGTTCTGCAGCGCAGTGCTGCTCCCATCTCTCACCCTGGGAAGCCCAACTCAACCTCTTTACCAGCTCAGAAGACCAACTGCCATCACCACCACATCCTCTTAAAGTTATGTTGGCTCATCTGCAGGAGCAGCCTGCTCTGCCATGCAGTATCCACCCCCGTGTCCACACCCCTGTCCTCACCTGTTGGCTTTGCACCACTCGATGCTCCGGACAGCGTGGTCATGGGCTAGAAAGCACTGGAAAGGGTAGAGCTTGAGGGAGCCATCGGGCTGGCGCACACACTGCAGAAGGGACTTGGTGAGCAAGTTCCAGATGGCCACGGTCCCTGTGGGAAGAGTGTGTCCAGTGTGTCCAGGTGGCTAAGGAACCCAACAGCATCCTAGCTTCTATCAGAAATAGTGTGGCCAGCAGAAATAGGGCAGTGACCACTCCCCTGTACTTGACACTGTCAAAGCTGCATCTCAAATACTGCGTTCAGTTTTGGGCCACTCACTTCAAGGACACTGGGGTGCTGGAGAGTGTCCAGAGAAGAGCAACAAGGCTGATGAAGGGTCTAGAGCACAACTCTTGTGCTAGGTTAACAGTTGGACTTCATGACCTTAAAGGTCATTTCCAACCAAAACAATACCACAGCTCTATGATTTTTAAGTCAGATGAGGATTAAGCCAGAGCCACTAGGGATGGGCAGAGATTCCTGCAGTGTCTGCCACTCACCCAGATGCTGCCTTGTACCTTATCCTCAGACTCTCCATTCTCTGCCCCAGGTGAGGCTGCAGTAGCACAAAGCTCCACGTGTTTCTATGTTTTGCCATGGGATACAGGTCCTCCTTGTGTAGGAGGCGACTCACCATCATAAAAACCTGCTGCCAGGTGATGATGTGGCTTAGATGGCATCCAGGAAAGACTGAAGCACTGTCCGCACTCAGAGGCGTTCCCAGCCTGGATAGAGCCCACCTGAAGCATAGCAATGCCTTGTACCTGAAGGCCAAAAGACAGATGTTGGTCACAGCCCTTTGCTGGTGCCACTCACGTCCCAAGAGTGAGGACACACAGGTGTGGAACACAGCTCTGCTCTGCCACCCCAATGAGTAGAGCTGGTGAGCTCTGCTCAGCTCTCCCACCTGCACTGGCCAGAGGCTTGTGGGTGCCAGCCCCACTGGGGGACCACATCAATAGAGGACACTGACCTTGCAGATAACGTGCTTGTGGAAGGACTCATCTAGAAGAGAGCAGAGTGGAGTCAGGACAGGCACCAGCTCTCCTAGAATCAACCTGTGTCAGGAGCCTGCAGCCTGGCTCGCTGCTCCCCATGGCCCTAGCCAGGGCTCCCATTTCCTGTCCCATCCGGACCAGTGTTGCACACCAAGTGGCAGCAGACAGCACATGGAGCTGTGAATCCAGGTGCAGGCAGTGACAAGACCTCTGGGAACCAGACGTGCCTGTGCTGGAGGAAGCAGCACCTTGAAAGGCACTGCAGGCAGGAACTGGGCAGGGCTGACATTCCCCTCACCAGAGTGATTTTCACCCCACAGTGCCTGTCTGCTTGCCTCCATGAACAAGGTCTTCTCTAAAGCCCAGTGGATCTGATGACACGCAGGGGCCTGATGAGACCACGACAGCAGTAATGAGGGACAGCCTGCTTTGGCCAGGGCAGCTGATGATGGGGCTGGAGCAGCCTGGACAGCTGCTCCTGGGGAGGGCAGAATGCACAGAGACCCCTGCAACCAGGATGAGGTGCCTGCAGAACCCTCACGCACCAGCTTTGTCCACTGTGGAATTTCCCCACAAGTGACACAGGACACAAGTTCTGTGAGGTCCTGTCTTGCACTGCTGGCACCAGACAGGACAGGGCTGTCAGTCACTGCCAGACAGACATGGCTGTGCCCCAGAGCATGGCAGCCGCAGCCAATGTTGTGTGGAGGAGGTACAGGAGCCATGTGTCTTCTCCAGCGCCTCCATCACGGCCAGGGCACAGTGTGAGAGCAGCCCAGGCTCCGTAAGGCAGGAACGCCGTGTATGTGTGTCCAGGGAAAACAGCCACGCCGCCCTGGTAGCTCCTGGCAGAGCCCCAGCACGCTGCAGCCTGGCACCGATCCTGCGGCTGTGAACCAGCAGCCCCAGCCTGGCTGCGAGGCATGGGGACGACACAGCAGCCACAGCGGGGCCGACGCTACGTGACGGGAGCTGCGGGCTGGGAAAGGACGGGAGCTGAGGGCTGGGAAAGGATCCGAGCCTGCCGCAAGCTCCCCACGTGGGTGCTGCGGCACCGACAACAGCCGCCCAGGGCCAGCGTGTGGAGGGAGAGGCAGCGGCAACACCGTGACAGGGAGCGAGAGACTGTTTCCACTGCCAGCCACGGCTGGGTGACCATGAACAGCACGCACAAGCCATCAATCCCATCCAGCTCCCGGCAGATGAGGCCATTACAAGCACCATTAGCCCGAGACAGCCGAGAGCACGGAGGCCCGGAGCCCTGCTCTGGCACACTCCTCAGCTGGGCTTGAATAAGCAGGTCTACCACGCCAGGACACACAATAGCAATGGGCAAGGAGGTGCGGAAAGGCTCAATGATAAACTGCTGCAGCCACACCTCATCCTTCAAACCTATCCCAGCCGCCTACAACGTTGCTGAGAGGACCCTCCTTGTGCTTCCAGTTTCAGGTGGGGCTGCCTGGGAGCTATGCCCTGGCTGGGCTGCCACAGCATCCCACCAAGACTGAACCTGCCTCTGCATCAGCAGTGCTTTGATATGCTGCAACATCAAAAAGCAGCCTTGCTCCCCTCCCACTGTATCTGTCAGAAGCCAAGCCAAGGGAAGCAGGAGCTGCTGGTCCAAAGCCTAGAGTTGTGCCAGTGCTTGCTGCCCCACCACACAGCTCCTGGGCAGGGTGGCACTGGCCTGGGCATGGTCCAGCTGTCCCATGGCCATGCCTCAGCCCAACCTCTTGGCACATCCCTTTGACAGAGGAACTCCAACCCTGGGGCTCGCCCACTGCCCATCCCAGTTCCTGCCCGGCAGCGCAGCTCTTCCTACCTTTTACCTGGGTTGTCTTGGATTGTTGCAGGGCCTCGGGGTGTGGGAGGGGGTACAGCACCACCTTGCCATTGGAGAAGGCCACGGCCAGCAGGCCCAGCCGGCTCATCTGTGGAAGCTGCAGAATGACATGGGGTGACATGGAATCACTGCCTCAGGGGCTGCATGGTCACCATCCCCTGCCCGAAAAGGCAAGGCATGAATGAGGGCACAGAGTTAGGAACCCTGGGGGAAAGCAGAGGCAGCCCCCCTGCAGCAGACCCACCTTCCTGGCAGTGGTGGGCGGCTCCCAGGCACCGCTGGGGCAGAACTTCATGTCCCAGACACAGCCATGGTCAGCAGCGATGGCGTAAGCCAGGCTGGCTTTGTCAGCAGAGCTGCAGGATGACCCATGAAGAATGCAGCAGCTGGTGCTCAGCAGCTCCAGTCTGCACCAGCACTGAAGCTGGCTCCCAGCACAGCCCCCATGGAGTTCAGGACCTGCCTGGTGGCTCTGAGAAAGGACAAGCCTCACCACCCACTGAGCCATGAAGGCAGAAGAGGTGGGACCCTGACTCATCCCTGGCAGATGGGCAGTCCCTAGTCCCTTCTCTGGGAGACTCTTTCCCAGGCCTGGCCACTCAGAGTTGTTTAGCTCAGAAAAGACCTCTAAGATCATGAAGTCCAACCATTAACCCAGTATTGCCAGGTCACCACTAAACCATGCCTCTCAGCACCACATCTACGTAATTTTCAAACTCTTCCAGGGATGGGAACTCCGCCACAGCCCTGGGCAACCTGTTCCCCGAGTTGATAACCCTCCTGGGGAAAAAAATCATCCCTCGTGCCCAACATAAACCTTCCATGGTGCAACCTGAGGCTGCTTCCTCTTTGTTCTATCAGTTGTTGCTCCTCACTCCAACCTCCTTTCAGGGAATTGTAGTGAACAAGGTCTCCTCTAAGCCTCCTTTTCTTGGGGCTCAACCACCTCAGTTCCCTCAGCCACTCCTCATGAGACTTGTGCTCTTGATCTCCCACCATCTTTGTTGTCCTTCTTTGGACATGCTCCAGCCCCCACAACTCTCTTCTGGAGTGAAGCCAGAACTCACCCCTGTTCATGCTGCAGCATGCCCAGGCCCCAGAGCTGCAGGAGTGCAGGGCCGTTGTGGATCCCATCCATACTGTGTGTCTCCTCCATGCTCCTGTGGCAGTACAGAGCCACATACTGCGGGGCTGCTGAGCCATCTGGGGACGGGCACCACTCCATCGCCCAGACAGGGCCGCCTGCAAAGAAGGACATGTCCCGGCGCTCCTCGTGGGGCTGGAGGGAGCTGAACCTGCCAACCAGGAAGGGGGTGAGGGCACAGGGCAAGGGTGATGTCACTGTGAGGCTGCACCTGCCTGCAACAGAGACCTGGCACAGGGATGGTGATACCCCAGGGCATGCTGCACTGGCTGGCTGTTTAGCCTGTGGCTGCATCTGCTGCCTGAGGCAGCCATTCAGCCCTCAAATCCACCAAAACCACGACCTTGGGGGTTCTTGCTTGTCACAAGGACCACAGCCCTCTCTCCAGCAGTGCCCCACCCTGGGCACCCCATCACAGACCTGTTCAACCTGTACAAGACTCCGTCATCATCGATGCCCTCCCGATGGATGGAAAAGAGGGGAGACTTCTCCTCGGCGGGCATGTATGGGGCAGCGTCACTGCGGAGGTAGAGGAAGGTGTGAAGACATCTCCCCATCCTGTCCCTCACCTGGTCACCTCCTGTCACAGCACCATGCCCCAGCATCAATCCCAGCCTCTGTACAGCACTGCATGCCCTGCTGCCAGGATAGCAGAGCCTCCGTGGCCAAGTTCATAAGAGCTCCAAAGACCAGGACAAGAAAGCTACATCCATTCTGTTGGGGCCTGACCCCACCAGAGATCCTCCCCCAGTACTCATCATGCCCCCATTATCCCTCAGCCCCATTGGCTGGGGTCAGTTAGCTCACCCCAAATGCTGGTGGGACCATAATGTGTCCCAGTCCCCCCCAGCCCCTCTCTTCCCACATTGCTCCCATGGCACCTTTCTGAAAGACACGTCCACTCATGTGCCAAAGGGATCCAGTCAGGAAACTCCCACTGTGAGTGCTGCTGATCCCGCCTGCAGTGGGTGAAACAGACCTCAGCCACAGATACGCCTCCTGCAGCCTGCCTGCAGCGCAGGCAACCTCACCCTCCCAGCATCCCATGCCCCCACTCACAGGCTGCAGGTGAGGCTGGAGCACTTCTCCACTGGGGCCATGATTGAGTTGTGGAAGCCATTGGGAGCAAGGCCTCGGCATGGGGGCTTGGATCTCTGGGCACAAGAGCAGACTTAGGATTGGTTCTACCTGCCCCTACGTGTCCCAGGGGACCCACCCATCCTAACAGCGCTGGAGCAGCCACCAAGCACAGAGCTCTCCCCCAGCCAGCCACCAAGACCATGTCACACTGGGCTAAAGACACAGAGTCCCATTCTGGGGACGTACATGAACTACAGGACAGCCTCCAGACATGGCCTTCACATCCTACCAGCTTCAGCAGGAGCCCAAGAACCCCCATGCCCTTTCCCAGAAGTACCTGTCACCCTGTCCCCATCCACACTTATAGAGAGCTGTCCCTGCCTGCAGTTAAGCCCACAAAGCTCATTATTGGAGTCACAGTTGATGGGCACTGTGCCACCCCTGAGTTCTGCTTCAGAGTTGTCCTGCCACAAACAGCCACAAGTGGGGACACCACAGGAGAGCTCAGACACTTAGAATCATCGAATCACAGACTATTTTGGGTGGGAAGGGACCTTTAAAGGTCATCTAGTCCAATCCCTCTGCAGTGAACATCTTCAGCTGGAGTAGGTTGCTCAGAGCCTTATCCAACCTGGCCAACACTGCGCATGGCAGGCCAGAGGTAAGAAGTAACCAAGTGACCTTGCCCCGACCCCGCCATTACCCCTACCGATGACACCTTTCCACAGTGTCCTTGGAGTGTCTCCAGCTCTGGCTCTGACACTTCACTGAGGGGCCCGTCGCTCCCCTCCTCCTCTGCCTCTAGCAACACCTCCTTTGAAGGCACAAAGTCAGCATCTTGTGTGAGATCATCACTGTCTGTTTCTTCTTCCTTTTTCCTCCGTTTCCGACGCTTCTTCTGGACTGGCTCAAGTTCTGGCTCTGGCTCCTGGGCACTCTCGGTGGGAGGTGGGGGCTGATACACAGATGTCAGATCCTCTTTCAACTCCTGCAGGTACAGCAAAGCCCTGGGACACCAAAGGCATGGCCCGGCGGTGAGCAGAGGGACAGCACAGGGAGCAGCCACCCTTCCAGCTCCTGGTCTGGACGAGCAATTAGCTCCAGCCCTGCTCAGTAAGGCTACAGCAGGTCTGGATGCACCAAGGGCAGCCATGCAGGATGCACCGTAGCAGCAGTGCTCAGGCAGCCGGCACTTCCCCAGATAATGCCAGCCTCCTGGGTTTGCAGCTGCAGGCAGAGCAGCACATGGCCCTTTGCCAGCTGCACCCCTGCCCACCTGAGGCTCTCACAGAGCATAGGCACTGCCTCAGCTGCCTTTGGAGGCCCTGAAGCACGTGGAGTGTCCCCAAGACTCTGCATCAAGCAGTGCACAGCTAGCACAGATTGTTCCCAACACTGTGTCACTGGACACTGTCAAGAATCAACTGAACAGGAGCTGGAACAGCTTATCTAGACCAGATTGCTCCCAAGAAGGGTTGGGTCGGATGATGCTTGAGGGCCTGTCCAACCTGGGATTCTGTGATTCCATGACTCTGCTCTCCCTCAGATAAGCCTCCTTTTGGCTTTGCCAGGAACCAAGGGATCCTCTCCTGACTACGGACAGCCCACCACCACCATCAAACACCTGCTGCAGGTGAGCGTGGCACCCCCCACGGTTCCCTACCCCCACACTCCTGGATTCAAATACATTTTAGATCATTCTGTGGGGAACCTGCCTGTCCTGCTGACATGAGAAAAAGTCCTTCAACAGAGACACTAAGGTGTCCTGGGTAAGGCAGAGGGCTCCAAGAGTAGTGTCTCTCTGTCTGTTCTTCCAACCTCCCCACAGCCCCTGGACCCCTCCACCTATTTGCCCCTACTCACACTTTGGCTGCTCGCCTTTTGGGGCGCCCACCAGTGGGGTTCTCCAGGCCTCCTGCTGCCTCGTTGCTTCCCAGCATCTTCTGCACATAGATGGGCTTTGGGCTCGGACACTCTAGGTCCTGAGACAGTTTCAGCAGCAGCATCTCTGCCTTGGGCTTCCGCCCACGCTTTCTCTTTGTGGGTGACACGGACCCGTTCTCGGAGGTCCCCGAGGGCTCCCCGTGTCCCTCACCCTCCGTAGGGTCTGTACCATGGAGGTCACTGGGGCTATTTTTCGTTTTTTGCTTGAGGACAGTTTTTTGCTGGGATTTGGCAGTTTCTACTCCATCCTCTGAGAGCTCTAAACCATCCGGATATTCGTGTCCTGACCAGAAACAATATCCGAAGTTACCAGGAAACCATACCGAGGCTGTCCCACCACCCCTGCGCGCAGCGACACGTCGGCCACAGCCCGTGAGCTCTGCGCCCTGTAGCACTGGGGCAGGGTGATCCCTCCGGGGCGCGATGCGGTGCCCACAGGAATGAACACCCGCCCGTCACCGACCGCTTCTGGGGCTTACCCTCCCGTGGCCTGCTGCGGCTCCGGTAACGCCCTGGGCATGCCGCTCCTCGTCCCGATCGGCCCCGGCGGCTCCGCTCGCGGCAGCGCGGCCCACGGGAGGCGCTTGACGCCATCCCGGGATCCCGGAGCCGCCGTTAAAGGGCCGCGCCGCCAAGCACGGATCCAGAGCAGGAAAGTCGTGGCGCGGGGAGATGGCGTCACGACGCCAACGTCATTACCGGAACGGTCCACGCCCAGCCGTGTACAGAGCTGTGAGGCATAAGGGTCTGGAGCGGCGGGGCCGAGCGAAGACAGGACGTTCACGTGTACAAGCAGTGTCAGGGAAGGGCGGTACAAGGGCAACAGGACGCCAAAACGGAGATAGAACGGGCACACGCGAGATGATGAAACACAGTTATGGAACAACCTCGCCAGGGAGCGTAGATAGCGACTCACTGCGGGCCAACTGAAAGAAATGTAGGCGCCCGGATCTGATTGGGATAACGACACTTGTCTTTCCTTGTCACAAAAAAAGCCAGGGGAGAGCGCGAACGCA
>WAAF01004553.1:6715-79383 GCA_013400475.1 Tricholaema leucomelas
GCTGTGCCAATCATGCTCTGAGCTGGTTTCAAGAACAGGGCATCAGCTCTGCTGTGCCAATCATGCTCTGAGATGGTTTCAAGAACAGGGCATCAGCTCTGCTGTGCCAATCATGCTCTGAGCTGGCTTCGAGAACATATTATCACTATTCCTCACTAAGCTAAACCCAAGTGCTGTACAGAGTAGAGCACATGGAGCCCACCCTCTATCTAGGCTTCAAAACCAGAGACCTTTTCTGAGAGAAATCAGTCCTGGGACCAGTCTTGTTCAACATCTTTGTGGGTGTCATGGACAGAGGCACTGAGTGCACCCTCAGCAAGTTTGCTGAGGACACCAAGCTGTGTGGTGCAGCAGACAGGTTGGAGGGAAGAGATGCCATCCAGAGGGACCTGGACAGGCTGCAGAGTTGGGCACAAGCCAACCTCATGAGGTTCAACAAGACCAAGTGCAGTGTCCTGCATCTGGTCCGGCGCAATCCCAAGCACAAATACAGGCTGGGCAGTGACTGGCTGGAGAGCAGCCCTGAGGAGAGGGATTCAGGGGTGCTGGTGACGAGAAGCTCAACATGAGCCAGCAGTGTGCACTTGCAGCCCGGAGAGACAACCAGAGCCTGGGCTGCATCAGAAGTGTGGCCAGCAGGTCGAGGGAGATGATTCTCCCCCTTTGCTCCGCTCTGGTGAAACCCCACCTGGAGTACTGCATCCAGTTCTGGAGCCTCTATTACAAGAGGGATGTGGATGTGCTGGAGTGTGTCCAGAGAAAGGCCACAAGGATGATCAGAGGGCTGGAGCAGCTCAGCTATGAGAACAGACTGGAAGAGTTGGGACTGTTCAGTCTGGAGAAGAGGAGGCTCTGAAGTGACCTTCTTGTGGCCTTCCAGTATATGAAGGGAGCCTACAAAAGAGCTGGGGAGGGACTTTCTAGGCTATCAGGGAGTGACAGGACTGGGGGGAATGGAGCAAAGCAGGAGGTGGGGAAATTCAGACTGGATGTGAGAAGGAACCCCGGAATGGGTTGCTCAGGAAGGTGGTTGAGGCCCCATCCCTGGAGGTGTTTAAGGCCAGGTTGGATGAGGCTCTGGCCAGCCTGATCTAAGGTAGGGTGTCTCTGCCCATGGCAGGGGGGTTGGAACTGGATGATCCTTGTGGTCCCTTCCAACTCTGACTGATTCTATGATTCTAAGAATACACCAAAAGGGTATGAATAAAGGTTTTGCACTCAGAGGTCTACACAACACATCTTCAACTTTCCACCTTTCTCTCTTCCACGTTTCTTTAATGGCTTTATCCAAAGCCCAGGAAAGCAGTTGGAAAGGTTTCATTAGCTTGGTTTTGGGTTAAAATTTCTGGGTTAAGACTGCAATTCTCTTCCAGGCTTTTCAAAATCTGTTTGCCAACATCTTTCACAGAATTACAGAACTACAGAATGGTTGAGAGTGGGAGAGGCCTCTGGAGGTCGTTTTGTCCAACCCCTCTGCTCAAAGCAGCATCAATTACAGCTCATTGCTCAGGGTCACAGCCAGGTAGGGTTTGAATATCTCCAAGGGTGAAGGCACCAGAATCTCTCTCGGCAATCTGCTCTGGTGTTTGACAAGCTACTCAGTCAAAAAAGTGGGGGGTTATGTTTAGATGGGATATCCCACATTTCAGGCTGTGCCCAATGCCTCTTCCTCTGTCACTGGGCACCACTGGTTAGTCTGCCTCCTATACTGCTCCCATTAGGTATTTACATGTATGGGTAAGATGTCCCTGAGCCTTCTCGTAGCAGTTGCAGCTCTCTCAGACTAGGCATTTTGCATCATGTCCTTTGAGGGCTACTGGAACGGCAGCACCAGTGGAGAGATCAGCACTGAATGACACTCTGAGTGGCCAAAAATATGTCTGAGCTGAGCCAATGGCTACAAATGTCACTCTCCCTGGGCATAAGGCAGTCATCAGAGGGATGGACAAAATCAGTGCTTAGAAAAGCCCTGGATGAAAATAATATGTGAAAAAAACTACAGAAGTTATTTTAAAAGCAGGGTCATGTCACCAGCAAACATCCAGGACACATGGCACAAGAGACCTGGAGGCAGGGACTATTACTCTCTGACAGCAGCCAAACTCGGGAAATTCAGGCAAAGGGACCCAAAGTTAAAGGTTTATTTCACAGAGATCTACACTTCCACGTACATGCTTTAGCAGCAGCAACGTGTGAGGGTGGTCAGGGTACTCCTGAGCTCCCCTTGCAGTGGCCACCACAGACCACACAGAGCATGGCAGGTCTTTGGGTAGTTGGCAAGACTCCAAACCACAAGCCCTGTTCAGCCATGGCAAGTGCTTCCAAAACCCTTGCAGTTTAGGGCAGATGCTCAAGCCCTTCATCTTCTTGCTCAAAAAAGCCCTGGCCAACTGCACTCAATTTCTCCTCCCCCTGCTTTTTGGATACCACCTCTCTGAAAGTTTGTCAGTGTTAGCCAGGTTTCCTGAGGACACCAATGAGCTGCTGGCTGTTCCCATGCTATTAAAGTGACATTAGCAAAAGCTGCTGCCCCACACTTTTTCTTTCAGAGCAGGCGAGGGCTCTGAAAAGGCTCATCCAACCTGCAGCAGAGAAGAAGAAAGTGCAAGGCAAAAAAATCAGAGCATCTCCTGCCCTGAGTCAGAAGCTACTGCCTGCTTGGGTCGGTGGAGGGGGTAATTAGAAGTACCTGCTGCCTCCAACGTATCACCGCTGCCAACCACAGCAACTGCCTCCTGTCACCACGGCAACAGCCTGCAGCCAGGTTTATCATCTTTCTTTACGTGATGCCTCCCCCTCCCCGCATCCCTCACCCCCTCCTTTTCCCTGTGCCTGAGCCTGTAATTAATTTCAGCTGCTGACAAAACCGGTCTTCACAATCTGCAGCATTCAGTCAGAAGTTTCATTACTAATTAACTTCTTTCAAAGTTCAAATCTCCTAATTACAAGCAAATCCATGCAGCCGCTACCCTCCTCTGCCCTGGCCCTTCCTCACCACCACTCTGCCTTTCCCTCAGCCCCACTCCCAATGCCTTTCCCAGACGTAGGGGCTGTGATAGCTTTTGGTAACTAAAAGGATTTCTGCTCGTGGCTAACTTCTTTCTTGGCCACCGCAAGATGCTTCAGAGGAAGATACCAGAAGCCCCTCAGCCATCCATTATGTCAAAATTTACCTTTAAAAGGAGACAGTTTGCAATTAACTCAAACCCTCTGGGATAAAGGGTCCATGATATTCATTTGGAATTCATGGGAGGTTGGAGCAAGGAGGGGATCAGCCTCTTCTCCCTGATGGCAAGTAATAGGACTAGAGGAAAGGCATACAAGCTCCAGCAGGGGAGGTTTGGACTGGATATTAGGACATATTTCTTCACTACAGGTGTCTTCAAACAGTGGAATAGCCTGTCCAGGGCAGTGGTGGAGGCACAATTCCCAGAGGTGTTTAAATGGCTTGTGGACCTGGCACTTAGAGACACAGTTTAGTGTTGACCTTGCAATTCTAGGTTGAAGGTTGGACTAGCTTGATCTTTAAGGTCCATTCCAACCAAATGTATTCCATTTAAGAATGGAAAACACAGCCAAAGAGAAAAGTTTCCTGCACTCCTTTAATCATGGACTATTATTATTACCCACATAATTGCTTCCTCCTTGTAAAAGTCCTGTTAATCATAGAATGGTTTAGGTTGGAAGGGACCTCAAGGATCATCCAGCTCCAACCCCCTGCCATAGGCAGGGACACCTCCCACTAGAGCAGGCTGCTCAAGGCCTCATCCAGCCTGGCCTTAAACACCTCCAGGGAGGAAGCATCCACAACCTCCCTGGGCAACCTGTGCCAGTGTCTTACCACCCTCACTGTAAAGAACTTCCTCCTAACATCCAGTCTAAATCTCCCCTCTTCCAGTTTAAACCCATTCCCCTTCGTCCTAACATTACTAGACCGTGTAAATAGTCCCTCCCCAGCTCTTAGATTCAGCACTGCCTTGTAACATCAAGATCTTTACCTAGGTTAACTATATTTTTGCTTAAAACATGTTTTCTCGTACTGGTTCTATGGCTGGTGCCTGTCTGTGGCAGTGGCACTCTGCAGATGGGTGCCATCCTTTTTCCTCCACAGCCTGAGCAGGGCCAGGCCTGCTGCTGGTCAGAGGCAGGCACCATGTATCTATCGACCCCCAAAGGTAGGAATGTCTTCCAACAGACAGGGCAAGTCCGGGGTGGGGAGAGGCTCAAGGGGCATGTGTATCACCAGCACAAATGAAGGAAGTGCCATCCACTCCAAGCCATCTGGGATGGCATCAGTGCCAAAAGCCACAAGTTGCAGGACAGCTAAGGAGACATGCAGGTGCTTTTGGGAGCTGGTCATGTTGAGATATTCCAATTAGTCACATTATCAAACATTGTGAAATGATTTTAGAAATGAGTTATGGGATTCAGACAAAGCTTTGGGGCTGAATTCCTGAATGACAAATAGCTGAGGCAAGGTGTGCTGTATTGGAGCTGTAAGTCATAGACTCACAGAATCACAGAATCAACCAGGTTGGAAGAGACCTCCAAGATCATCCTGTCCAACCTAGCACCCGGCCCTAGCCAATCAACCAGACCATGGCACTAAGTGCCTCATCCAGGCTTTTCTTGAATGCCTCCAGGGACAGCAACTTCACCACCTCCCTGGGCAGCCCATTCCAATGCCAATCACTCTGCCTGGCAAGAACTTCCTCCTAACATCCAGCCTATACCTGCCCCGGCACAACTTGAAGCTGTGTCCTCTTGTTCTGTTGCTGGCTGCCTGGGAGAAGAGACCAACCCCCACCTGGCTGCAGCCTCCCTTCAGGTAGTTGTATATAGCTGATACCTGGAAAATTAGGCACCACTTAATGTTCTTGAGATCAGCCTCAGTCTCTGCTTTACATCACTGTCAAAAACACAAAGTGAGACAGATGAATGCTTCAGGGTCCCCTCTCCTTATCCTTCATCATCAGCAGATGAAGAGTAGGAGTTCACCAGGCAAAAGGAGCTCCCCAGCAGCTGGTGGTCCAAACAGCACAGAAAATATGTAAGCTTTATGAGCACGAGAATGCCCAAGTCTTTCCTGTTGCTGTCTCCAAATCACTCTAAGGATACACCTTGCATCAATTCAGGTCTTGAATATCTCAGACCTGTTTGATCAGCAGTAGAAATGCTTGGCTATGAAGCACTTACAGAAAGGGGAAAAAGGCAGCCCTGTGGTTTGGCTGGTCATTGTAGCACCCCTTCCTGCCCCAAAACAGACAGAAGAGCCTGCTGTGGTAGAGCAGTTCAGTGACTGAACTGGAAACAGGAAGCCCCACGCAGTGCATCCCGAACACCAGCCATCCATACACACAACTCCTTGTGGCCTCCCACCTTTCAGGCAGTGCCAGGCAGGCACAGCTGTGGGCACTCTGCAGGTGAGACATCACATTTGCGTGATCACATCTCCCTGCTTCTCCTTTAGGCTCCTCTCCACCTACCTCTCATCCCACCGGGTAAAGGCCTTCACCCTGTGATTCCAGTTTGCAGTGACTGTGGTTTCTTTCCTTCCTTCCTTTTAAAATAAGCTAAGGATAGCACTGTGCTCCTTCCCTACTTTCCTCCCTTGCTTTGTGACCCTTCTGCCAGAAGCTGGTCCAATACTGTAGCTGGAACAGGACAGTTACTAGTTCATTTCTGAGGTAAGGACTGATTAGTGGTATGAAGGCCAGAGAGACAACTCCAGGGAAAGAAGTGCTTCTTTTCCCCTCACCCTCCCTGCTGTTGGATTTTGCAGATGCCCCTACAGGCGAGTTTCATTTTTTTTTCCCCTTCCCACTTTTTTATTAACATCCCTTTCCCCCCCACCACCTTCTGTGCTGATGCCTGGGAGAGCCATGGTCTTTTCCTAGAAAATGAGCCAGCAGAATTGTTGCTGGGTTTTGCAGATGCCCTCACAGGTTGGTTTCATTTTTTCCCCCCTCCCACTTTTTATTATCACCCCATTTTTTTTCCCCTTCTGTGCTGATGCCTAGGAGATCCATGGTACTCTTCTACAAAACAAGCCAGCAGAAGCAGCAGGGTTCCTTCTCTTCAGTCTCAATCTGCTAAGCTAACTTACTAGAAAAAGTTGAATGTAACACCTGGTGTTCACTCAAAGGAAAATGCATCTCAAAATGTGTTTGTGTTGAAATAGATCAAAACAATCAAAACATTTCTGAGAACAAAAAGCTTTAAAACCCCTGTTTTGTAAAGGCTGGAAAACAATATTCTTTGTCTTTTTGAGTACAAAGAAATGTTTCAATGTTACAGCAAAAAAGGGTTGTGGGGTTTTGACCTGACTTAGAGCTCTCTTCTTTTAAGCTCTGAGTCAACTGGAAATTAAATTACAATAGCCAGCACAGCAATGCTGGGATGTCCTGGTGGCCAAGCCATACAATGCAATTTATAAAGCTTCTTTGCAAGCCCTCAAAGTCAACATGCTCTAGTGTCTTGGAAGGCTAATAGGCCTAAGGCATGTCCTGTATTGCACCACCCTTCTGCTGATGAGGGAAACAAGGGCAGGAGGAAAACAAAGGCTTGAGCCATTATGTCCCCTCTCAAAGTGATAAACAGGTACCCACAGGTGTTTAGGTATTCGTTAGTGTCTTGCTCAGATAAGGGTAAGCAAGGCCTGGTTTCATCTAACATGGTCAGTTTTGCAAATGCCATTTGGGTTGGTGAATCTCTGTGGCCAAAAGAGCCATTGCACTCGGGCAAGGAATATAAATTCAGCTACGTTGCAAGCAGCTGTGCTGCTTCTGCCTCTGTGCTGCTCTGCTCAGACAACATGCCCTGTCTCACTGCTCTCAGCTTGGATGTGTTCTGCTCTGCCTCGTGCTTCAGGCCGGCTTAGCCCTGATGTTTTGGGTTTGAATTACCTGGAAGCTTAAATGCCTCAAGTTTACCAGGAGAAGGCATTGAGTGCCTCATGACGTGGTAAGAAGTGCCACTGACGTTGTGCTCTCTGCATATCTGCCAGAGATCCTGCCTGCACCTCTGCAAACCTCTGTGCCAGGAGCAACCAGGATCAGGCTTTTTCCCAGCACCCTGCTAGATCCTGGAAAGATCTAGAAGCCTCTCAATGGCTATCAAGATGCCAAGCAGTTCCAACTCTGACACAAAGGAACCAAGGGACAATCTCTGAATTCTACTCCACTGACCTGAGTAGAACAGACTTTCCCTAGGGTTCCAGGCTGCATAATTATAAGCAAGGCAAACCCATTCTGTGGCTAAACCTTTCCAAGTTTCTGATTCTCCTTGTGCTGGTTTGAGGCTAGCTAGGATGTTTTGGTGAGGAGGATTAGATCACAGGCTGTGAAAGAGAAAAACAAGGGTGATGTCTACTTCACGCATAGGCTTGCTGAGATGTGTAAGGACAAGAATCCAAACATAGATAAGGCACTTCTGCTTGGGAGCTCTGAGCTGCATGTCTCTCTCTAGCCTCTTTGCCATTTCTCTGATTAATCCACTTTGCTTCCTAACCCCCTGGCCGAACCTCCATTCTTCCTTGGGACTGGGGTAAGGTTGAGAGGAGTGGAAGAAGGTGAAAGGGTGGTTGGGAGCCCCTCCTGGGGATTCAGGTTTTGGGAGGGCTGTTGTGTTTCTGTATTACCTTTTACCTGGTATATTTCTGTATATAACTGCATATGCTGTCAATATCTGCTTGTATATTGAGCTAAGCNTGGAAAACTGAATGAGGCTTTATACTTACAGCTTAGCACAATATACAAGCAAATATTTACAGTATATACAGAAATATACAAGTAAAAATGTAATACAGAAATGCAACAGCCCTCCCAGAAACCAGAGACCCCAGGAGGGGCTCCCAACTGCCCTTCCCCCTTCTTCCCCACCTCTCTACCTTGCCTTGAAAGTAAGGCAAAGTCTGGGGTGAGTTTGGAAGGTTGGTCAGAGGGGTTAGGAAGCAGGAGGATTAGTCAGGCAGCAAGTTAGAGAGAGAAGCTCATGCAGCCCCAGAGCGAGACTCCATTATGTTTGTGTTCTTGTTCTTACACATCTCAGCAAGCCTATGAGGGAAGTAGACATCACCACTGTTTCCTTTTCACAGCCTATAATCTAATTCTTCTCACCAAAATATCCCAGCTAGGCTCAAACTAGCACATCCTGCCTTGTTAATTGCCACAGGTAAGTCATCTAGGTGTTTCCATGTCATATAATCTCTTATACATGTTTGCTTTCATCATATCATCATTTATAAACTCTGTTCATGAAAAAGGAGCACCTGAACTTTGCACAGATGCCATATGCATCACTATGGTCTTCAAGTGTGTTGTGGTAGGCCTGATAGGCCCAAAATAGGCTTATACATGTCCTGCCTTGCCTAGGCATGTTTTTCTGCTCCACCAGAGAGGCAAGTGTGGGAAACAGACACAAAAGAACCTGTAGCCACTGAGTCTGGCCTGCCCAGGGTCCTGTGGTGTAAGGCACACACACTTAGCTTGTACCTGCCTAGTGCCAGGCCCATGCTTTTCCCAAATTAGGGAAAGTGAGCCTGTGGCTTTGGCTAATACGGTATAGTTTGGCTAACTGCCATCCTGATTGGCTATTCTGTGTCCAAAGGGCAGTTAATCTTGGCCCACATTGATAAAAGGAGATACGCAGGTGAACAACCTGCTTTTGCTTCCCTGCTGTTTGCCTGCTCTCTCTGCTGTGCCCAGCCCTGCTGCTACTGCACACTGCCTTATTGCTTGCCTGGTAAACTCCACTGCTGTGAGTTACCAGGAGCAGACCCTGGATGCCTGCACACAATCAGCCTGCGTGGCCAGCGTGACATGGTGCTGAGACTGCACGACATCTGCCTTCTGTGCCTGAAGGTCCTGCTTAGAATTCCTGGACATATATACAGATCATCCAGGAGAGGCCAGGAGACAAGGTCAGAGATTGTCTGCATCCTTTCCCCAGAATCCAGGAAGATCCAAGCCTCAACGTCCAACAAGACAGAGTCCCCTGAAAGCGTTTGAACACTGTCTGGACTGTGGCTAAGCCCCACGAGTGGGTAATAATAATTAGTGAGTAAATGCTTAAATGCCTCTTTGTAATTCTCTACTGCCTTCTGCCACAGAGCAGAAAGAGCTTGAGCCCAGCTACTGGGCAAGCGGCACATTGACCTCAAGCATCACTGACCACAGGAACCTTCTCTTCCAGTTCAATGAGTGTTTATATATTTTGCTGGTTATTACTAGCTCTAGATATTATCCATAGAATGCTTCCATGACCGTGTAAGAACCGAAATATCATTACAATCAGTGGTCAGGGGTGGTGAGAGTTCTGAATAGCAAAACTAATAAACGATATTAATTTTGGAAAATATCATCTCGCATCAATTCATTTCCCCCTCCACAACAAAGCCTTTTGCAATACTGGTGCCAAGGAAAGGACTGCAGTACTGCCAAACACAGCAAGACTGTTACAATGATTTGAGAGGCACTAGGGAAGGCTTAGAAAATTTGCAATGGTCTTACTGGAAGGCAGGATAAGAAACTACAGAAGAGGGAGGCAGCAGTGAGATTATAAATGCTTGGCAATACTTGCATGTTTCTGACCTTTGGAAGAGACTTTACATCAAGAAGAGATTCATTAGGAAAAAAAAAAAAAAAGAGAGAGACTCAGTCACATCCATATTAAATGAGATAAAGACCAACAAAACAAAGTACCATAGATCAGCCTCTCTTAATCAGTCTAACTTGCCAAGTCTGCTCAGGAAGTGGGTCCCGTACCAGGACACACAACCTTGTGCTAGTTTGAGCCTAGCTAGAATGTTTGGTGAGAAGAATTAGATCATAGGCTCAGAAATGAAAACAATGGTGAGGTCTACTTCCCTCACAGCCTTGCTGAGATGTGTAGAAAGGAAAAGCAAAACATTAAAGTCACTTTGCTCTGCACTTTGCTGGGCACTTTGCTCTGCGGCTGTGCTCTCGGCTGTTTGCCTGCTGCGGAGCTGGGGCTGCTGCCTGAACTCCATCTTGCTTTCTAACCTCACCCTCCGTTCGCTTTGGCTGATTCACCTTTGCTTTTTAATCCTCTTGGCCAAACCTCCATTCTTCCTTGGGACTGGGGTAAGGTTGAGAGGGGTAAGGGGAAGGTGAGGGGGTGGTTGAGAGTCTCTCCTGGGGACTCAGGTTTCTGGGAGGGCTGTTGTGTTTCTGTATTACTTTTTACCTTGTATATTTCTGTCTATAACTGTATATACTGTAAATATCTGCTTGTAAATTGTGCCAGCTGTAAAATAAGCTTCATTCAAATTTCCAGAGCCAGCTGAGTCTAGTCTGGGTGATTTCCAAAGTGTGGGGGGGCAGGGAACACCCAAACCATCACAAGCCTTTTGACTGCACAGCTCAAATTTAGGTTTAACTTAGAGTCTATTGAGAAATTAAGCCAGTTATGTCTCAAGTGTCACATCACAGACCCCTGTGGACTTAGGCAAGCATTGAAGATAGCTTTTGGAAACTTGGTTGGTTGTCTGCTGCTTTTCATCACAGAAAGAAAACCAAACAAATCTCTTAATTTTTAAAACTCTTTCCACAATTATTTATTCAGACCTGATAATTGCATCTGTTAAACTCTTAAGTTCAGCAACAGCAAAACTAATAGAAAGAAATGTAACTTCTGGCAGGAAAAAATGCACAATGGAGATTAAATGTCTAACAAGGAATCTGAAGAGCAAATAGACAGAGGTATTAACACATTGAGACAAGTCTTCAGAGATTCCAGAAACAGGAAGCCAACAAAAGAGCTTTCATCTAGCATAGGGCCACAACAGACCACAGAGGAGCCCTAACCAAACAGGAGGCTGCAGAGAGAAATCAAAGTCTCTACAATGCTCTTCACACGATGCTCTTCCCCACAGTGACAATAGGGGAGTCCATCAGTCCTAAAGCCAGTGGAAGTCATGCCAAGAATCCTGGCTGGCTGTCAAATCACCTGGGTGGATATGTATTGGTCTCCTATAGAAGCTTGGTCTTTTCTTCAGAAGAGGTGTGCAGGTGCCACCAAAAACCATTCAAATACTTCACAAATCCCAAGCATCTGATCTGTGCTGCTACACAACCCCACTGCTGCTTACCTCTTGCCTGTAGCTGCTGGGCCCTAGAGCTTCTCTACCAACAATGACCAACCTCCAAACTGCATCTAGCTTTCAGGGTGCAGTACAGCATCGGCTTATCAGTATGTAGCATTCCTACAGAGCTCTTTACTATAGGAAGCATGAAAGAAACCTACCACATACAGGAATAAAAGCCCAAAAACACGTGAGACTCTCTTTGTGGGTCAGAAGAAACTAATTGCCCATATGTAAACTTGACCAGGGTATCAGAGATAATGGTTGCTCCTGGAGAAAGAGCTTTTTAATATCCTCAAATGGCTGGGACTGTGGCTGTCTGGCTTGCCTGCCAGCAAGGCAATGCTCCACCATGCTATGGGATCAGTTTAGGACTGACTTGAGGGATTGTACCTCTTGCTGACTCCCAAATGGTGCCCCCTACGGCAATTCTGGCTCTACTTTGGAGCTGACCATCCAAAACCAGCCCTGGCTTCCTATGAGGAGCTTCAGAAAGATCACAGCATGAGGCAATAGGGCTGAAGCTTGGAACATTATTGTGCTACGCGATAGTTGAAAGAATTTTGCCCTAAAATCTCCGAAGTGACAGGTTCAGCAGCCGCTTCCTGCTGCAGATGGAGCTGTAGGGGTAACAGACAGTAGGGAAGGAGCCCCGAAGGAAACCCCCTGAACCACAACACTGGGATCCAAACTGCAAAGCTTTTATTGCTTGCAGGTCTTTAGCTTTGTGGAGGCAATTGTCTACAACCCATGGAGTTGCTATCTACAACTACCTGAATGGAGATTGTAGCCAGGTGGGGGTTGGTCTCTTCTCCCAGGCAACCAGCAACAGAACCAGCAACAGAACCAGGGGACACAGTCTCAAGTTGTGGTGGGGGAGGGATAGGCTGGATGTTAGGGGGAAGTTCTTCACAGAGAGTGACTGGCACTGGAATGGGCTTGCCCAGGGAGGTGGTGGAGTCACCATCCCTGGAGGTGCCTGGATGAGGCACTCAGTGCCATGGTCTAGTTAACTGGACAGGGCTGGGTGCTAGGTTGGACTGGGTGATCTTGGAGATCTCTTCCAACCTGGTTGATTCTATGTTTCTATTAATTCCCTACTGACATCAATGGCAAAGTAAGGATTGTAGAAGAGTTAGTCTTTGGGTTTGCACTCCTCTAGAGAAGAGGTGAACTTGGCAGACCAAGGCAGGAAAGTATTTGCAGTCCCAGAGTTATTCAAATTAACAATGTGCTTCAGAGTAACAAAATCTGCATTTGAATGGGGCAACTGAATGCTTTGCTATGGGGCCTCCATCATGCATGACCCCAGGAAGTGAATAGTCAGAGAATGGAATGGTGGAATCACCATTCCATGAGCAGAGTCTGAGCTTCAGGGGCAACTTTTTTTGTTGGCTTTTTATCCAATATGATATGGATAAGGCCAAGCTTCATTGGTGGCAATCTCCTTCCAATATCATGAAGTGCTTTGCAAGAAAAATCAAAATCTCTACAATTCCTTCCCCTTTGCTTCTGTAGTTCACTCTTTCCTCCCAGAAACACCACTCAACGTTGATTAAGTCTTCCCTAGCACCTGTTAAACTGCTGTGGCAGTTCTACCATGTTTGGTGGTAGTGCAATCCCTTCCTTTCTCTTCATACCATGACAAGTTTAAGTGAAGTCCTTATCTTGGATGAGTCCACTAGACAGATCCACAAAACAAATATAGCACTGTAATAGCAGAGTCTTAGTGACTCAGCTTCAGGAAAGGGAGAAGGAAGGAGTTAGTGGTGATGGATTTGGGAGGGCAGGGAAAATAAGAGTCAAAAAAAAACATAGAAGGCTTTGCTTCCTCCCCTCCCTACTGCTTCTGATATTTTCTGGTATGATTTAGGCTTTGGTCTCTTGTCTTTTGCTCTCCAGAGCTCTTCTTGCCTTACTCTAGTTGAAAGAAAAGCTTAAATGCTTGGAATGACACAGCATAAGGAGGAGAATAAATATTTCTTCAAGAATCAGGAACAAATGGCTAGAGTTTGGAAGACACAGGGCCCTTGATGCTCAGGAACACTTTGTGGGACCTTTTAAAGCATACAGATCTCCTTGATTCTGGGGACACCACATGCATACCAGATGAGCTCTCTGGTAGCTCACAAACAGGTGAAAGGAGGGCACATGTAAAGCATGAAAAGTGCCAAGCAGAGTCTGAAACATAGACAACTCCTTCCATTTCCAGCACAACTTTCACCTTCCCACTAAATGAACTTCTCTTACTTTCTGATGCTTCACAGGTTTTGGGTTTGTCCTCTTGTTGTGGGTTTTAGGCTCAGTGGGACTTAGGAAAGATTCTGTGGAGCATGACAAGAATACTTCAATGGAGGTCTTGAAGCAGGCTACTATGCAGCTACCTGTCACTGCCCAGGCTTAGAGAGCTGGGGTTCACCCACCCAGGACTACAGCACAGACATGTGGAGGACAGACAGCCTTGAGTATTGCTTTGAGGGTTTTCTCCCCTTCTACTTTATGGCAAATACAAAAAGATGGTGGAAACATTTGTCTTTGAATAAGAAGCCATTTCCCTAGAGAGAAATCCTGGTAGAAGAAACCCCACAAGCACTGAAGGTGTAAAGCCCAAACACTCACTGTCTTCATGTTCTTGCTTTATTCTTGCACTGGTCTCTCTGTTCAACACCAATGCTTTTCTAGTCCATCCCAGTTTTCAGGTGTTACAGATTGTCTTTTCCACTCTACAGCATTCCTCCTGTCTGGCAAAGGTCAGAGCAGCCCAAGCTAAGCTCACAGGAAGACAACTCAAATACGTCTGAAGGGAGGGAAGGGCACCTGTGATCAAAGGCCATCTCACTTTGCAGATGTGAAGACAGCAATGAAGGAAAAAACGACAGATTATGGACCTTCTGGCAGGTTAAAAGGTGCATGTTTTCTTCTACTCAGGGGCTCTGCTTTCTGCAGATGCCAGGGCAGCATCCTGTACCCCAAGCATATCACCTGGTGAAGGATGAGTGAGTGCCTTGTTCCACCAGACAGCCAGTTCCCAAGGCTAACTGGTCTTAGAGGGTACTCTGGATCCAGATGCAGTCCTGTATTAGACTTTGCCACTTTGCCTTTCTCCTTTTTTCCCCAGCTCTTTCAGTGGATACAGCACCACTAAACCACATGCTTGGTTCTCAGCTTAGCAGGCTTTTCTGAGAAGTGCTTCAGTACAGAAAAGAAAGTCGTGTGGTGACAAAGCTTTGCAGCAAAGTAAATAAGGACTAATTCAGAAGTATAGGGAGTGCTCAGTAAGGTCACTCAGAAGAAATTGCACACAGTCTAAGCAAAATGCAGGGCAAGAACAAAAAGAGCTGGGTATGAGCTCGTTGCTTCTTTCATTATTGGCTGTAATCAAATAAAACTCACCATTTCCAAGGTGCCACCACCCCCTACTTTGCATGCACATTTTCCCCCTCAGGGTTTTTCTCTTTTGGAAGGCTCCTAGTTGGCCTCCTTATCCTGGTTCCCAGAGGGTATGCTGGATGAACTGGCACCAATGGTCTGTGGGACACATGCTTGGAGGAAGGACTGATTGCAAGTGACTGAGGCAATCTGTCTCAGAAGATGACTGGAGGCTAGGAGCTTCAGCCTGCACGCAGGCTCACAGCAGCTGCTGGAACCTACTCAAGGACACAAGTGGGCTATAGATGGCCTGCTGTAAAGGAAGCTCCTGATGTCTACATGTGACAGAGGTACCTGTGAGGACCTCCTGCGAGGAGAGGTGTTTCATTAGTTAAGCCTCTCATTCAAGAAGCAGAAGGGACCATGTGATGGAAGAGCAGATGTGCCAGGACTGTTCCTGTACATGTGCCCTCTTTCTTTTCCTTTCATCTTCTTGCATCCTGCTAAGAGCACTCAGTGAAAACGAGATTAAACCAGCCAGTGCGTCCCTTCAAAGCACTACATAAACCACTAATTTCCACAACTAACTTTTTGAAGTACACAAATACTTCCCTTTTGTTACTGATAAGAAAGCAAGCAGAAGAGGAGCAGGTTTTTCCAAGGTGGCCCCTGACTTGAGTTCTCCAGTGCACAAGCCTCTTAGAGCCTTGTTTTCAGGAATGTGTAACACTTGTGATTTCAAATGCAGCCAGCAAGAATCATGGAGCTCCAAGCCTCCCTCTGAGTATCTAGCTCCCACTACCTCAAGTCAGACAGCCAGAGACCAGACTCCTCTCTAGAAAAAAAAACATTACCCAGAGATCACACAGCAAGTCACTGCCTGGGACTGCATTAAAATTCAGGTGTTCCTGACACTCAGTATGTATTCACTAAACCCCTCAGCTCTCTGGCTAGCTGACAAGTTGCACCATGCCAGGGAGAGGAGCCAACATGACTCATACTCAATCACTACGATACTGGCAGTATTGGGTGCTGGTTTAGGGGGGTTAAAAGCTGTGAATGTGCTAAGCATTATCAATATTAAAACATTATTAGTATTATTTATGAGGTATCTCCACGTGTCCTAGATGACACCAGCCAAGATCGAACTCCAATTATGCAAAGTGTTACATAAACATGCGGTACAGCACACACTGCCTGCTCCAGAGAGCTTTGCATCTGACTGAACAGGACAGCCTAACGGCGCATTACCATCTCTGCCTTGCACACGAGGAGCCAGAGCACAGACACACGAGTGGATTTACCCAAGGGCAGACAGGAGACAAAGGGCACAGCTGGGAACTGAGCAAGTCTCCAAAGAAGCTGTTCTCCAGCTTCTTTGACCTAAGATCATTCTCCATCTCAGCTACAACTGCGTTTGATGAGGACAGCCTACAGGCAGAATGGCTTCTCCATAAATCTTTACTGAGAACAATGGATAAAGCATCCAAGTTCCACGTTACAGAGGCAAATCATCTACTGTGTATAGATCACTATATATCTAGGGTTGCCTGCACCTGTTCAGAGTGCTCTGGCTACTCAGGTGTGCAGTAAATAGATAGGCAGGAGCCAAAAGACCTATCCTCTCTACCTCCACCTTCTACTGATACCTTTGTTGGCACCTCAGGATAAAATTCACAGAATCACAAAATTAACCAGGTTGGAAAAGACCTCTAGGATCATTGAGTCCAGCCTATCACCTAGCCCTTCTAATTAACTAAGTGCCTCACCCAGTCTTTTAAACACCTCCAGGGACTCCATCACCTCCCTGGGCAGCCCCTTCCAATGGGCAATCACTCTTTCCTTGTAGAACTTCTTCCTAACCTCCAGCCTAAACCTGCCCTGACAGTTTGAGACTGTGTCCTCTTGTTCTGTCACTGTGTGCCTGGCAGAAGAGACCAACCCCTGCCTGGCTACAGCCTCCTTTCAGGTAGCCATGGAGAGCCCACAGTTATGACAGCATAGCACTGAGTCCACTCTAATATTTGCACATCTTTCTTCTTCCAATCTGCCAAAGAATTTGCTGCCTCCCAAAGGTGCTCCAGAGCATGCAATGTCAGCACAAATTATTGATAAGTTTGACTGCAGAACAACCAGCTCCAAAAAAAAGGCAAATTACTAATAGCACAGACTAGCTGAAGCCTCCATCATCAGCAAGGCACAGTTCTTCTACCTCTTTGATGTCTTTCTGCCTGTTGTAGTCATCACCTCTCTTCAGATTTAGGACTAGGAATACATTGCTATTACCACATTCCTATTCCTGTGACCTATTTGCTTTCATACAGATTTCAACTTCACACTCTATTTATTCTGGAGCTTCTGACAGCCTCTGGAAGTACATGCCTCTTCCTCTTACAGCCTCACTTATTTTCCCCTGTACAATTTCCAGAAAGAAAACTATGGATGAGCATTAATCTCTTTTCATTTTTGGACACACCAGTTACAGCCTAGCTCACTGCCCCCTTCTTTCCAGCCATACCAAGAATTTCCCATTCTCTTTTCAGAGTCTTTCCTGTGAACCTAATGGTTTTGATTTGTTCTAATTTCTAGCAGCCATCCCCAGTTCTGTGTGGCTCTGCAGGAGCTGGTCTTTTATTGGATTAGTCTTCACTGTCTCTCAGTCATCCATCTTCCATCATGTTAATTACTGAGCACCAAAGGATCATTTGCATTTCCATTGTCCTATGCAGGTTTCACTGCCTTCTCCACTAGTCAGCTACCCTCATATTCCTCCTCTCCCTCCACACTACACACACTATTTAAATACTGCCCACTTAACTACCTCATTTCCAGCTGTCTACTTCCCTCTTGCTTATAGTAATAAAGCAACTTTACCATCAAGGTGAAATAAAGATCATTTAGCTGGGACATAGCTCGTACAAAATATTGGTGAGCAGAGCATCTTCCCCTGCCCAGAAGGACAGGGCTCAGATGGTCTCATGGTAGGCTGCAAGACCCATCTCAGGGGAGGCTGAATCACAATGCAGACATTTCACCTCTGAAACCATCTGAATCACCAAGCCAAAGAGAGACACCAAGTTATTGATAACCTGCCCAGCTCAGCAAGACAAGATGTTAGCAATAGTAAGAACTAGTGACCAGGTATATGTGATAAATTCATTCTTTGTGGATGAGGATGGCTGCTTCATGCTCAATGCAACCCTACCAAGGGCCCACCAGGAGCAGTAGCTCCATATGCTGTTCTCCAAGATAATGTACCAGCTGCCCCTAACTCAGGATGCCTGCAGTTAGCAGACCTGTCACATCCTGCAAGTTGATTTATTCTCCTGCCTTTACACTCATGTATCCTTTTCCAAATAGGTTGTTCAATGACTTAACAAAGCTCACATCTTCTCTGCACAAGCTTTTCTTTCTTCCAAGAATGATTCTTCCTGTCCAGATACAGTCAGACATGAAGCCAGCACTGCACTAGAAGCATCTACTGTGGAAGCTTCAGCTTTAGCCCTTCTTGCTAATAATCTACCCTTAAATTTCAAGACTTCTTTCCTACAGATTCTTGTTTCATTGATACTAACACCATGACCACAGCCTTCCTCACAGCTATCTCTAATGTACTCATATATCTTGTGGGATTTGTATCCAGTAAGCAAATCGTCTTACAGGTCTCATGACTGCCAGACATGCACCTGTCTGCATGGCAGACAACAGCATTACCTCCTCTCCCCAACAAGCTGTTTGAACATTCCATCCCATCCACTTGGCTTACGCAGCCAAAGTAGCTACTATCAAACCCAAAGCAGAAGCTGTCTGTGTTCCTGTTCTCTCAAACCCAGAACGCCACTTGACTGGGAAAGCAACACAGATACAAACTGACAGCGCCAAATGCATCTTCATCATCACCATCAGTGCTACAGAGCTCGATAGGAGCTCTGGAGGTGAAAGTGGGGAGTTAGAGAGGAAGAGGCCTCCCTTAATTATGTGTCTGATGAACACATACACATGCTTCTTCAGGCAGAAGTGGACCACAGGCCTTGGCCTGTCCCACTTTAGCTTACCTGTAGCAACTCAGTGATGAAGGACATGGCAAAGAAGAGGAGAATCATGCAGAAAATAATAGTTTTCCTGGAGAATCAGGAGGCAGGGAGAGGCCTGAGGGATAAAAAGCCATTGCTGTGACCTGTGCCTCAAACATCCACACAGCTTGCTGCCAGGATGAGCATTGTTTCACCTGTCCATTCCTATGGGACATTGCAGTGTGCAGCAAAGATGTCTATTTTGGTCCAAGTCGGGTTAGAAACCAAAACACTCTCCCCCAGGTAGCTGCAGTCACTGCTGATCAGCGAGGGAGAGAAGAGACATCCCTGCTATAATGCCTCTTTAGAAGGAAAGAAAACCCCTCTGCACCATGGGTTTTTTGGGAAAGAAGCTGCTATACCTGTTCCTACGGCAGAAAGTCGAAGCAGGCATCTGCACCTCCAGGGCATATAAAGCACAGCCTCCTCTCGGGCATGCTTTGAGCACCCACTTAGCTTTGCCGCATTTAAAGAGCTTTCACATTATTTACGACAGCAAGAGGAAGGCAAAGAAAAAACAGAGCATAGGTCAGGATAGTAAAGACAGACTTGGCATGCCTGGAGGAGCCAGCCAATGAGCACCTGCAGTAAATCTCACAGAGAGAACACAAAAGAGCTCCCATTACTTTCCCAGAAAGAACAGCCTGTCCCTAGAGCCAGCTCTGCTCCCAGCCCCTCTGCCATCATGGAGGATGACAAATCACCAGCCAGCAGCCAGGTGGCTGAGGTCCTGCACCCCAAGGGGCAAGGGACCCTTGCCAGGTAGCAGCCAGGGGCCAGGGCATCTGCAGTGTGTCAGGTCTGGAGCCATTAATACATTTGAACCCCTGCAAGCTGCACCAGGCTGATAAGGCTTTCTCCCCCTGCTTTTCTCTTTCTTTTCAAGCTTCCCATCTACCTGCTACCAAGGCTGGGGAGGAGGGCACAGAGAAAAAGAAACAATTATAAATTTGCACCAAGATTGTGTGTGTGGTGACCCCTATTATAATTTGCTTTGTTTAAGCTTAGCTTCATTTCTCCAGGGTAATTAGTTCCAGCAAACCTTCAAACATACTTTTCAGCCTCAGAGAGAAGACAAAAAAATGTCTAAGTGACAATTGTCGTAGCAGGCTGCACCATCACTTACACAGCTCTTTGCTGATGCTGTCTAACTCTCTATGCTTTAAGACCATTTCTGTGAAGCCTCCCCACATGCACACACCCCCAATCCTTTCCTCCTCCATTATCAGTCACACTTCTCTCTCACTCCTTTCAGCTGCCTTACAGGGTTTCATTTGAAGGTGTAGAAGAAAGCAACCCCAGACTTGCGTTGGCCCCGTTACAGGCTGCTGCTGCATGCCAGCTTTTCAAGGGAGGTGTGCCTATGCCCGGGTAACATGTACAAGGATACAGACCACAGACACAGAACAGTCACCTGGCACATACATTCACCTGGTTCAATGCTGTGCCTGGCATTTTATTTCTTCACCCAGCACACTGTGGTGGTTTTAGAGTTAACACTCTGGCTGCATTCCAAAATTCTAAACGTGGAATAGGGAAAGAAGGTAGAAAGTAAACAAAACAGAGGACTGGTTAGAGAGGAGAAAGAATAGCTAAGTCTATATAATTTCATTTGTTTGCTGGATTGGTATGCAATCTGCTGCATGCACTGTTCCTCGCTCTCTGCTGCGTCCTGCCTTCTCCCCCTCCTCCTCTTCTCATTCCCCATGCTGGCTGATCTTGCATGGTGTAGTGGTTTGAGGAACTTCCCCTCACTACAGAAATTTACCAGACCAGCTCAGCTTGGAAAGAAGATAAAACTGTATTCACAGCAAAGCTAAATTTACAAGCATATATTTAGTTTGAAGCTAGAGTGTTTTGGTGACAAGAACTAGATTACAGGCTGTGAAAGGAAAACAATGGTGATGTCTATTTCACTCACAGGCTTGCTGAGAGGTATAAGAACAAGAATCCAAACATAGATAAGGGAGTTGCTCTCTGTCTGGGCTTTGAGCTGCATTTCCCTAACCTAACCTGATTAATCCACTTGCTTCCCAATGCCCCTGGCCGACCCTCCATTCTTCCTTGGGCACAAGGCAATGTCTGGGGTAAGGTAGAGAGGAGTAGGAGAAGGTGGAAGGGCAGTTAGGAGCCCTTCCTGGGGACTCAGCATTCTGGGAGGGCTGTTGTGTTTCTGTATTACCTTTCAACTTGTGTATTTCTATATATAAGTGTATGTATTATAAATATCTGCTTGTATATTGTGCTAAGATGTAAATATAAAAGCTTCATTCAATTTCCAGAGCCAGCTGAGTCTAGTCTGGGTGATTTTTCTAAGGGTGGGGAAGGGGGGAGCAAGTAACACCCAAACCATCACATATATACACAATATGTTTACAAGTATTTACAATTAGATACCATTGAGAAAGAAGACAGAAATCCCAATTCCCCTCCTGGACAAAGAAGCCCAGAAGGAGCTCAAAGCTACCCTCTCTCTCTCTTTCCACACAGTAAAGACTGGATGAGGCACTTAGTGCCATGGTCTAGTCGACTGGATAGGGCTGAGTGATAGATTGGACTGGATGATCTTGGAGGTCTCTTCCAACCTGGTTGATTCTATGAAAACAAAACAGCCAGCAAAGCTTACTTGTTTTCTGTTAGTGGAAGATATCAGAGTGGAGCAAAGGAGAAGTGAAAGGAGCAAACACTGTGACAAAAGAAGAACAAATCGTTTACACCTTGGCTTTTTATCCCTTTTAGCGAACCAACGAATGATACAGACTTTACCATTATTAGTCTTTTATACGCAATCATCTAATTTTTCTCACTAGAATATTCCAATTGGCCTCAAACCAGCACAAATGACTACACTAACCTTGGCTGAGTAGACAACAGTGGGGGCCTGATTTTCTCTCTGGGGGGAGAAGGTGGTGGCTGTTAGCCCCTTTTGGCTTTTTCCTGGGGAGGATCTCTCTGTTATTTCTAAATTGTAAATATATATAAATGGTGTCTGGTATAGAAGTTATTGTTGCAACAAAGAAAGTTCTTCACTGAAAGAATCATTGGCTACTGGAACAGGCTGCCCAGGGAGGTGGTGGAGTCGCCATCCCTGGAGCTGTTCAAGGCAGGATTGGACGTGGCACTTGGTGCCATGGTCTAGCCTTGAGCTCTGTGGTAACAGGTTGGACTTGATGATCTATGAGGTCTCTTCCAACCTTGGTGATACTGTGATACTTTGTAAATATACATTGTATTATATGCTTTTAGATTTCAGCTTGCTGCAAATATATAGCTTTACCTTACTTCCGAACCTTCTGAGCTAGTGATTTTATTTTAGGGGGTTAATTTTAACCTCACCACACGTACCCAACCTTTCCAATGGCACATCTGACACACACATTGTTTTCAAATGGTCAAAATCCTCTCTTTTAAAGCCAGCCACACCTGTTTGGAAACTCAAACTATCTGCTCAGAAGGCCTTTTCTTTCCACGTTTGAAAACTCCCCTACTTTGCCAATTAATCTTCATTTCAGAGAAACAGAATCCTTATTCCCTGTCCTGAGTGCACTGAAGCCCAGTGCTCTGCAGAAGGAACTGTTGCAATCATTTAACACCTCCCCCTGCAACCAACACTATCGAGGTCGAAACCAAAGCCACCAAAGCCAGCAAACTCCACACACTGCACAGGTAAGGTCCTTACAGCACAGAAAGTGAACTTGTCCAAATACAGAGAAGACCTTGATAGTTTGAGGTGGGGGCAGACAACCACAGAATGATAGAATGTCAGGTTGGAATGGACCTCAATGATCATCTGACCCAACCATTTCCACCTCTGCTTTCCAGACTCCATCAGATCTTCACCACCGCAACTCTAATCTCCATAGCACACAAACCTGGGGACCTGTGTTTAAGTTGCTGCATAATGCATGAAGAAAGGAGCAGCAAGGACATGTACGCCTGCTTCTTTAGAGTGAAGAGTGGAACTAAAGCATTCCCTTGTCACCCAGTCACTGTGACCACTCTGGGTCAGGTTTTTGCTCTCATTGCAGAGCACTGCTGCCCTCCAACAGTTCCATCGGCAGGCTGAGACAGCACAAGACTGGGATAAAGCAACCAGGGCAGAAGAGAGCAGGAACTCACAAAACACATGCCATTCTCAGGGAAACACAGCCAGGGAAAAAAAAAATCACCCTTCCATAGGAAGGAGCCTCCCACATTCCAGCAATGCTCCTCCTTCCCTTCTAGTCGTGAAATGGCTCCAAAAAAAGAGGTTAAAAAAGCAGTTTAGCATTGGAGAAGCTATCATGGATCACCTTTAAGAAACAGTGATGGTTCTTTCCTGATCCAGCAGAGTGATGTTGATGGCACTTTGCACACCTGACCCTGGCAGGGACAGAAAAAAAACAACTGGAGGAAAAGAAATCTGAATTCCCCAAGCTCTTCATAATGCAGCCACTTTCTAATGTGCTTTAGAGCATGTGGTGGTTGATGGAAAGGTTTTATTAACACAGAGCCTGCATAACTCAATTGCAATTTTTAATCCGCTCCAAATCATGCCAATAAAGCCCCATTCTACAGCTGATCTAGCAGAGGGTGGTGGCTCAGCTTGAGGAAATACAGGGACAGTTCCAGAGCTCACCATCCAACAGCTTTCCAGAAGGGTTCTGTATTTGCACGGGGGCAGAAACAGCCCAGATCTCCATCCAGCAGCAAAACTCTCCACAAACTTAAGTATCGCAATCCACAGTCCTACACACTGCTGCAGCAGAGGGGCAGACCCACATCCTGCTACGCCCTTCTTGCTGGGGAGAAAACCTCCAGCAGAACGCTAGGGTGAAGAGAAGATGGCAAATGCTTCAGTCTTGCCACTGGAACTTAACACTGCGTGGGGGATGAGACCACAAAGCTGCAGTCGAAAGCAGAGCTCAGATGTTTTATGGTTGACTTATTATACCACTTGCATATACATAATCATGTTTTTTGCAGTGCTGAGAGAGTGTTGGACATCCTTGACCTGGTTTTAAGACACACACTGAGATCTGCGCAGAAAACTACCTCATAGTAGGTCTGGGATAAAGATTTTGCACCCACAGGAGCTGAGCTGCTTAGGAATATTTAAATGGAAGTAGAGAAACATCCAGCACATACTGTCTTGTATGGAAGCTGGTTGGTAAGCTTGAAAGACCTCTCTCAGCTCTAACGTGAAAGACAGTTAGACACAGGGGTTTGATCAGTTGCCACAGGAAAAGCTGGATGGATTTGGTGCTTCTGACAGCACAATGCAGAGAGAAACTAAAATCCAGAGCAGGGCTTGCAAGACCAAATTAAATCACTCAGCTCTGTCACTTCTGATTTCAGGCTAAAACTTCCACCTCTTACTAGAGCAGCACCTCCAGCTTGCCCACCCCTACAGTGAAACACTGAGTTTTGGTAATAGGTTCAAGCCCAGGAAGAAGCTCTCCATGCCACCAGGCTCCTTTTGCTGGCTCTCTGTTCAAGCATTTCTGCTCTCTTCCCTTGCCATGGGGTTCCTTTGTTTCTAGACTACACCTATTACAAGGGGTCATTTACAAAGGATCTCAGCAGCAGGATCACTTATTTGGAAATCATAGTAGCTAATTATTTTTTATAGAATAAAAACACACCAAAAAAATCCCAGAGCCTGTATGTAGGGAAGGAGGAATGGTTTGGTTTTCTCTGACTCTTTGGAACAAATGTTTTTCTGTCTAGATTAGAAAACATGCCACGTCTGGGTAAAATTTAACTCAAACCTCCTTTCTGTTTTCTATTTCTCTTCAAACAGAGAATTTCAGAGACTGCTTCACTCACAAGAAAAAGAAAAAATGGATTTGGTCTATTTCAGGAGTGGAGGTTGTGCCTTGGTTCTCTCTGATATATGAAACATCCCTTGATTGTGCAAATGCATCCTGATGGTGTCTTTGTGTTCCTGTCACTCCTGATTTATGGGGGCCTCTTCTCCACTCAGAAGACGAATTTGCATTTCAATTTCCATTACTTATACCTCTCCCCGCAGCGCTCCAGCCCTGGAAAGGAGCTCATGGCTCTGCTTCTCTCCAGCTGCCCCACGCTGCACCAGCATTGGGGAGGGTATGGAGGTAGGGGTGGTATGAGCAGTGCTCTATAGGAACAAGCTCATGCTGATGAGCTCTCCAGTGAGATGCAGGTTTGCTTGTGCCCATCGAGGACCCTTGACAGGAGTAGTTCTGTTTCTCTTCCCTTCCTCCATGCTGTGACAGAGGAGGAAGGCAGCAAACCCTGTGTCCTGTGCAGTTCCTAACACAAGCCCTTGCTTATTCTCCTGTTCTCTGAGAAACAGCAGCCAAGAGAAGAGTGAGAAGGACTTGGATATGCTCAGGCTTGTCCCGGCAGGTGACTCACGAGCTGCCTTCTCTATTCTTGCAGCGCTGGCAGAAGGACAAGCAGGAAGCTCTCTCTTGGGGACTCATCTCTGCTTTGTTTGCTACAGAGTTGTCCCCATTCTGACAACATGAGCTTATGTCCTGGTTTCAACTGGGATAGAGTCAATTTTTCTTCCTAGCAGCTGGTTTGCTGTTTTGGATTTAGTATGAGAATAATGTTGATAACACACTGATGGTTTAGTTGTTGGTAAGTAGTGTTAACAACAGGCAGTCAAGGATTGTACAGCTTTCCATACCTTCTCCTGCAAGAGGGCAGGAGTGGCACTAGAAGGTGGAATGGGACACAACCAGAGCTGCTGACCCAATTTGGCCAAAGGAATATGCCAGACCATATGATATCATGCCCAGCATATGGAGTCACTCCTCAGGCTATTGCATTGGCCATCATAGAATCACAGAATCATAGAATGGTTTAGGTTGGAAAGGACCTCAAGGATCATCCAGCTCCAACCCCCCGCCATAGGCAGGGACACCTCCCACTAGAGCAGGCTGCTCAAGGCCTCATCCAGCCTGGCTTTAAACACCTCCAGGGAGGAAGCATCCACAACCTCCCTGGACAACCCATTCCAGTGCCTTACCACCCTCACTGTAAAGAACTTCCTCCTAACATCCAGTCTAAATCTCCCCTCTTCCAGCTTAAACCCATTCCCCCTCGTCCTAACATTACTAGACCGTGTAAATAGTCCCTCCCCAGCTTTCCTGTAGGCTCCCTTCAAATACTGGAAGGCCACTATAAGGTCTCCTCGAAGCCTTCTCCTCTCCAGGCTGAAGAGCCCCAACTCTCTCAGCCTGTCCTCATAGCAGAGGTGCTCCAGCCCTCTGATCATCTTCGTGGCTCTCCTTTGGACCCGCTCCAGCAGTTCCATGTCCTTCTTGTATTGGGGGCTCCAGAACTGCACACAGTACTCCAGGTGGGGTCTGACGAGAGCAGAGTAAAGGGGGAGAATCACCTCCCTTGCCCTGCTGGCCACACTTCTCTTGATGCAGCCCAGCACTCACTTGTCCTTTTATTTTTCTCTATTTTCGTTATCCTCCTTTTCTTTATAACTATCATTATATGGTGATTTTATTTAATTTGTTAATCTCTTATCTCATCTGATGGTTTTGATTTTCCTCCCCATCTAGGGAAGGCAGGTGAAGGGAGTGGGAGAGCAGCTGAGTGGTACTTAGTTGCTGGCTGGGGTTAAACCACAACAGCTTACAAGCAGACTTCTATCAAAAAAAATCAACTCAAAGCATAGCAAATGTCTTAGACAGGTGGGTTGAACACAGGTCTAGAAGATACTCTGCCTCCTGGGCTTCATCCTTACCCCTCCTGCAAACCTTGGTGGCCACAAGCTCCCACGTCAGCCCTGGCCCTGCACTCGCAGTCATGCACTGCCTCTCCTCATTTGTGCAGTCTGGATGGACTGTCAGAGGCAGCCCAAGAACAGTATAAACCCTCTGAGCTTGCACCAGAGGTAGGCTTGGAGTCAGCAACATGAAGGAAACCACACAGACTGCACTGCAAACCCCACTTATCCACCTTGCAGCTAAACTTGTACTTTGATGGATGTAGTTCATGTCTACCTATGAAATATTATAAGCTTTGAAAGGGGAAAAAAAAAGTAGCTTCAGAAATGGAGGAGAAGTTGCCAGGACACATCAAGCTTTAAAGATGTGAGGATGTGAGTTGCAGAAATGCATTAAGGCTCATTCTTCAGAGCTGTCAGCCCCACAGCTGTTATCAAAACTAAATTGGGGGGGGGGGAGGAATAAAAGAGAGAACTATACTGAGCCTTATCAAGTGTTTGCTTAGACATTAAGGCCATAGATTCCTAACAAGTTGTCAGAAGTTAAATGTCATGCCATGTGCCATAAGCCTGTGTCATCTTAATTTGCAGTGGCCCAAACCAATATATTCAAAAATACATTTTGCCTTGACTTGTTTGAAGCACACTGTTTTGACCTAAGGGTCTTGACTGTTGCCCATTACCATGTTGACTTTTACATTATCATACAAAGCCAAAAGGGAGACATTCTGAGCTGATTAAAACATACACATTATATCCAGGAGGTAACAATAAATTGATGCTGATTTCACTGAATCAGCACTTTCCCCTGAAATCAGCTCCAGGGCGAAGTTTTGTCCAGGGAAGGGCCACGAGGATGAACAGAGAGCTGGAGCTGCTCTGCTATGAGGACAGACTGAAAGAGTTGGGGCTGTTCAGTCTGGACAACAGGAGGCTCCAAGGTGACCTTTTTGTGGCCTTCCAGTATCTGAAAGGGGCCTACAAAAAAAAAATGGGGAGTGATTCTTTAGGCTACCAGGAAGTGACAGGACTGGGGAGAATGGAGCAAAGCTGGAGGTGGGGAGATTCAGACTGGACATGAGGAGGAAGTTCTTCACCGTGAGCATAGTGAGAGCCTGGAATGGGTTGCCCGGAGAGGCAGTTCAGGCCCCATCCCTGGAGATGTTTAAGGCAAGGTTGAATGAGGCTCTGGCCAGCCTGATCTAGGGTAGGGTGTCCCTGCCCGTAGCAGGGAGGTTGGAACTGGGTGATCCTTGTGGTCTCTTTCAACCCTGACTGATTCTATGATTCTCCAGATGCACCATGGGGAGCCCATGTGCTGTCCCTGCTGTGCATCCAAAACTTACAGAACAGATTCAGGCTGGATGCTAGGAAGAAGTTCTTCACCATCAGGGTGGTGAGACCCTGGAATGGGTTGCCCGGGGAGGTGGTCAAAGCCCCATCCCTGGAGGTGTTTAAGGCCAGGCTAGATGAGTCTCTGGCCAACCTGATCTAGTGTGAGGTGTCCCTGCCTATGGCAGGGGGTTGTCACTGGCTGATCCTTATGGTCCCTTCCAACCCTGACTGATTTTTTGCTTTTAATTAAAAGCACCCAGCTTTGGTCCCTCTTTCCCCACTGAGCTGCTTTTGTAGCGGGCTTCAGAGGTTTGTAGCAAGTGCTGAAAGCCATTATGTTAGGCAGCATCTACCCTATTTATCCAGCTCCCAGCTGGCTGCAGAGGAGCTTTCGTCAGTGGGGCTGAACTCAGGAATGCTGACAGGAAGATTATCTGCTCCATGAAGAACGGTTTAACCAGATTAATCCGTGGGAGATCGCATCAGCCCCTTCCCTGCAGAGCCCTGCAGCAAAGGACCAGCGCAATCTCACAGCCTATGGTGTGTGGCCCCACTCCAGAATGCTATCCCAGTTCCTCAAGATGTCTAATTCTGTTTCCTTCCCTTGTATTGGGCCCTTTGCTGGGCCAACCAACCCCTTCAGGGAAGGTCCAGCCCAAACAACACGAGGGGCTGCAGCGTGTTGGGGCAGGAGACTGCACCCCCATTTTCCACACCCTGGAGCTGGCAGCCCCGCTCCCAGCACAACAGACCATGCAAACAGGGACATAGAGCAAAGCCCCCAGCATCAGCCCCGTAAACCCATCAGGTTTACACAGCAGGATGGAGTAAAGGGATCTGCTGAAGGTCCCTCCTCATCTGAGCCAAACTTGCTTGCTTTCATTACAGCAGGCAAAAACATAAGCCAGCTATAGCTGGGAAATCCAAGCCCAGAAATCACATTCCCTCAGCAACTCGTGGAGTTTCAGAGGAGACAGGAGAAAGAAAGACAGACTTTTAAATAAGGGAGGAAGATTCAACATTAGCATTTCTACTACTGCCTCTTTTTTCCCCCCCTTTCACTCTCCTCCCCTTCAAGTCTAGCTTTAAACATCTCAAAATGGGCTGACTTTAAGGTAAACTAGAAATTCTGGCAATGGATGATGACTAATACATTATGAATGACAGAAACTTGGTGGAAAACTAAAAAGCAAATGGAATGTTATAATAGTGGGCTGCAAGTTAGAGACAAGAGTGGGTTCAAGCCAAAGGGTTGGAGGAATAATGCAGTATCTTAAATACCTCTGTGGAGCTCAGAAATCTTATCATCCTTAAGGGGAAAATGATAAAGTTCAAAAGATAGTACCATCAACTTCCCCCCCCCCCCCCCCCCCCCCCCNCAGCCTTTGCTTTACTCTGGTGAGGCCACATCTGGAGTATTGTGTCCAGTTCTGGGGCCCTCAGCTCAAGAAGGACAGGGAACTGCTTGAAAGAGTCTAGCACAGAGCCACAAAGATGATTAAGGAAGTATCTCCCTTGTGAGGAAAGGCTGAGGGAGTTGAGAGTCTTCAGCTTGGAGAAGAGGAGACCGAGGTTGACCTCATTCATGTTCATAAAGATCTGAAGAGCAGTGTCAGGAGGACTGAGCCAGGCTCTTTTCAGTGACGTCCAGTAACAGGACAAGGGGCACTTGGTGCCAGCTGGAGCATAAGAGGTTCCACATGAACACAAAGAGAAGCTTTCTCACTGTGAGGGTGGCAGAGCACTGGAACAGGCTACCCAGAGAGAGTGTGGAGTCTCCTTCTCTGGAGACATTCAAAACCCACCTGGATGCCTTCCTGTGTGACCTACTCCAGGAGATCCTGTTCTGGCAGGGCAGTTGGACTGGATGATCTTCTGAGGTCCCTTCCAACCCCAACACTTTACGACTCTGTGAACTCTGCACGCATTCACAACCCCAGGAGCAGCAACACCTTTATAACCCCACGTTGCACATTTATCATCAGGGTTGCAGATACAGACAACTTGGATGTGCACTTTTGAAAGAAACAGTGGCCCAATTTAAAGCCAATAAAGCTGGGGGAATTCACGTGTAAACTGGCACAAAGGACACAACAGCTCCTTGGTGCTTCAAACAATTGCTTCTTGGAACAGCTAATTCAAGCAAAAGCAGCTAGTCCTGACTTCATTTTCAGTAACATGCAGGAACTAATTTGAGAAGTGACAATATCTGAGCCCTGAAGTGATAGGGTTCACAATGTAATTATGTACAATGTCCTAGGAGGAGGCAGTGAATGAAGAGATATACAAGTGACACTAGATTTAGGAAAGTGTTTAGAGCAAGACAAGAGTCATTTGGAAGGACATTAGTTCAGAATAAAGGAGGTGAGTGCTGTACAGATGGCTTGCATAATACCTAAATGATGTGGGAAGGGATGTCTTGGTGGGATATATGTTATTTTAGGGAGGTCAAAACAACCTCTCAAGACCAGAGCGCACTCTTGGGTACTGAAGCAAGGCTTAGCCAAGCAAGGCAGGTGGCTGATGCAATGCTAAGTGTCACTGTGTCAACAGAACCAAAGCTATTATCTTACAAAGCCCACCTAAAAACTGCACCAAATCACCTTGCAGGATTTTGATCACCAACAGCCTGTGCAAGGGAGATGGAGTCCCCACACCTAGCTCTGTGCTTTTCCCCCAAGCACACCACCATCAGGCATGGTGTCTAGCTGCAAAAGGATGGGGAGGATGAAGGCCAGAGATACTAGGCAGCAGGAGTGCCCACCTCAGGCTCTGATGAAATTGATGGACAGAGAAGGAAGAGCATCTCATGCAAGGAGAGGGGAAACTTTGGGTCAGTTCCTAGTCTCTTTTACCAAGGAATTCCTCTTCCCTAGTAAAAGCACCAACTGCCTTAGCAACACCCTTGATTCCTCTGAGGACTGGCACCAGAGTGTATTATTGCCTGAGCTGTTGCATAGGTTCTACATCTACTGCAGAGCACACAGACTTATTTCATTACCTCTGATGTATGAGGGTACACCTTTGGTAGTTCATTCTGGACTTCACAGTGCGATGGCTCATGACTGCAGGGTGCTAAAGAGGGCAACTCCAGAACTGTGTCCAGTTCTGGGCTCCTCAATTCAAGAGAGATGTTGAGGTGCTGAAACGTGTCCAGAGAAGGGCAACAAGGCTGGTGAGGGGCCTGGAACACAAACCCTATGAGGAGAGGCTGAGGGAGCTGGGGTTGTTCAACCTGGAGAAAAGGAGGCTCAGGGCAGACCTCATTGCTGTCTACAACTACCTGAAGGGAGGTTGTAGCCAAGTGGGGTTGGTCTCTTCTCCCAGGCAACCAGCAACAGGACAAGGGGACACAGCCTCAAGTTGTGGTGGGGGAAGTATAGGCTGGATGTTAGGAGGAAGTTGTTGGCAGAGAGTGATTGGCATTGGAATGGGCTGCCCAGGGAGGTGGTGGAGTCACCGTCCCTGGGGGTGTTCAGGAAAAGACTGGATGGGGCACTTAGTGCTATGGTCTAGTTGACTGGCTCGGGCTGGGCAATAGGTTGGACTGGATGATCCTGGAGGTCTCTTCCAACCTGGTTGATTCTATTCTATTCTATTCTAACTCTTGTTACCAAGCTCCTCTAAACAAGAAAAAAATATAGAAGTGTATAAAATAACAAATACAGTAACTGGAGAACTTCTGAGCTCCCACCATAGTGCAAGGAGGATGCACGGTGGCATTAGGACAAATCCAAACCTTGCAGATGAGCAATACTTTCCCACTCCATTTCAATATATGATCAAATAGCAAAACTCCCTGCCACAGGAAGGTGGCAAGACCAGGATCCCAACATCAGTTAACACAGGACCAAGCAATCCATAAGAAAATATAACCACACCCAAAGTTGGCATCAGCAGAGTGCATCAAAACCCCCAGCACTTACACCGGTCTCTGAGCCACACACACGATCAATCTGCACCTGCCATCTAGACACTGTCTTGAGAGGTGCTCCCTGCTGTTGTTAATCACCAGCAGCTATGTACCAACCAGCCCCAGCTCAGCCATTCCTCCTCCTTTGGAGCTGGATGACATTTATAATCAAGGCAATCACATTTCCTGCTTGGGTGTTTTAAGTGTCTAAGCATAGAGGGATCATAAGCAGACAAGCAACAGGTCTCTGAGCTGGAGCACGGAGCAAGGCATCACGCGAGGGCAGCTGTGAGTCACCCACTCCATCAGCTGTATCAACACAACTTTTCCAACATTCATGTCAAGTTTTCTTTATCCCTTTCACAATCAATTTGCTCTCATCATTTTGAGTCAAATCTCCACAGATCAAGTCAAGCAAGTCCTGCTTGACACCTCATTTTCAATTCATAAATATAATTGTTTGTATTAATAAAGGCTGCTATGATTCATGCTAGTTAACACTCCAGAAGGTAGAGGCACCTTTCAGACAGCTGTCACTTTCCACACCAGTCACTGTCAGAGAGCCCATATCAATAATTCATACTCAGCCCGGGACTAGAAGCATACAACATCCTTATCATCTTAACATCAGCTTCTTCTGGAAGATAAGCGAACGTTCCTTCGCCTGTTGAGCTCAGTGTCCAAGGAAAACATAGCTACGACACTGCCTTGCACTAGGGATGCCGCAGTGACATAAGCCAGTTTGAGGATAAGTAGATCTGCTTTGCCAGCCAAGATTTTTGCAGTGTTTCATCTATCTCAGTTAGCCTGAGTGCCTTCTCTGAGCTCTAAGTCCCTTTACAGTCATAGCACTTGACCATCTTTCCTTTATGGATTGCAAATCATTCTGGACAGTGCTACCAATTGCTGAATAATTTGCTGCTCACTTCCCTGTTGTTGAAAAAGCAGAGCATGCAGGATTGGAGCTTATACACAAGCATGATGAGTGACTAGAGCTTGTGTCATTTCCTTTCAATGGAAGGTTGGTCTAAAACTCAACAGTGTCACTCACTGCCTGCTGCTGTTTTCCATTGCACCCAGGACATTGTTTATTCCTTTTCGCATCCCTCAGGCTACTCCTCATATCTTGTTCCTGTTACACCACTTCCCACTTCCAACCACCATCCCAGCTCCCCTGCCCCACTGTCACGATTCCAAATTTCTTCTCCTCCACTACTCTACTGCCACTTAGCTAGAGGTCACCACTCACAACCCCTGTACATTGGCACTTTTGCCCTGACATATTGTCACTTCTCAGCCCTCCCTCTTCTCAGGGAAGCAGGCAGGGGGGAAAATGCCACTTCTCGGTTTTACACACAGCATAAACTCAGCCTGTTTTTAGATCAGGCTCTGGCAGAGCCAGAGCATTGGAGCTGCCTGGGTAGCTAATGATCTCATCTTCTGCAAACCATGAGCTTTTCTCTTGGCTCATTCTCTTTGACCTTAAATGCTGAGCTGCTGCATCCTCATGGAATTCAGCTTTGACAACTCTTGCTCCTTCCTGGCTTCTCTTCATTTGTGATACAGCTGCTCTCCCTCCTTTTGTAGGTAACTCCTTTTCTGTTGTGCTATCTCAGTACATGCTCTTGCCTGCTATGGCCTTCTGACCCCCTTTTTAAAAGGAAGCGATAAGTGGTCCCTCCTGGACTGCAGCAATACCCCAGACCTGCTGCTGTGATGGGTAGGGGTGCTCCTAGCCTTCATTTTTCCTGATTATTGTAGCCAGTTAACTCCAGGACACTCACAGCTTGTGGGTTTTGGCTACAGCCAAAAGAACCATGATAGGGCTTCCAATCTGGCTGATTGGTAATTGCCACATTCCTTCTTAATTTTCTGCTGGAGCTGAAGCTTCTCTGCCTAGAAATACAGGAGTCAGCAGTGACAGAGACACGTGCAGCTTCCAGGCCTTTTCACTGGGCTCTGACTTGAAGGATCCTAGCAACACAGTTTCTACTGTGTTTGAGTCGAGTTGCAAGTGTCACAAGCCAAGTCATGGGGCATTTGTCAGCTTAACAACTTCACAGGCACAAAGCTGTTTTGAATATTCAACATGTTTTGTCCCTTCCGTTTCTACAATCTTAAGTAAATGCTCTCCATCCCTGGGACAGAAACTTTTCCTATTGTGATAAATTCCTTCCAGACTCCTCCTTGACTTGTTGCTAAGTCAAGTGAGCCAAAATGGCACTTTAACCTTTCCTACTGAAAACAACCCTTATCCTTCCACATCCTTCAGCATTTCCCTTGTTCTTTCACTTTTCTTGTTTCACTCTTCCCAGAATCACCCCAGAGCTTGAGTACTCAATGTGTAATGACCTCCATCCCACAGGAGAAAAAACAGAGTGGTCCATGCCAGGTCTACAGTATGATGCCTGCCTGTGCACCTAAACAACACACTCTTTAAAGCAGGGACCATCTTCTCTCCCTGCATTTATACGTCTACCACTACCGGTTTCTGACCCTCCTATGTAACATTAAGATCCAGGTGCTCTGAACTGCAGAATTTATGAAGCTCTGATCCCACCAAAAGTCCTCTTCTGAGGAACAGATCTCTGCCCCAGCACTCCTGTGGATGCCCCTTCCTACTTCAGAGAGAAAGAGTTGCAGGGGATGAAACACAAACGTGAGGCTTATCATTTCTGCTGCTCTCAAAACTACTCTCATCACCCTCTCTGGGTTTGCCCATGCACAAGTCCTTGTGGCCTGATAGGATCCACCTCTGAATTAAACTGGTCAATGTTTATACTCAAGCAGGATTCAAATCCTTGCTATGGCAGTGAATTATTTTTTTCTGATGGACAGAGGCTCATTTCTAGGCTGTGGCATGTGTTACTTAAAAACTAGCTGGAAACAAGAGCACTCAATGAGTGACAAAACTGTAGACAACATGAAGTTATTTGAGCTAGCCAGGACCAAAAGGAACAGAGAAGAGCCTGAGTAAGACTTAAGCAAATAGACAATGTGATAATAAGTTACATTCAATGTTGGTAAATGCAAATAATACCTCTAAAGTGTGGGGGGGAAGCATTCATACATTTGAAAGATGTGTGAATAATGTAATAACTGTCTTAGCAAAGAGAAGAATCGAGATGGCAATAGGAAAAGCTGAATGCTGAGCTCAGCTTACTGTGCAGCTGTGGCAACAGAACTCACCCACAACATCAGAACGCAAGAGGAATAGGATGAAGTGATACAAAGACTGTGCTGAGCCCTCTGTAATGCAGGGAGGGGATTATGCCCAGATGATCATGTGCCTCACAGAGGCAAAAAGCAGAAATGGGGAGGGTGGACAAAGCGTAGCCATGACCATGTTCTCACTACGCAGTTTAGGAGGAGGTAGACTGACAGCTCATGTAGACATAATACTGAGCTGGCCTAAGGCCATTCCCCATGTCCATACCTTGCCCATAGCATCTCAAGCCAAACAGCCACCGCTGCATTTCCCCACATATCACCTCCTACAAGGGGTCAGGACTGGTCTGGCAAAATCAATTTTGCATTGGATTTAACTCCTATGAATATTAAAGCTCATAGTTGGTAACATCTCTCTGTTTTTTTCTGTGGTTGATTTCCTCCTTCCCTCTGCTGTTGCTATTATTGAATTCCCTACGTCTGTTATGTAAAGTAATTTGTGCCATTGTGTTTGAAGAATACAGCCAGCACAGCAGACAGCACGCCAAATAAGATGGCATTGTATCACTTATCCGAAAATCTCTGCTTACAGCAGAGGAGAAAGGAGGAGAGAAGATGCCTGCAGAAATGGCAGGTGGGAGGTCCTCAAAGGTACCTGGACTAAAGCAATGAGGCTGGCACTGCCTCTTTGCACTGCTTGTGCCACTCGACAACAAGCAGCCCAGGGGAGATGGTAAACATGCATCACAGATCCTCTGGTCCCATCATCCTGGGTGATACTCACCAAGGAGCAGAGCAGACACATGCAGAGGGGTCCTCTATCCCTCTTCATTGTGTGCCAGGGAAACAGCCTGCAGCAGCACAGGCTCCTGGCAGCTCTTGGGGTTGCCAGCTACTGGATCCTTCTTTGTGTTTCAGAAAGAAGCTGTGGCAGAAGTGATGAAACTCTCCTCCATTTGGATGAAGGAAAGCACATCGGTTTGCTTTGGCTAATTAAAGGCATGAGGCCATGCAAGGAAAGCAGTGCTTTAATCACTGAAAATAGCTGGAATTAAAACTAATCATGAGCATTTAGGCTGCCACAGATAAAGATGTTTGGAAGTGTTTCTGCCAGGGGCCTGTAGCTGCCATTACATAGCTACAAGAGAAAGGGTACAGAATCTCTTGCTGATGCAGCACCACATAAACCTGGTTGGCTGTACGCTTGGCCACCCTCCTCCAAGGCTTAAGAGCCTGTCATGGTTTAACCCCAGCCAGCAGTTAATCACCACACAGCCACTTGCTCACTTCCCCTCCACCCACCTCAGTGGGATGGGAGAGAGAAAATAAAAATTAAACTATTGTTTTGAAATAAAGAACATTTAATAAGGACAGAAAAGGACATAATTATAATAAAGACAACAACAGAATACACAAAGCAAGTGATATGCAGTACAATCGCTCACCGTCCCTGGACTGATGTTCAGCCAGTCCCCAAGCCACAGAATTCCCTTGTCAGCTCCCCCTGAGTTTATATACAGAGTATGACATCATATGGTATGGAGTATCCTTTTGGCTCATTTGGGTCAGCTGTCCTTGCTGTGCCCTTCCCAGCTCCTTGTGCGCGGCACATGTGAAGCTGAAAAGTTCTTGACTCAATATAAAGACTGCTTAGCAACAACTAAACCATCAGCTTGTTATCAACATTATTCTTCTTCTAAATCCGAAGCACAACACTGTACCAGCTACTAGGAAGAAAATAAATCTTTTTTTCAGCTGAAACCAGGACAGAGCACTATGAGGATCACAATCCTAGGACTCCATTCCATCCTTGACACAGTCACCTCACTCCTTGAGCAAGGGAGTCTCTCCAGACCACAAGTCAACAGGCCAAGGAGCAGGAGAACCTCAAAGGCAGAATGAACCACAGCATCCATCCCCTTCCCATCACCTGCTGCTGCAGCTTATTACTCCCTGCAGTCACAGTATCACCAAGGTTGGAAGAGACCTCATAGATCATCAAGTCCAACCTGTTACCACAGAGCTCAAGGCTAGACCATGGCACCAAGTGCCATGTCCAATCCTGCCTTGAACAGCTCCAGGAATGGTGACTCCACCACCTCCCTGATGGCTTTGCCTCCAAGATCTTCCTTTCCTTGCACCTGCTGGGGCTCTCTGATCTGGAAGGTGCTACCAAAATGGGTCCAAATAATGAGAAATCCATCACCTGCCTAGCCAGCTGTAAAAGACTCTAAAGCAAAGTCCATCATGTTCCTGAAATATCTGATGGGTGATTGCTTTGCAGGACATAAACTCTAAGCTTCTAAGTCAACCAACCACATTAGACAGCCAGAAGCCCTGACATACCTCATGCTGCCAAAGCATGGTGGCCAATTCACTCCAATCTACCTCCTAACCCAGCCTGAAGCCCAAATTTTATTCAGCAGCTCTCCCAACAACTAAATCCTTCTTTGTGATGCGAACCCAATAGGGGAAATCACTTGAAGAATTCAAACACTCATACAGTCCATGGGTCACCAGTCAGCCTAGCTAATTCATTAGTGAGGCCTTTCCCTTTAATCTATTATAAAATGAAGTCCTTAGCACCATTGGACATTTTCCCTGCTCTGATTAGAGGCTAATTGGAATATTTTAATGAGAGAAATTAGATCATTGGTTGTGAAAAGAAAATAATGATGAGGTCTGTATCATTCACTGGTTTGCTGAGAGGGATAAAAAAAAAAAAGCTAAAATGTAAATAATCTCTCCCAGTCTGGTCTGTGTTGATGGATCTAATCACTCTGTCCTGGGATGTTGCCCTAGTCATTCCTCCTTTGATCTGCTCTAATATCTCCCTTCCAATCTCAGCTAACAACTAACATGTAAGCTTTGCTGGCTTCTGCTTATTTTGTTTGTCTGCCTGAAATAGAGAGGGAGAATAAAAAAAAAGATGTGGGTAATTTTGAGTCCTCCTGGGCACTTTGCTTTGTCCAGGAGGGAGTTTGGAATTCTGTATTATTTCTCATTTGTATCTAATCATAAATACTTGCAAATACATTGTGCATATGTGCTTGTAAACTGTGTCATGCTGTAATATAGCTTCATCTTCCTGCCAAGCCATCTGAGCTAGTCTGGTATATTTCACTAGCTGAGGGGTGGGACACAGACAGTTCCTAACCCACGTCACCCCCAAACACGGACAAAGCACATCTTCAGCAAGTCCTATCTCTGAGGTTTGAAGCAAGGTTTTCATTAACTTCAGGTTACATCAGGATAGTGCACACTTGCCAGCTCCCTAGAAATTTCCTACATCTCCATTTTCTAGTATCCTCCCACAGACCCTAATCATGAATGATTTATAACCAAATTCAAAAGAAAAGGGACTCAGCTTGCAAGTCTGAATGGCTTATTGCCACAAATTGTCTCTTACTCCTTTCGCAGACTTTCTACTGCATTTCTGCATATTCACACTGCTTAGGAGGTGCCCTATAGCTCAGCATTATTATAGCTACTTACACTCACAGATGTACAAGTGAATAATTCTAGTCCACAATATCATGTTGGGAACTGGCTGAAGGAAAGGGAGTACGAGCCCCCAGAAGCTTGTACAATCAAGCCTCGGATGTAAGGTCTGAGTATTGGGACTGCATTAAGTCACAGAGCTGTGTGTGAAGAAGTTCAAAGGAATGTGGCCTTGAGCTTTCTGATAAGCAGCTCCCTGGGACTGTGTCCAGGATAGGAGGGAATCTCAGCTATAGCAGTAACCACAAGTAGGGGGGAATACGCAGAGTAACAGCACCGTGTTGCGTACTGGACGTGTCACCTTTTACTCACCTTAACCAGAGGTTATGAAAGACAGCACAAGTGGGGGGAATATGCAAATACCAATCTTTGGATGTACCACACTACATGCTGGATATGGGCACCTTTTTTCACTGTGACCAGAAAATTAGTCCTCTGTAACTTGAACCCTGATGCTCTCTCAATAAAGCTGAATCGCCATGATGCTAGCTCATATTGAGTCGTCACATGGCTTTTCCCACCCCGCAATATCACAGCCATATAAGATCAGCATTGAAAGTAAACCCACTTTTGAAGGTCTACTGCAGGTTATGTTTTCATGAACCTATAGCTCACACTGGGCTGTGCAGGTGAGAACATCTGCTTGTGTAAAGACGAGCTTCTACTGTGAGAATGGTGTCCCATGCTATGCTGGGACTTAGAATTTGAAGTCCACAGGAGAGTCCAAATAGACTCTTTGCAGGCATGTGTACTGCCCTTAACCCTACTCAAAGAGGCTTAAGACTTAGAGAGAACTGAAATAATTTTAAAGTATTATTTAATACCTTTAAATTTTGTTAATCTTTTGTGAGGGTTTAGAGCTAACACTTTAGCCTAGTTCCTAACTGCAAACAAGAATAAGAACTTTCATGCATTACAGAATCATAGAATCAACCAGGTTGGAAGAGACCTCCAAGATCATCCAGTCCAACCTAGCACCCAGCCCTGTCCAAGCATAGTTTCAACCATGTAGTCTATGAAGCCATCTTCACCCTCAGCTCCTCTTTCTTTTTGTTAGTGCCTAAAAACAGAGTTGCCTCCTCCTGCTTCCTCCTGGCACTACCAGAAAACCCTCTTGCAGTCCCAAACCTGTAGTTATCTCTCTGCCAAGGTACTGAAAAAAAAAAACAAACCCAAACCTTTATTCCAAAGCAAACCATAGAATCAACCAGGTTGGAAGAGACCTCCAAGATCATCCAGTCCAACCTAGCACCCAGCCCTATCCAGTCAACTAGACCATGGCACTAAGTGCCTCATCCAGGCTTTTCCTGAACACCCCCAGGGACGGTGACTCCACCACCTCCCTGGGCAGCCCATTCCAATGGCAATCACTCTCTCTGTGAAGAACTTCCTCCTAACATCCAGCCTATACTTCCCCCGGCACAACTTGAGGCTGTGTCCCCTTGTCCTGTTGCTGGTTGCCTGGGAGAAGAGACCAACCCCCACCTGGCTACAACCTCCCTTCAGGTAGTTGTAGACAGCAATGAGGTCTGCCCTGAGCCTCCTCTTCTCCAGGCTAAACCACCCCAGCTCCCTCAGCCTCTCCTCATAGGGTTTGTGTTCCAGGCCCCTCACCAGCCTTGTTGCCCTTCTCTGGACACGTTTCAGCACCTCAACATCTCTCTTGAATTGAGGGGCCCAGAACTGGACACAGTACTCAAGGTGTGGCCTGACCAGTGTTGAGTACAGGGGAATAATAATAACTGCTAAGTTTATATCATCACACTAGCTTTGCTAGGTAGCTTAATACCTGGTAGCACAAACTTGCTTTGGCCTTTATGATCTCTGCAGCTATGCTTGCTTGCATGGCTCCCTTATCTCGCATATTGTGTTTGTGAGGTACCAGGAGGGGAAAGGGGCGGGGGGAGGCTGCTATCACTGCCTTTGGGCTGCCCAGGGCAGGGGGAAAAGCTGAAGTATTGTAAAAGGGGGTCCTTGTATTGTTGCTATATCATAAATATACCCTGTAGATGTTTATTGCCCTTTATACTTTGTGTATTTAGCCCACCTTTGTAAATATAACCTCATTTTTGCTTCCACATTCTGAGTTTGTTTGGTAATATATTCTGGAGGATAAAAATCCAATTTGTTGGGGTCCAAATCCAACCCACATTTTATTCAAATAACTATTATATATGTAAAAATAGATATCTATTGACAGACAACATGACAGTTACCTTGCAGACCTAAATGTGACGACAGTGTTCTAGTGCCACCTGCGGCACATGTTCTGTCATATGAATACCTGCCCATAGAAACTCAAAGTTCCTTTCCATTCAAGGCCAAAGTGGTCAGCCAGGGTGATTCCTGCTCAGGTGCCACAATCAGCCAGATCAGACAGCACTGAAAGTTCAGGAGTCCATGCTCCATCTCAGCAGCATAGGCAGCTAACAGCATACACGTCTATATTCACAGGACTGTAGCCAGTAGGTTAAGGGAAGTGATCCTTACAGTACTTTCTAGACTATATATGGGTGCTTGGCTCAGCTTTGGATCTGTCAGTACAAGAGAGATGTTGATAAGTGGATTGCATTCAGTGACTGGTCACCAAGACACTCAGGGGGCTTAAAGCACTTGCCCTTCAAGTAGAGGCTGAGGGAGGATTTCAGGGATCTAATAACCATCCATCTGCTACATAAAAGGAGACAGAGACAGGCTCTTCACTGTACTAGATGGCAATAGAACAAGAAACAATATTCTTTAAATGAAAGAGAGGAGCAAAAGCACTCTCCCTATGTAGATAGTGAAGCTATAGCAGACATCCCCCCAGAGAGATGGTGCAGACTCCATTCCTTGAGGTTTTCAAAACCCAGCTGAACAAAGCCCTGAGCAGCCTGGCTCAAGTTCAGCACTGACTTTGCTTTGAACAGGAGATTGGACTCCTGAGGTCCCTTCCAGTCCAATATTCAATGATTTCCTCTCCCCCCCTACCTTAAACCTAGCATCCATTTGCTCAACACCCAGTCCCAGTCTAGGCAGTGAAGTACAGTGGATGGCTCAGTAACTCAATAAAATGAGGTGGATTTAAAAAAAAAAACTAAACCTGTTCCTTAATCACAAAAAAAATCAATACAGATATCTGAAGTCATCTTCCCTTCCTTCATCCTTCACACAGGCAATGTCCCCCTGCCCTCCACACAGAACTAAAGACTGATGCTCCATTTGCTCTTTCGCTCTCATTTATTAGGTTACAGCTTTACCGCTACCCTTACTCTAGGATGTGACAGCCTTGTTCTCCTGGCAGAGAAGGAGGCATTTTCTCTGCTGTGACATGAAGAGATGTCACTTTTGTACTCCCGTTGTTTTCCCCAGATGTACATCACTCTCCCAGTCTCCAAGGGAATGTGCATATTCACACAAAAGTTGGAAATGAATCTGCCTGTATCAGCCCCCAGACCAGGCATGCATACACAGCCTTGTGCTAACACACCCACCCACTCAAAGATTAACTAAATTTTGACCTGATTGCATCCAATTAACCTGAATTTCTCACTTTCCTGCAAAGCAGTTTCCTTCTCAAGCCCGTTGGCCTTTACCTTGTGGCTATATTATAAGTACGATGCCCTAGAAAAATTGAATAGCAGAGGAAAGCAGGGCTGTGGAAGAAAAAAAGCAGTACAAGACAACAGCAAAAGACAAAGACAAGGAAGCAGGAAATTATCAGGGGTATTATTTTCTTGCCTAATATAATTTTGCCACAACAATCTTTTGTTTCATGCTTTCCCTCTATCTGCCTGTAAATTCAGCCACAGGATAAGTATTCCACCCTTTGCACATCAGGAAGGCAATTCCTAGTCTGCAGATGTCTGTGTAGCCAGGTACTTGGACCCAAGGCTTTGGGCTGGTAGCCATCTGCCAGGAGAGACACTCCAATCCCAGAGAGAAGAGCAATGCAGCAAGAGATAAAGTAGCAGAGCATTAATGGGATGAAAAAGAGACAAGAGAAGCAGGGTGATGTGCAAACAGAACAAAAGAAAGAAGAGAAGAGAAAACGAAGAAAAGAAAGCTAAAATACAAAAGAGAGGAAGGAGAGGAAGGAGAGGAAGGAGAGGAGCAACAGCCAACACGGACTGGGTTCCTGCAGCCCACTGCTCCCTGGCTGCAGATGCACAGCAGATTCCACCTCAGCTGAAGACATCGTGGCGGCCCAATACACTTCCAATAAATAGTTACAGTACCAGTGCAGAGAGAGCGGGGGCAGGTGGAGAGAGAAAGAGAGAAAAGCAGAGAAGGGATTAAATGAGACCAAGCCCATTTGTCAAACAAAGCAGAAGAAAGAAATAGGGACTTATTTTTGGATAGCGCCTCTGAAGTGAGTAACCCTGCCCCCTCCTGCTTGGTCCTGTAGCCCACCTCCCTCCCTCGGTTCACTGCTCTATTTTGGGTTTAATTATACACCGTGCACAGGGACTAGAACACACCATGATCCTCCCTGGTGTAGAATTTAAACTCTTCTGGTTTGCCTTTTCCCCTTTTCATTTCACACATAGACTTATTAAAAGATGAAGGAAAAGAGAGAAATCACTCTTTTGTTTCTCAGATGAACAGGAACACCATTTGTTTTTAACCCCCTTTAATCAGGCTCTGCACCCTGATGCCAGTCAGCTGTCAATTGTGAGCAAAGGTTTTACAGGGCCATTTCATTCCTGCTTTCAAAAGAAGGAGATAGCCTGAACAGGGAAAAATTCAAACAACGGTGAAGTAAAATAAGAGTGGCAGAAAGAAAGGAAGAGGGAGAGGACATACTCATTTTCTTCTGTAGGAAAGCAAAAAATCTCACTCAGATACAGAGAACTATCTCCAAGGCTCTGCCCGGTTTGGGTAGCTTACCCCTAAATACCACTTGTACGGCACTTGTAAGACCAAGTAGTCAGACACAAGGTGTGCCCAGTCTTAGCTACTGCAGTGGGAGGTGACAGCATGGAGAGATCTGCAGCCACTAACAGACCTGCAGCAAGATCTGGGCAGAAGTGATGTGGGGCTGGAGAAGACCCTGTTGAATATGGAAACCAACAACCTCCCTGCAGCCCTGCACTGCCTTCTTGCTCTTAAGGGAGCCACAGGTACTGACTATAGAGACATCCCAACCCAAGATAAAGAGAGCACCAGTCCTGGAGACTGCACACAGTGGAAACCATGTGCAGGCCAAAACAAACCAGCTCCTTCTAGGCCACAAGTGGTAAGTGCCAGAAGCCTACACAAGGTTAAAAGAAAGCTGTCAATGTCACAAAAAGCTGTGCTAATAGTACCTAGGACAGACTAGCTGTTTCTAGACACTTCACAAAGCAAAGTGTTCCTCTGCCCAGCCATCCAGCTCTGAAGCGTGCCTCTGCTGTCTGAGCACATGCAATTAGTGCTACTAATTGTTTGCACAACTGCAACACTTACATGATCTGGACAGGACCCATACGCCAGGTCCTGCACAGACAAAACAAGAAGACAAGATTAACTTCTTCTCTCCACCACAGACCACTACGGGATGCAGAACAGCATTCAAGGCAGCAACATGAGATGAGAGTGGAGAGGGGTGGCTCTTGCTTTGCAGCCTCCATGGAGAGGCAACACAATTTCTCCTTGCAGCAGGCTCCCAGAGTAGCAGTGGCACAGGGTGCTCAGATGAAGGGAGGGTTTGCAGAAAACAAGGCACAGGGCACAAGTGGATGTCAAGTCAACGAGCCTCTTCCACACAGAGAATTACTGCTATGGGACCTTCCTCCATTATTCATCATCAATGGGAAGATGAATCAGTAGATGCATATGAGAGCCTTCAACCTCAGATGTGTCAGCCTAAGGAACTATGGTTCTTTAGTAAAACAATTAGGTTCAGACACAGAAAACAAAAGGGCCAACAAAGTCACAGACTCCTGTAGAATGCTGATGTAACCTTAACTGGAGCCAGACAGATTTTTCAGGTTCTGCGAAATGCAAATGCAGGCTTGAGAGAACAGAAGCAGCTATTCCAGGTAACATCAGTCGAGGGAAAAAAGACAAAGAAGTCCCCAGAGCTGAAAGATGCAGAACTAAAGCAGCAATCGCAGATCTTCACATCAGAAGAAAAAGGGCAGACCCCATACCCCGTCACAGCCAAGAAAGATCCTGTGGCGCCTCCTCTGCAGCTGTACCAAGCCTTACATAAACAAGAAAACAAGCCAGAAAACACTTCACATTCGGTCAATTATGTCATCAGCACTCACACACAAGAAATGCTTTTTCAAAGCTATATGACAGCTACAGCCAAAGCCTCTTGCGTGCTTAGGCAGCACTGGGGCAATGAGCCGTGACTTGGTAACTCGGTGACCACAGAACAAACTGCTTTAGGTTTGCAGCTACAGCTGAATAGAGACAGAGCTCTATCTTTTCATGCCAGGCACTTGGTGCTCCAGGCAGTGTTAATCCTACCAAATAAATAGCATAGCTAAGGAAAATGCACAGAAATCTGAGGCAAGGCATGCTGCTTATTCAGGACTTGAAACACAAGGGCAAATAACTATTTCCATCCGGTTCAGAAAGAAAAACAAACTACAGCAGCACTTAGTGACAACTTTCCATACAGTGGGTGCAGATAAATGTATTGTAGCTGTAAGTCTGCCTCACTTCCCTGCCAGACAGGAGGGAATCGACTGCAAGTGTCCTCCAGTGCAACAGGGCTGTCTCCAAGGCCCTGCAGAGAAACACAGGGCTCTTCTACTGAGTCGCCCTCCCATCGTGAGCTGCATTAAGATGGAGAGTAATCAGTGCTGAGTCATTCAGATGGGACAGGAAAATAACCTCCAAGCAGGAGGAAGAGAAGCTGAAAGAAACCTTCAGGCTGGAGGTCAGCTATCAGATGCAGTTCAGGAGACAGAACACACAGGGGGAAAGTTTAACTAAGTTTATGCAGTTTGGGGTCTAGTTTTTTAATTTCACCTCCACTGTGCTCAAACATTCATCTTCCAAGCTGCAAAAGGCTGTCAAGGAGTGAGGATTTCCCTCTACTAGCAGGACTCAATGCTTACACAGACAAGTAGCAGGCCCCCAAGACACAGGCAAGGGCTCTGTAGGGAACATCGCCTCCCTTGCACGCAAGTGCCCCCAGGTTGAACAGCCAAGTGGAGTCCCTGATAAAGGATGAGTGCACACAGCAGGACTTCTGCTGCAGAGACCTTTGTATGATCTCTTAAGTCTAGATGGCCTTTTTGCAGCAGATTGTGCTTTAAGGCCTCTTCTCCTTTGTCAGGAAAGAACTTGTGCTGGTTTGAGGCTAACTGGAATATTTTCATGGCAGAAATTAGATCCTTGGCTGTGAGAAGAAAATAGCAGCAATGTCTATATCACTCATTTGTTCTGCTGAGAGACATAAGTAGTCAAAATACAAGATAAGGCACTCACTTCTCAGTCGGTCTGTGTGCCTGGTTGCATCTTGCCTTAACTCCTCTGCATGAAACCTATGTAACTCGATAGAGCCACTTCCTCTAACCTCCTTGTAGACAGCAATGGAAAAAGCTGACAACTACCTGAAGGGAGGTTGCAGCCAGGTGGGGGTTGGTCTCTTCTCCCAGACAACCAGCAACAGAACAAGGGGACACAGTCTCAAGTTGTGCTGGGGGAAGTACAGGCTGGATAGTAGGAGGAAGTTCTTCACAGAGAGAGTGATTGGCATTGGAATGGGCTGCCCAGGGAGGTGGAGGAGTTGCCATCCCTGGAGGTGACAAGCCTGGTGACAAGGGTGGAGGAGTTGCCATCCCTGGAGGTGACAAGACAAGCCTGGATGAGGCACTTAGTGCCATGGTCTAGTTGACTGGATAGGGCTGGGTGCTAGGTTGGACTGGATGATCTTGGCGGTCTCTTCCAACCTGGTTGATTCTATGATTCCATGACATCTCACCTCAGATCTCTGCAGATTCATCATGTGAGCTATACAGAGATATATCTGGTTATTTCTGGGGAGAGGGGAAAGGAGGTGGGGTTGGTCAGGAATCCTCTTGGGCTGTCTGGCTGTTCAGGAGGGATTCTGAATTCCTGTACTACTTGTATCTAATTGTAAGTACATATCTGTATCGTGTATATATGCTTGTACATTTGTGCACGCTGGAAATATAGCTTATTCTTTAGCTTCCAGCTGGCTGAGTTAGTCTGGTTAAACTAGTGGAGGGAGGAAATTCCCAAGCCATGACAAGACTCAAGTAAGACCAAGGGGATCAAGTAATGGGTGGTGCAGACACCTACATTCTAAGGAAAGCAATAGAAACTAAGTTTGTCCTAATATGCAAGAACGATAACAATATAGAAATTGTTGTAGCAAAGCTTCCAACAAAACAAGAGTCTGTGGCTGTTGCTGAAAGGCTGGATTAAGTACAGAGCCATCCAGTGATTTGTGGGATTTCAACAAAGCCACCAAATGGGAATGAGAAAACCCAGTGCTGCAGAGAAAGCCCAGCTTCCAAACGACACAGGAGACCATGTCGTGCATGGGCACACAAGCAAGGGTTAAAGTTAAATTAGTGACAGTGTGCCTGTTGTTCAGATGTCATCTAAAAGCTCTCTATCTGGTTTTAAACCCCCTCCTGAGCTCTTGCAAAGACTAACCACTTAGATCATTACAGAATTACAAAATAGCACATCTTAATTATTAAATAATGCATTTCTAATTAGGTTAATCCATTAAAGGAACAATTAGAGAACAGGGCCTAGTTCTCCCCTGTGTTATTCCACTTTTGCAAGGTTCTGCTGTGAGTAACATGGCATAACAAGTGGGGGGAAGCACCCTACAGTCAAGCTTTGCTACAAATATATATGCATAAGCTAGTAAATGCATCAAAAAGCATGACTACTATAGAGAAAAGCATCTGTGCTCTGCAGCTGAGATTCCTGAGATGAAGCAGCTTTCAGCAAGCCACTCAACAGCACATAACACAGGTTTCCCAAGACAAGCTTCCTGCTGATTTCTAAGATCACTCAACTCCACCTTTTGAGATAAGGGTCACAGACTTTAAAGCACTCTGCCACAGTATGAAATCTCACTGGCTTTGGCTTATCATACTTCACTTATCCATTTATCTTCAGACTACAGGGTGGTGAAATTCACCAGTCCCAGGAAGTGTTGAACCTTCACTTGCCAGGGCAAGGAGCAGTGGAGAGGATTTTGGGGAAACACTGGATCATCATTCATGTATCTTGTTAAATTCAAAGAGCCTCAGCAAACACTTGTTTGTGCACACTTTCATGCTACAATGGTCACATACAGACTCTGGAATCTTGTGCTGTTTTTAACTCAGGCAACCCACATATAAAATCCATAAGCTATGGGCTATGTCCATCCACACAAAAGCCAAGTGAAGAAATGCACCTTCCACGTGATAAATCATGTACAGCATATGTGTGTATACATGGAAGCAGTCAGATTTCTTGGTCCCAAGTGCACAAGGAACTGATATATTTATAAGCAAACCTTTACAGCTTCATTTCATATCCACCAGAAGTAAAGATCCAGTGGTATCCTTGGTTCAAAAAATGACATGAACTGCTGTTAGTGCTCTCTACAGGGCAAACAGTTCACCTCTGCAAAGAGATTACAATTCATTTTCATTTCATGAGACCAGCTAAGGACCACCTCGCACAAGCTCCTGATTAAATCCAGGCAGACACCACGGAGGAGGATTCAGAGGAAGTTCTTCACAGAGAAAGTGATTTGCCATTGGAGTGGGCTGCCTGGGGAGGTGGTGGAGTCACCATCCCTGGAGGTGTTCAAGAAAACACTGGATGGGACACTTAGTGCCATGGTCTAGTTGACTGGATAGGGCTGGGTGCTAGGTTGGACTGGATGATCTTGGAGGTCTCTTCCAACCTGGTTGATTCTATCCTATTCGTGTCCACCTAGGAGCCAAGCAACAGCTGACCTTGGGGTCATCTCTTGTTGTGGGAAATTTGAATTGCAGTGAATGAAGGTGGCTTAAAAAAGGTAAATAAAGGAACAACAAAAAAACAAAAGCTATGAAGAAAATAACCACAGCAGTACCTAAGTGGACCTAAGAGGATTCGCAAACATGATAAAGCTTGAAAAAAACCAAACCACCACACTGCAAATCTACTATTAAGCAATAAAAGCTCTTCAGGAAAGTGCTGGAACATGGCTTGCCTCCAGTAGCTGGCTTGAGAGTGTAGAAAGGTACTGAAACAATTAAACAAACCAATCAATCAACAGGCCAACTTTATACTGCCATTTAAATAAGTCAGCTGCAACATCAGGGTTTTTTTTTTTTCTCCTGGAGTACAGAAAACATTTTCCCCCTCAAAAGCAGCAACCAGTTGCACTTGGATTGCAATCTCTACATAGAGCTACCAGGCACTATGTCCAATGTTATCTTGCTTTCAAACACTGCTTTACATAGGAGAGAGAAAAAGATCTAGCTGTCTGAAAAACTTTTGATAGGTTGTGTGCCCTTTAGCTTGGTTTATTTTATGCCTCTCTTTTAATACAGAATAATAAATTCCCTGATATGAAATTACAATCTCATAAATATCAAACAGATGGCTGCAGGCTCCTCTTAAAAGTGTGCCTTAGAGCAGCACCTAGCCTACAATATACGATGCTGAAGCTGAAAAGATAATGGAGCTTGTTTCATCTGCAGTTCAATAAATCCACTTTGCACTTCTAAAAATTACCATGTGATGGTGTAAGGAGGCAGGGGAAGCAAAAATTGCCCTTTCTTTGCAGGTGGAATATGAACTGAGGAAAGATGTGAGCACACCTATAAGCCACATCAGTTCTGCGTCCTTGAACGTGCAGGTCTGTATAGGGTTAACACTCCAGAGGGAGTAACCCTGAACCTGACCCTAGGTGGTCTTGACCCCTCCTCAGGGGTGGGTCTGAACACCACCAGGTGATGGTTAGCCCGCTCCCCCTGGGAAGGGGTCAAGACCACCTAGGGTCAGGTTCAGGGTTACTCCCCCTGGAGTGTTAACCCCATACAAGGTCACACAGGACCAACTCCTCTTACGAGCAGAGAAGACCAACAGCATGAGGCCCTGGCAGCTTCCACTTTTGTTATCCACTGCCACTTTTGAGTATGGAAATGTGTGTTTAGTAGATAGTGGAGTACGTAAGAGTGAAACTGAGTGTCTGAGTAAATCATAAGTACTGTTAGATGAGCCATTACATCGTCTGCAACAGAAGAGTCCACCTGGCAACTAAAAGAGCAGTCTCCTCCTCTGGAGACATTCAAAACCCATCTGGTCGTGTTTCTCTGTGACCTGCCTCTCTAATCAGCCTTTCCCCAGTTTCCAGTGATTCTTGGACTTCCATTTCTCATATAAGTGTTGTCCAGTTAAGGACCACGCAGTTTAAGAAAGATGTTGAGTTGCTTGAAAACGTCCAGAGAAGGGCACCAAGACTGGTGAAGGGGCTGGAGTGCAGCGCTCCTTCTCCAGGCTGAGGGAGCTGGGGTTGTTCAGCCTGGCGAAGAGAAGGCTCAGGGCAGATCTCATTGCTGTCTACAACTACCTGAAGGGAGACTGTAGCCAGGTGGGGGTCAGTCTCTTCTGCCAGGCACACAGTGACAGAACAAGACATAGCCTCAGGCTGTGCTAGGGCAGCTTTAGGCTGGATGTTAGAAGTTCTTCACAGCAAGAGTGACTGGCATTAGAATGAGCTGCCTGGGGAGGTGGGGGAGTCACCATCCCTGAAGACGTTTAAGAGGAGGCTCGATGAGGCACTTAGTGCCATGGTTTAGTTAATTAGAAAGGTTAGGTGATAGGTTGGGACTTGATCTCAAAGGTTTTTTTCAACTCGGGTAATTCTGTGATTCTGATCCTGTGTGGAGCAACCTGAGTGCATTATGCTTTCCTTGGAGTGGGCAGCACTTGTGTAAGTGTGTTTTCACAGCTTTGGGAGAACAGAAACCTATGCTGGCCTCCTTCTCACTCAGCTCTAAGAAGTTTCACACAAAAGCAAGGTCCACACAGTGTCTGGCAAGCGATGTACGTGCCACACTTGTGCTCAGAATCAGTGGGAAGGTGCAACCACATCAGCCCAGCGAAACACCATGCCCTCAACACAATTTATTGCTTTATTTCATTAGCACAAGCAAACACACAGCTTTGACTTTGCTCATACTGAGTGAGTTCAGAGTGCAGGCACACAGAATGGGTGCCTACCTCTGAGCAATGGTACAGTCGTAGCCTTAGAATCACAGAATACATTCGGTTGGAAGAGACCTTTGGAAGGTGATCTTGTCCAACTTCCCCCCACAGTGAGCAGGACATCTCCACTAGATTAGGCGACTCAGAGCTCCATCAAATTTGACCCTGAATGCCTCTAGGCACATCTCTGTGCCTCCACCACATCTCTGAGCAACCTGTTCCATTATTTCACTACCCTCATTGTAAAGAGCTTCCTGCTGATGCCCAGCCTAAATCTACCCTGCTCCAGTTTCAAAACACTGCCCCTCGTCCTATCTCTACATGCCCTTCTATGCAGTCCCTCACCAGCTTCCTTCTAGGTTCCCTTCAGATGTCAGAATGCTGCTATAAGGTCTCCCCAGAGTCTCTTTCAAGATGAACAACTCCAACTCTCTCAGCCTGTCCTCAGAAGAAAGGAGTCCCAGCCCTCTGATCTTTGTGACCATGACCTTCCTGTCTGAAGACTTCAGAGCTGGACACAGTACTCCAGATGAGGTCTCACCAGAGCAGAGTGTCAGAATCACCTCTCTTGACCTGCTGGCCATGCTTCTCCTGATGCAACCCAGGATGCGATCAGCCTTCTGGGCTGCAACTGCACATTGCTGGTTCATGTCTAGCTTCTCATCCACCAGTACCCCCAAATCTTTTTCTGCAGAGCTGCTCTCCATCTCATCATTCCTCAGCCTCTGCTGGTATGGAGGACTGCCCCAACCAGCACAGCAGCTGTCTCTCCACATCCAAGTGCACAGCATTTCAAGTTTGTGGTGGTTTAGGTGTCCCCCGCCCCCCCCNAAGGGTGAGGTTAGAAAGCAAGATGGAGTTCAGCCAGCAGCCCCAGAGCTCCCCAGCAGATGAAGAGCCGAGAGCAAAGCCCAGTGTGAAGTGCCAAGCAAAGTGAGTTTATCTAATGTTTTGCTTTTCCTTTCTGTACATCTCAGCAAGACTGTGAGCAAAGTAGACCTCACCATTGTTTTCATTTCTCAGCCTATGATCTAATTCTTCTCACCAAAACATTCTAGCTAGGCTCAAACAAGCACAAAGTTGAACAACAGAAATGCCTGCTTTTGCATAAGCTGCAATTAGCAGTTTGAGAAGGATGGCTTGCAGCAGAAGCAGACTGGGATGGCATTGGCCACAGTGGGAAGAAGTCAGTGTAGGGATCATTTTGTTAAATGGAGCAAGACAGATTGCTCTAGCAACACCTAGTAAGAAAAGGCACTTGCTCAAATGCATAGCAGTCACTCGGCTTGGAAAAACACAGGTAATAAAGTGATTGAATTTTGCATCGGGGAGAAAAACCTCCAACAGCAGACTGGGTCAGTTGCTGCAAACAGAAACACAGGAGTCCAATTCTCAGCTGGGAAATCTTAAGATTTCACTAAAACACACTAATTTCATCCTTTTACCTCCTCATCAAGATACACACAGAGAACCAGACGTCCCATTGGACAGCAAATGTGTGTGTCGAAAAAGAAGCTGAAATTGACAGTGTAAAGCTACATCTCTCTCTGCTGGATCCCAGAAACACACCAGTGGAAGGATTAGGCTTCCTATCACTGACGCCAACAAGTAGACAAACAAGGACTTTCTTCCCCACAAGACATCAGCTATCCAAATCCAAGCAGACTTGCAAATACAGCTGGAAGAGAGGCAAAATAACCCAAAATTTCACTATGACATGGAAACACATCACTTAGACAGTCAATCACTATGGCTGAGATCAAGCAATGACAGCTGGAAGTCAAACAGTAAAGCTGCTAGCCCTGCAATAGTGAGGCAATTACATACAGCAGGTCAGGAAAACGTTTCCTCACCTCCCCAGAGAACAAAATCTGTACTTTTTGACATTGAATCAAAATATTTATCACAGTTAAAAAGAGAGATAAACTGTTTTGATTTTAAAATGCTGCTCCATGGGACCCTTAGCCACACAATCAGCACTCAAACCTTTCCCCCTGCATTGGGCTCCCTGTTTGTACACTCTTTGTAAAGGAGGGCAGTTATTTTGGCCATCAGAAGCAATCCCACCTGTCAGGCAGCTACAATGCATCAGGAGAAAAGGTGCCTGGCTGATGTCACACCCTGCAGCTGACCTGCTCTCTTATAATGAGCCAGAACACACTGCAGAACCTGGATACCCAGGGCTTACAGCAAGCATCCCAGGCCCTGCAGCATTACACTTGTTGCCCCAAATAATCCTTTTCTGTGAAAACCAGACATTCTCCACAGCAAAACTTCAATGAAATTGGAAAACAACCCCACAACTTTCTATTGAAAGACAGTTGTGGTGAGAAGCTCTCTGAAGGATATCAAAATAGAAAGGTACAAGAATCTAAATAACTAACCATTACCTGAAATACTCAAGATAAAAAAAGGCAGAAGTTCAAAACAGGAAGAGAGGTCAAAATGGGGTTCCCTCAGAGAAACCATAGTTTCCACATGGGAATATTCTCATATTCCACAAATATTCCCCATATGAGAGGGGCAGGGCCCACATTTCCCTGTTTGCAAAATGAGTTTAGCACCAGTTAAACAAATAAATGATGGATGTTCCCATCAGGTGCCAAGGCAAGATGCCACTGCTCAGCTGCCCCTGAGGAGGCTGCAGTTCCCAGCCCCACCGAAATTCAGCAAGAGTTGTGCAGCCACAAGTGTCACAGCACTGCAAGCTGAGGGAACAGCCACTATGGCATGACCTGAAGAAAAGCATCAGCACTGCCCCCACGTGCTGTGAGGCACCAGGACCTGCATTCCAAACCTCAAACCATCCTTGGCTCTTGCTCTCTTGGGGATGGCTTTCAGAATCATGGAATCAGCCGGGTTGGAAGAGACATCCAAGATCATCCACAGTCTGACTTAGCACCCAGACCTGTCCAATCAACTAGACCATGGCACTAAGTGCCTCATCCAGGCTTGTCTTGAACACCTCCAGGGATGGTAACTCCTCCACCTCCCTGGGAAGCCCATTCCAATGCCAATCTCTCTCTGGCAACAACTTCCTCCTAACATCCAGCCTGTACCTCTCCCAGCACAACTTGAGGCTGTGTCCCCTCATTCTGTTGCTGGTTGCCTGGGAGAAGAGACCAACCCCCGCCTGGCTACAGCCTCCCTTCAGGGTTGTAGACAGCAACGAGGTCACCCCTGAGCCTCCTCTTCTCCAGGCTAAACAACCCCAGCTCCCTCAGCCTCTCCTCATAGGGCTCATGTGTTTTACTACCAGGAGAGGAGAATCTTGGAAATGCTTTCCAGCTTGGAGTGCAGGGCAAGCCACCTCTGCCAGAAGCCAGGATTTCCCTTCTCTACCCTATGCTTTTGATGGAAAAAATAAATCCAACCAGGAAGTTACCCATATGTCACTCTCCCTGTACCAGCACACGTGGACTAGTCACAGCACATCCTACAGTGAGACCCCTGCTTGAGTACTGCATTCTGTTTTGGGCTCCCTAGTTTAAGAGGGACAGAGATCTGCTGGAGAAGGGCTAAGGAGGATGATTAGGAGTCTGGAACACTGCCTATTGAGGGGAGGGTGAGGGACCTGGGGCTCATTAGTCTGGAGAAGAGAAGACTGAGAGGGGAATTAATAAATGTCTATAAATATCTGAGGGCTGGGGCTCAGGAGGGAGGGGACAGGCTCTGCTCACTTGCTCCCTGTGATAGGACAAGAAGCAATGATGTAAGCTGCAGCACAGGAGGTTCCACCTCAACACAAGAGGAAACTTCTTTACTGTAAGGGTCACAGAGCACTGGAACAGGCTCTCCAGAGAGATTGTGAGGTCTCCTTCTCTGGAGACGTTCAAGGCCCATCTGGATGCATTCTTCTGTGACCTAAGATAGATTGTATTGTCCTGCTCTGGCAGGGGAACTGGACTCAGTGTCTTTGGGTCCCTTACAACCCCTAACATCCTGCAATCTCCTGAGAGCATGGTGCAGTTGTACCATCTGGGAACACATCGCAGTGCTGGCCCACAGGGACTTTCTCACAGAGGTTGCTCCTGTCACCATGAAGTCCACCAAGCACAGAAAAGCATCTGTCCCAAGGCTCTGATCTCTGGGCAGAACAAGTCACTTTCAACAGGTGGTAACAAGTCTGTTAATTTGTTTCAGCATGCACAACAATCCAGAAGTCCTAAATCCAGCTTGAGGCACAATTGACACCTACCTTCTGCATCCAAAGGCAGAACACAGCAAGTGCTACACTCTGCAGCCTCTCAAAAATACTAGTCCTGGGTATCTTTAATTAGGATTTCAAAACTGCTGGGTGCTTCTGATTTCAATCTGCACCCACTACCATCCCCTCTATATAAGCAGGGAGCAGGCTTTTCCTCCCAGGGGTGTTGTAAAGATCAATTGACGTTTGTGAAGCACTTGGGCTCTATAATGATGCACACTCAGATACTACCATGATAAAAAAAAGGCTATGAGAAAATCAATAACCTTGTCTTCAGAGCAGGACTTCAACAGTGTGTTGTCAATAAGGCCTAGAGCCATGTATTGAACAAACACAGGAAAACAAAGTGTAATCTAGCTGCTCATTAAGTGAGCGTTGCCCTTCCAGCATCTGACAGAGGTAGGAGACCAAAGGCAAAAAAAGAAGGTCTGCAGCACAAAAGAAAAGGCAACGACCAACTTAGCTCTGCATTTCAGAAGGGTGGAACACGTGGGTCTGCAACAGCTTCCCAGCTTGCCACCCTCTCCTTTGTCCCAGCATCTTCAATTGCCCAGAGGCCTTAATTAGCCATCACAACCTCCTTATTTTCAGAGAAGCAAGAAAAGTAGTCTAGCAACATGCCTAAGGTTAGCATCAGAGGGAATAAGGGGAGAATGTAGAAGACTTCAGCTTTCAACTGTTGCTGCATGACAACTCATCCACTAGCCAGGTCCTTGACTGAAAGGCCAAGCTTATGAATAGAGAAAACTGTTACAACGATGCTTTCTGCATCCTGATTTAGGCAAAAAGAGAGGAATTTGAAATGTTAATACTAACATATTCTATTAATATTCGTAACAGAAGGAACAGCTGAGCACTGATAGTTGCTTTCCCCCACAGCCACTCCCACAGGCCTTCAAGTAGCATTTCCAGACAAAAGAAGAGTCCACAGGTCCAATATCCAATTCCAGTGGAGCCAGAGTTTATCACTGTGATGCTTAGAATCATAGAATCAAATAGGTTGGAAGAGACCTCCAAGATCATCCAGTCCAACCTAGCACCCAGCCCTAGCCAGTCAACTAGACCATGGCACTAAGTGCCTCATCCAGGCTTGTCTTGAACACCTCCAGGGATGGTGACTCCACCACCTCCCTGGGCAGCCCATTCCAATGCCAATCACTCTCTCTGCCAACAACTTCCTCCTAACATCCAGCCTAGACCTTCCCCGGCACAACTTGAGGCTGTGTCCCCTTGTCCTGTTGCTGGTTGCCTGGGAGAAGAGACCAACCCCCACCGGGCTACAACCTCCCTTCAGGTAGTTGTAGACAGCACTGACTTGCCTGAGCTGAATGGGCAAATCTGGAAAGGTTTCCTTGCTCCCCAGAAAAAAAATGAGCTTGAGTCTTGATAGGCTACTATTGCTTCCTCCAGGGTTGCATTTAGCACCACGAATAAAATTAAGAAGGGGTAAAAATAATAATGAAATAAACCCAGGAAAGATTACTTCACTTGACCCTATGGTTAAAGCAGCAAATGCTCTCAATGGGGCTGAAGCAGAGGGAGCCTGTGTGTGCTAAGAGATAGCTGCTCACCAAGGAGAACAGCACATTAGAAGGCAAGCGCCAAGAACAGCCACCATGCCTTGGATTAATGACAAGAAACAACATCTTTCTGTAATAAGATCCAGTGCGTCTAGCACTGTAAACTGCGAGGGAAAATTGAAAGATGTAGCAAAAGCTGAACCATTTCCAACTTCGCTTGCGTGGTTTTTTTCAAGCCTCCGGCACACTGGGACACCTCTTCCTGCCAAGGCAAAGAATAGAGAGGATCTGGGGAGCGAAGGCAGAGAAAAGGCAGCGGCGGGAAAAGCTCAGAAGTCAGGGAGAGTTCCTGGCGTCCCTACGCCTGAGGAGCAACTGCATGTTCACACACACACACTGCTCCACTGCTGCCGGTTGCCAGCAGGTGACAGGGCTGTCAGGGAACAAAGCACCTGACTGCCAGCGCTCGGAACGCCGCTCCGATCCCCCAGGAGAGCGCCCTAGGAGCGGAGGGGGCCGCCACTGATGTGCGCAGAGCTGGGGCAGCGTGGCCGGTAGCAGTGCCTAAGCGCAGACCCGCCTGCTGTGAAGCAGCAGAAGGGCAACTAAACCACACAGGTTCGGCACAGCTAATGGCAGATACCACCCACGTGCAGACCCTGATTCGGATTCCCCTCACATCACTTCAGCCATCAGGCAGAGAGCCCATGGGAAAGCAGGGCTGTAGTTCAGTAAATCAGACTCTCCTTCTAGCCATTGATGGGGGACAGGCACCTACCTCCACAGGTCATCCAACCCACTTGCTTTGGACATCAGCAACGAGACAGCTCACGTAGAGAAGAGACTTGCCTTTTAGGCAGCTCACCTCCACATCTCACCCCCCATGACAGGCTTGTCTGAATTTGAGACATCTACTCACAGCCAAATAAACCCACTCCCAGGGGAGCAGACTTCCTCTGAAGTGACTTGGGTCAGCATTCACCTGAGCTCAAGGTGCTGAGGACACCCACACTGTCAAGCCTGCAGGTGCTCCACCTCTTTTCTCTACAAGCAGGTTTTGTTAGCCATTCTCTTGGTAGTGCTCACGCAGAGGGAAGCCTGCAGCTCTGCGTGGGCTGTAGGCATCTCGGGCTCTCTAACTGCTCTCTGTCTCTCAGGTGAGGCTGGCTGCTCAGACTGGCCAACACTGCTGAAAGCAGATAGAAAAATATCCTACAGAGCAGCAGTGGCACCTGCCTTCCTCCCAGCTCCACATCCTTTTGGCCCTGTCACTCCACTTTGGAAACAGGGATCTGTACCCAGACCCTTGACAGCTTTAACTCCTCCTTATTCCACACTGCCTCAACTTCTGCCCTTGCCATCAATCCCTGTCTCCATGTTACACACTGTTTGCTTGTCCCTTAGCTGTCATTCAGCCTGCCCTTGTGCAACAGGACCTGGAGGAGACAGGATGCCTGGGGAAAGCCAGTGCAAGAGCAACAGGCTCCCCACACTGTAGGCAGCTGCTCACCCTCATCAATTCCACCACTGCACGGACGTAGACTGGAGGCTTTCATGGCTGGTTTGTCTAATGCCACCAAAGGTTAGAGCTGACTTAAGTTACACAGGAAGCTTGAAGGGGTCATTTCCCAACCCAGGGTACACCAGATGTCCAGCTCCCAAGGGCAGTGCAGCTGCAGTCCGTATACACTGCATCTCTTTCCCACATCCACCACATGGTGTTTCCTCACCACTGCTTCAAGGGAAAGCAGAAATGTCAAGTGAAGTTGCAATGCATCAGCAAGAGATGGGAAAAAACAAACAGGTAAAAACAGTAAGACAAGGGAGAGGGCATCCCAGGGAGGTGATGTGAAGAGCTTAAGGAGATAGAAGCAGACAATAAGGCAAGAGTTATCAAAGGGGTAACACTTTAGATAAGGACCAAGGTGTCTGCAAACATGAAACAGATTAAGAGAGTGTTTTGGGGAGAGGGCAAATACACTTCTATACTACAAGAGAGAGAGGTTTCAAGGCAACACTGCTCTGCCTACAAACCTCCCTCTGAGGAAAATGATATTCATCTTTCCTCCTCTCCTAACCAGGGCTCTATCACATTGGTTGATCTTGCCTTCTCCCCAGATAGGGATAACCCACAAGGGACAGATCAGACAGCTGTTAAATAAAGATAACGACATAATCTACAGTGTCCCTACCCTGCTGCCCATGAGGCTGCGCCACCAATTGGCAAGTGAACCATCTCTCAAACTTCCTTTGGGTTCACAGCATTCTCTGCCCTCCTGAACAATCCTTTTAACCCTCTGAAATTTAGCCCAGGAAGAGAGAATATAATTTTTAGACATTTTCTTTAATCAACCTTTTAGTCAAATTAGACCCTTTATCCCATTTGATATCTGCCTTTAACATCTGTCCTGCCCTTACCCTAAATTCCCTCCAAAACTGCTAACATCAGATGTTTGGGAGTTTGGTGGGGTTTGTTTTTTATTTTTGGGGGGGGGGAGTGTTTGGTTGGTTTTTTTTTTCCCTCCTATTTTCCTTTTTTATCTATTTAAGTGCACAGGCTGCTTGAATGAAGAAGATGGAGTGGGTTCATTGATGATCCACTCCTCCAAAGACTTGGTCATCCTTGTGTCCATTAGCATTAGACTATGTTCCTGACATTCTAACACCTGTGAACAAGCAGCAGCTCCCAGGGGCTGAAAGCACACGCTACCCAAACAAAGAGTGAGCAGCATTTTCTGACTCCTTTCATTAAGAAGTAACCACTCCTGCATGAGCCCAAATCCTTTACAAGGTTGTTTCTTGGATGCTCAAAGTCTGTGTTCATTCACCCTACCCCTACCTTCCAGGTCATCAAGTCTCAAACTATTTCACTGTTGCAGTATCTCATTAGGTGGAGCCCTGGAAATAAAGCACTGATTAGTAGATCTTAAAGCCACACACTGTGCTGAGCCTAAAGAAGGCGGCATGGGAACATCACCCAAAGCTAATCCCCTTATAAAAGAGAAACACTGGGCTGGTAGGGCAGGAGGAGCAGTCTGTAGAAAATAACACTTCATTAACTTTGAAGACAGTTTGACCAAAACCAAAAGAGCCAGAAATAAGAAGTGTTTCTCTCACACCAAAGCCTATTGAACAGCAGAGGCAAAACCCAGCTTTCTTTGCAGCACCAGCATCGTTTGCTGACAAATACTGCTGTCATGACTAAATCAGCATTGCTCCGCCCGTGGGAGCTTCAGCTGTTATTAGAGTACAAAAACCACTGCAGATCTGGTGTAAAGCCACAAACAGGACATGCAAGCATAAAGCAACAGGTCCAGGCCTTTGTGCAATGGAAGGAAAACTTCTGCCCAGCCTCGGGCTGCTGAGCTGCCTGTACACTTGACTGCTGTGCTACAAGGCTGTCCTCAAATGAACTTCAAGACATGGCTGAGCCTTCAACTACTTAGTAAGTTGGTCAAGATCTTTCTTTGTAAGCAGGGACTATATCACAGCCTAGGAGAAAAAGGTCACTGTAATTAGATTTTTAGAACAAGGGTTCACATATAATCAAGGAGGAGAGAGGGAAGATGAACATAAACCAGAATGCAGTTTGCCTAGATTAACCAGAGCCTGGCTGACCTGCCCAACCTTAGCCTCGAAAATGAGATCCTTTACCCAGTGCACAAAGCAAATCAATGCACAGATAAGATATTTGCTTTATTTTGGCTCTGTAGAATTGACTACTAGGAAATAAATCACAAATCCAGCACGCTTAGCTCAAGCAGCAGCACCTGATCTACAGTACAAATAACAAAAACTAGAGAGAGAGTCATGATTGCTTGTATTATTTTACATCCATCTCTGTACACATGCTTCAGCAGTCAATTCATTCATTATACTAAGGTGGTCCTACATTCACATCTAAATTCTCCTCCTAGAGATGTGGTGTTAACTATTGAAAGCACCACAGGGTCATGTAAGGGCACCTCAATGTTTTGATCTTTGGCCAAATCTGTCTCTGGTTCATGTTAAAAGGTCATGAGAAGGCTTTATTTGCAGAAGTTGACAGAATGTTACTGTCTTTGGATACTCTTATTTATGGTGTCTTGTTTCTGATTATTTTAAACTTTGAGGTTATCTTCCCCTTTATTCTTAAGAGCCTTTCATTCTTGAGCTGGTCTGAAACATTATAAACAGTTATAAACAGTATAACATTATAAAAGCTTATTCAGCCTAAAAGTGTTTAACTCTATCTTTCTGACATTACAGCCAAGAAAGAGGTAACCACCCTCTTGGAAGGGTCCCATTCTCTTAAAGGAAACAGCTCATCTCCATCTTGCATCTATTCACCTAGCTGAGTCAGAGCCCATGTTTACCTCTCTCCTGTGGGTTATCTCTCATTCCTGATCTGTTTTCAACAGGAGGGGTGGAGGAGGAGACACCACAGAGCCTGGGCAGAGACTCTTCTATGCTTTAGCCAGCAGGTAAACATGGGGCATGCACCACGAGGGTCTCCAACTCCAACCTCAAAGCTACTGATCATGAGCAAGAAATCTCCACCAAGAGCTGTCAAGCAGACTAGAGCAGCTGCTCCCTCCGGAGCTGGAGCTTCAGTGTCCCACTGACTGGGAACATCCATCAAAAGGGCAAGAAAGTCAAATGCAAAGAAGGGAGAAAATGACAATAAGAATTAAACAGGAAGGTTGTTAATAAAGCAAGAGAGCTGAAGTCTTTAGACATTCAGAAAGCCTGTAGAAATCAGGGAGCAATCAGAATATAAAATAATCCAAACAAACGAGCGTCTCAGGTTGGCCTCAATACCTGTCCAGACTGGGCTGCCCAGGAAAGTGTGTAAAAATGGGACAAACAGACAATACTTCCCTTAGGCACTCTTCCAGCTGCCAACCACTCTCAGCTCATGAGCTTCCTGAGCCAAATCAGGTTTCTATATTTTTCACTCCCTTTCCGTGGATTCCTCCTAATGAGGGAGGGATGGGAACAGCCAAAGAGAATAACAACACTTGAGGAAAGCTAAAGTAATACTTGGTATCAATCTTGATACAGGATAATAGAGAGACAGCATCAACATGTAGGCTTCCCATACATAATCTACTCAGATGTGAACTGCCACACCACCCTTGCAAATGTAGATGCATGTCTCATACCTCTGCAAGAAATTGGAGGATGTGCTGCTGTCTTGTACTGTGGATGTGTTATCAATAGCCTTAACCAGACACTTCAGTGCCTGGGGGATCCTATTAGAAAAAAATGATGGGGGGGGGGGGAAACAACAAAATATTTTTCTGAACATTTTTCTGGCTGTGATTTCCAAAGGGTAGGAAAGGAAAAAGAAACCACAGCAACCAACAACTGGAGCTTATTGGAAGCCATCAATCCTGGGGAAGGATGCTGGCTGATTATGGAAGCCTGTTATTTTGTCGCCTGAGATAACATTTACTTTTTGTTCCCCCCTTTGCTGTTATTAACTCATGCTGGTACAGTCCTGTAGCACGTTTTGCCTTAAATACAGTAATATTTCTCTGCCATCTCTCATGAGGTTTCTGATGCCAAGCAGACAGGGATCAAGAAAAGCTGCAGATCAATGACCCAGGTTCACTTGCTTTATGAACCACGTCAAATGTACTTTGGATCCTTTCTTTCCACTCCACCTCCAAAATACAAACACACACACAGAAAACAGCCCCAACCTCCACTTGCTGGCATCAGTTACAGCAGCAAGAAGAGACACTTCCACCCTTCTAGAAAAGATCAGGCACAATTCCTGGGGAGGGGGAATCACACAGAATTAACCAGGTTGAAAAGACGTTTGAGATCATCATGTCCAACCTATCACCTTCTAATTAACCAAACCATGGCACTAAGTGCCTCATCCAGCCTCCTTTTAAACACTTCCAGGGATGGGGACTCCACCACCTCCCTGGGCAGCCCATTCCAATGCTGATTGCTCTTGCTGTGAAGAACTTCATCCTAATACCCAGTCTAAACCTGCCTTGGAGCAGTTTGAGACTGTGTCCTCTTGTTCTGTCACTGGGTGCCTGAGAGAAGAGACCAACTCCACCTGGCTACAACCTCCCTTTAGGTAGTTGTAGAGAGCAATGAGGTCTCCCCTTAGCCTCCTCTTCTCCAGGCCAAACACCCCCAGCTCCCTCAGCTGTTCCTCACGGGGCTGTGCTCCAGCCCCCTCACCAGCCTTGGTGCCCTTCTCTGGACACACTCCAGCACCTCAACATCTTTCTTAAATGGAAGGGCCCAAAACTGGACACAGTACTCAAGATGTGGCCAGAGCAGTGCTGCAAGTGGTGGGCAGGACACACCACGCACAGGTGGATCACAAAACCAAGGTAATGCCTGTTACTCACAAATGAGGTCTCCAAAACTGAAAGATTCAGAAGTAAGCCTGAATTGTTTTCAACACTAAAAACCAGAGACTGCTCTGGGTGCTGAGATGGTTTTTTATTTTTAAACTCACCTAAGCCTTGTTTAAATTACTAGGTGACTTTAACACTGGATTTTGGGGGTTAGTGTAGACATCTACTATGTTTGTTAACTTAATGACATAGTTCTCCCCTCTTCCAGATGGAGCCCTCAAATTAGGTCATGGCAATTACATCCATCCAATTTGAAGGCAACAGCTGTCTACTCCTTGCCTAGAAGGAAGAGAAAGAGGAGAAGCAAGAGGTGATGATATCACACAAGTGCAGTATCTGTACCTGGGCAGAGTGCAGTACACATTAGTCCAAAACCTCACGAGTGCAGAAAGTTGATCTTTCTGGGTTCCATCACCTGGATCTCCAGGCACTTGGTGACACCCTTTACTTCAAGAGCTTTGCCTCAGCCAGCCAAAGTGGGATAAAGACAGCAAACTCCTTATGGATATTTCTGCAGCCAGAGTCTGCCCCTGCATCACCTCCAGAAAGCTCACTTTTCACTGTACTGGGCATAGTTGAGGTCACCTCATTCCCAAGAGTAGGTAGTCAAAGGACCCAGGCACCAGGTAGGAAGGAGGAAAAGGCTAGAGGAAGCGAGCTGGTGTCCCCAGCTGCAGCAAAGGGGAGGTGAGGGAGAAGGCACATCTGTGCCAAAAGGGACAAAGCTATATCCTTCCCCAGCAGCGGGAAGAAGGGAGCAGGCCCAGCTATGCTGAAATTGGTCACCATCTGACTCATGCTGTCAGCTTGGAAAAGAGGAAGACTAAAGCAAAATCAAGCTAAAGCCTCAGAGGATAAAGAAACCTATCCTAGCATCTGCATCAGCCTGGCCCTGCCAAAATCTCAGCAGGCCCACAACCCTTAGCAAATATCCTAGGCAAAGGCACCTTTGACCTTCTTTCCTCTCGATCCACCTCCCTATCTTTTCCTTCCCTGCCCTAATAAACCTCCAAATTTTCCTTCTCTCCACTGTCTCCAAATAAATCAAGACTCAGACTGGATTCCTCCTTTGTTTCCATGTGTCTTCCTCATGATTCCCTTTTCTTCAGCCTCATTTCCACTTCTATTAATTTTCTAGTTTATTTTGATTCTCAATGAGACATTGCCTGAAGTCAGGGTTAATAACTCACCCTTCAGTAGTCAAGAACAGGCACGAAGAGGCTGGCAGCCTGCTGTGCAGGAGACTGACTGCTGGACAAAACTGCATGGGGGCCTGGGGACCTGGCAGAGCTGGAGGAGTGACCAAAGGGGAGGGCAGCCTGGGACAAGAGGTGGTAGAGCTCCATTGTGACAAGTCACCTGTAGCAAGACTGGAGTCCTGATTTTCCCAAGTGCAAGGTGTTTTCACTGAGCCCTGCAAGCAAAAAGTTGTAAGGTTTCTTTTCACTGGCAGTGCCTCTAGCTAAATCGGGAGCATTTCTGACTGTTACGGAGAGGATGGAACAAGGAAATTCTTCACAGAGAAGCAAAAACTTATTAAAGCAAGGAGAAAAAACAAAGGCTGCACTCTGAGCAGCAGGGTTGTTTCCTCACTACTTTGGAGTTGCTCTCCTAGAGCATGCTTTGGCTACCAGGAGCCTCTGTAGCAACTCCATCCTACTGAAGGGGTCTCATCTAACCTGAGCTGCTCATGAACCATAGGATGGTCACCACCCCATGCAGCAGCAGCTTCTTTTCCCTCCATCCTCATTGCCCACTGCAATCCCTCCTTAGAGATGATTTCTCCTTATCAGATACTAAGGGAGTAATGGTTCTACTCACACAAGAGGAGTGAAAACACAAAGTGATTTTGCAGATAGAGGTAGAGGATGATTTAAGACACAGTGTAAGAGCCATTCCGACTGCAGAGGGACTCCCTCACCACAACAGCTGTTAGAGACAAAAGGTAGTAGGGAATTACATTGGGCCACACAGATCCCACAACTGGGATGAGCAAGAAGTTGAGGAAGAAGGGGTGAGGAAGCCTTTGAGAGCTGATGGGGCTGGTGCTCAGCACCCTGAAGTGTGGGAGAGCATGGTTTACCCAGCTGAGGGGCTGAGTGAAGGCCAGAAAAGGCACCAGCAGGCAGGCAGTCCAGAGATGGATGAGTCACAGGGCAATGTGAGGTGGATGATGGTGAGAAGAGTTTTTGGAAGAGCCACAGAAGTAAGCAAGATGAGCTTGACTGAAGTCTCATCATCTGTCCTTCCCTTGCTACTAATCTCTCTGGGACATATTACCTACATGTCTTGCAGTCAAAGATCTTTTGAAATTTCCATTATAGGACCATTAGCTTCCTCTTCAGTCACAGAAATAACACCTTCACCAACCCAGTTCTGCTCCCAGTTACCTCAGTGGGAGTATTGTCACTACTTCTACCTCTAGCCCTACACCCACACTCCTGGCTTCCCAGCAAAGACTCTTCTCTTCCCTTCTTTGTTGTCTCTGCAGAAGCTGTGACAGATGCTCTCTTAGACTCCCACAACACAGAAAAGCAACATGTTTGCCTAGTGTGGAAGGTAGCAGAGAAGCTGTTTTAACCCAAACCATGTGAGGAATTGAGTTGCAGAAATGCCCAGGTGGTGGAGGGTGTGGGGGCCAAGGAGAGCACCCTAGAGCAGGAGACAGAGTGCCTTCGCTCTGTGTTGGCTTCAACCTCTGCCATTCTTCTTGGCATGAATGGGATTAGAGAAGCACCAAGGCAGCTTTGCTGCCAGTTACACTCCATGGCAACACATCATCTTTGAAAGGGCCTGGAGAGCAGGCAAGGTACCTGAGGACTGGAGAAAAGCCAACATCACTCCGGTCTTCTAAAATAGCAAGAAAGATGACCCAGGAAACTACAGACCAGTCAGCCTCACCTTCATCTATGGAAAGGTGATGGAACAGCTTGTTCTGGGTGTCACCTCAAGACATGTGAAGGAAAAGAAGATTATCAGCTGCAGTCAGCATGGGTTCACCAAAGGGAAGTCATATCTGACCAATCTGATAGCTTTCTACGAGGGAGTGACTGGATCTTGGTGAGACTTGTGAGAGATGCTGGGTCCTGGTGGAATTGAGTGCTTGGACATTGGCTGTGGTTCAGAGAAAAGCCTCCCCCTCCACCTCAGTCTAGCCCACAGCACTTCACCATTGCTACCTCTCAGACTCCCCAGTTCAAGGAGGACAGGGGAACTGCTTGAGAGGGTACAGCAAAGGGCTGCAAAAGTGATTAGGGGGCTAGAACATGTCCTGTGAAGAAAGGCCGAGGGACTTGGGGCTTTTTACCCTGGGGAAGAGTTAAGTACTCATAAACTTTGATAAGATCTCCCTTTAGAGGGTGGGACCAGTCTGTTTTCAGTGCTGCTCTGTGACAGGACAAGAGGAAATGGGCACAAACTTGAACACAGGAGGTTCCATCTAAACATGAGGAGGAACTTCTTTGCGTTGGGTGTGGTGGAGCACCAGAACAGACTGCCCAGAAAGGTGGTGGAGTCTCCATCTCTGAAGTCATTCAAAGCCTGCCTGGATGCCATCCTGTGCAACCTTCTCTAGGTGGACCTGCTCTGGCAGGGAGGTTGGACTAGATGCTCTCTAGAGGTTCCTTGCAACCCCTACCATGCTGTGACGCCGTTTAATTCTCTGATCAGCTTTAAAGACTTAGAAGTTTCTAGAAACACTGCCTCATCTTTTTCCACAGATTACCTGAGGCCTTCTCAGTCACCTCAGGAGGCCTTTCCTTGCAGTTCTCCCTCAGATGAACAGATACATAAAGGACCAGTGAAGTACTGAAACTGGAAAGCTCCACAATGCTTGGGCTTGATACCACCTCTTCTCTTGGACCTTTCCTCTCTTTCCCTCCAGCAACACCTGCCACAGGAGCATCCCCAGAGTGCCACCCCACCAATTCAGACAGCAGCTAGGCACAGGCTCCTCTGGGAGATCATCTCTATCTGCAATCAGAGGAGAATGCAGAAGATGTTCTGCTTTGTCTCCTCTTCCCACTGGGCCTTCCTGAAAGCAGAGAAATGACAACTCAACAGCTGCCTCCCTGTCTTGGGGACAGGGTGGGAGGAACGAGCAGTTTGGGGAAAGGAGAATTAAACTGAACAAAGCACAAACCAAGTGAAGCTGAAATTCAAGCTCAGCTTGCCAGCTCAGATTTCATATTGTTCCATCAAGTACCCAGTTGAAACTGCAGAATGAAAACAGCACAGACACAGAGGCTGTCCTCTACAGTGTATTCAGCCTGAACATCACTAGAAAAGCAGCAAACATCTTGCAAGAAAGAGTTTGTTCCCTCTTCTAAGATGTGTATCCCGGTTTGAGAAGCCCAAGAGGGGTTAACAAGCAGAGCTCTGTGGGAGTTAATGGAGTGGTGCCAGTTTATTAGCCACAGCAGACACGGCTCAAACGCTTGCACACTTACCCGCACACAGCCCAGCGTCTTTGGAGGCTCAGCCCACCTCACATGCAGCCAGCAGGCAAGGGCAGCCCCATGCTTGCCTCTGCCACAACAGGGCCTTCCCATCCTTAGCCCAGCCCACAGATCACTTTCTACATATAAACTCCAACCCCTGCAGCACATCTCACTTCCCAACCCAGCCACACTTCCAGCATCCCTCACTGCTAGCCGGGATATGTGCCCAGGAAGGACTGGGAAGGCCCTCCACAGTTCCTTGCTCTTGTAGTTTACACTGAGATCCCAACACACCTGAGCCACGTTTGGAAGCCCTCCAATTTCAGCCATCCAATGCACTTCAGTCACTACCTTCCCCATTAGCAGCCTCCAGCTGGCCCAAAATACAGCAGCTCACTAGATCCCTTCCACTATAACCTATTCTCTCATCTTAGCTCCAGAGTCTTACCCCTACACCTTGAACAGTAACACCACTCAGCACTGGGGAGGGCATACCTCAGTTTTGGGCACCTGACTACAAGAAGGACATTGAGGTGCTTGAGTCTGTCCAAAGAAGAGCAACTAAGCTGGTGAAGTGTCTCTGAACCCAAATCTTATGGGGAACAGCTGAGGGAACTGGAGTTGTTTAGGCTCCAGATGAGGAGGCTGAGAGGAGATCTAATTGTCCTCTACAGAGGATGGAGCAAGGTGGGGATCGGTCTCTTCTCACATGCAAGAGGACAAGAGGCAACAGCCTCAAATCATGCCAAGGGAGCTTCAGGTTGGATTTTAGAAAACAAATCCCTTCACAGAAAGGATTGCTTGGCATTGGAACAGGCTGCACAGTGAAGTGGAGGAGTCACCACCCCCACAGGTATTTAGGAGATGCTTATGGACACGGTTTAGTGACAGCAGCAGGATTGTGAGCTCTAGTTAGACTCAAACTCAAAGGTCTCTCCCCACCTCAACTATGATCAAATTTAAGCCCTCACCTTCTAGTGAAAAGCTCTTAGGTCCCCTCAGGATTTTAAACACCAGTGGAAAAGTCTCCCTTCTCCCTGTACTCATTTGGCCTCACCTGGCCAGATGCAGAGAGGAGGGTACAGCACTCCCAGGGACAATCGCAGAGGAACTCATCAGTAGGTCAAATATTTACCTAAGCCTCATCAACGCAAATGTCTTCTAATCCACTTGTACTTTTCAGGGGTGGCAAGAGAATGGTGAGTACACCTCTGATTTATAAAAATGCATACAAATTAGAGTAATAAAGAACCCATTCAGAAGATTTATTATGCAGCAATCATACGACTGATAGTCAAAGTTATTGTGTATGCATCATCAACAAGGAGTTAACAACAAAAAGGCAACATATAGAGCGAGTGACAGTTCCTACACTCCTCTGTCCAGGGCTCAGGGCATTTTAGTGGTCTGATTATTGCTGGCACACGTTTCTAGTGAGAGCCAGGCTGGCTCCACGAGAGCCTGCATGTTGAAGCAGGGGAGGGGGAGGAAGATTGAGATGTAACAATCTCCAGACAGTTCATTTGAGGCCTCCGTGCAATTTCCAAACACAAGCATGTAGCTAAGTGCCTGAGGGCAGCAAGCACAAGCAGCACAGTTGGTGGGGAAGGGGTGCAGAGATAAGGCTATAAATATAAAGCTGCATTACTCTTTGGGGGAAGCGGCAGGGTCTCAGAAGAGGTCATTCAGTGGGATGAAATAATCCCAGGTGTAACTATTAAATCCATGCAGCAAAGACTTTGCATCAGATTCTCTACTGGGAGTTTCTCTTTGTGTTCCTGAAATGCTGCCTGAAACCCATGAAAATGTTAATCATCAGGAAAGAATAATCCTGTGTCCAGTGGGAAGTGTTGTCACGGTGCTGGATGAGGAAATCCTTCACACATGCGAATTAGAATAGGAGATGCCATAGGTACAAGACAAAGTCTGAAGTGCATGACACTAATCTGCCTAATCACACTCAAGTACCACCCAGAGAAGGCAAGTGGCTGGGGAAGGAAACAGTCATCTTTGTGCTCTCTTGCTAGAGCTGACTATCCTGACACCTTTCCTTCCACTGATACGACCACAGACACCCTCTGCCCGGTGAGGAATGCCCCAGGTCTTTCAGCCACCTCCTCACAGAGCTCACATCTATCAAGTAATACCCAACACCTTCACAGAAACACGGAATTTCTTGGATTGGAAAAGATCCTCAAGCTCATTGAGCCCAATCATTAGTTTCACACTGACAAGTCCTTGACTAAACCAAATCCCTCAGCACAGCATCTCATCACTATGAATTGCCATGGCTGGAAAGGACCACCAGGATCATCCAGTCCAACCTTCATCCCAGCATCCTTAATCCCTAGACCATAACCTCAAGTGCCACATCCACTCTCCCCTTAAATGCCTCCAGTGACGGCAACTCCACCACCTCCCTGGGCAGCCTGTTCCAGTGCCTGACCACCTGCTCAGTAAAGAGCTTCCTCCCAACATCCAACCTAAACCTCCCCTGGTGCAACTTGGGGCCATTTCCTCTTGTCCTATCATTAGTAATTCAGAAGAGACCAGCTCCAGCCTCACTTTTAGGTAGCACTTCTCTGCCCCTGCTCCAGCACCTCAATGTCCCTCCTGTACTGTGGTAACCAAAACTGGACACAGTACTGGAGGTGTGGTCTCACGAGTGCCGAGTACAGGGCATGCTCACCTCCCTACTCCTGCTGCTCACACCATTGCTGATGCAGGCCAGGATGCTGTTGGCCTTCTTGGTCACCTGGGCACACTGCTGGCTCGTGTCCATCCAGCTGTCCACCAACACCCCCAGGTCCTTTTCCACCAGGCAGCTCTCCAGCCACTCCTCACCCAGCCTGTAGGGCTGCTGAGGGTTGTTGTGGCCCAAGTGCAGGACCCAGCACCTGGCCTTGTTAAACCTCATGCAATTGGCCTCAGCCCATGGCTCCAGCCTGTCCAAATCCCTCTGCAGGGCCTTCCTACCCTCCAGCAGATTGACACTCCTGCTTAACTTGCTGAGGGTGCACTCGATCTCCTCATCCGGGTCATTGATGAAAAGATTAAACAAGAGTGGCCCCAAAACTGAGCCCTGAGGGACTCCACTTGTGACCTTCTTGCATTCCAAGCTGCAACAGCCTCAATGACATCTTCTATGGTCTTCCATCCCTTGGAAGCTCTGCCCAGAATGCTTCAGCAGCAGTACACCTGTGCCTACATACAGCAGCAGTGAGGACATGCTGGTTGCTACCACAGCCAAGTAAGCCTTGGGCATTTCCATCGCCCAGAAGCTTAGAGCGTATCTCCCAGGCTGAGCGCTAGAAGATGGGTGGGCCAAGTGCCACAGGCAATCTTTTGAAATGTAAAACTGGAAGAAAGACTCATCTAATCCCAACCTGACAAAAAGGGGACTGTCAGTGCATTTAAATACTCTTCCAGAGACACCTGGTATTTATCTCCACTATGTTTGTCTCGGCAAAGGGGAGATGTTGGCACAGACAGTAGCTTCAGAGGCATGAAGCCCTTCCTCTGCTTTACCTCGTTCCCCTGCCCCTCCCTCTGACAATGGAGAGAAGAGGACAGAAGAAAGTTGTCCCTAGCACCGTGCTCAGTCTCTCTCCCTGTCTGTAAGGAACAGGAAAAAGAAAACACAAGGACACAATCTGTCACAGCACAGGGACACAGTAGAGAGGAGTCAAACCAGAAACAGGCCAGAGCCCTGCAAACACAAGTATCGCTGGCCAACACAGCAACGACTTCTGCCTAGGACATTTCTTCTTCTGTCCATAAACCACAGCCACGCAATCGTGGCCTGACATGTCCCAACGACTGCAGCTCTGACCTTTGTGACTCTTCCTAGGAGTCAAATTCAGTGACATGGAGCCCTGAAGTCCTGGTTTACTTGCTCAGGAATGTGGAGTTTCCTGAAGGTCTAAGTAACCTTGAAGCTGCCACCTATCTCCTCATCATAAAGACAGGTCAAAGTACTCACTTAATGCTACTTCTGTAACTCCAGAGCATGCTGAAAAGTACCACAGAATGGCTTAGGCTGGAAGGGACCTTAGAGGACATCTACTCCAACCTCCCCACCGTGAGCAGGGAAGTCTCTCAACTAGACTCAGCTGCTCAAGGCCTCATCCAATCTGGCACTGAACTGCCCCAAGGAAGAGGCATCCACAACCTCCCTGGCCAAACTTCTCCAGCGTTTCACCACCCTCATACTAAAGAGATTCTTCCTAAGATTCAGTCTGAACCTACTCTCCCTAAGTTTCAAACCATTCTCTCTTGTCCTATTCCTAGACATCCTCATGAGAAGTCCCTCTGCAGCCTTCCTGTAGGATCCCTTCAGATATTGGAAGGCAGCTACAAGGTCCCCCCAGAGTCTTCTCTTCTCCAGGCTGAACAAGCCCAGCTCCCTCAGCCTACCCTCATAGCAGTTCCAGTCCTTGGAGCATCTTTTTGGCCCTTCCCTAGACTTGCTCCAACAGCTCTGTGCCCTTCTTACGATGGGAACACTAGAACCAGGCACAGCATTCAAGCTGGGGTTGCACAAATGCAGAGTGAAGGAGAAGAATCACCTGCTCATGGAACAAGATATCCTCAATAGACCTCGCCAGCCTCTTCTCCCTCCTTCACAGGCTCACAGGATGTTAGGGGTTGGAAGGGACCCAAAGAGATCATCGAGTCCAACCCCCTTGCCAGAGCAGGACAATACTATCTAACACAGATCACAGAGGAACACACTCAGACAGGCCTTGAAAGGCTCCAGAGAAGGAGACTCCACGACCTCCCTGAGGAGCCTGTTCCAGTGCTCTGTGACTCTTAAAGAAGTTCCCCTTTGTGCTGAGGTGGAACCTCTTTTGATGCAATTTACACCCATTGCTCCTTGTCCTACCACAGGGAGCAAGTGAGCAGAGCCTGTCCCCCCCATCCTGCCCAGCCTTCAGATACTTATAAACATTTATCCAATCCCCTCTAAGTCTTCTCTTCTCCAGACTAAAAACCCCCAGGTCCCTCAGCCTCTCCTCATAAGCCATGCCCTCCAGTCCCATAATCATCCTTGTGGCCCTCCACTGGACCCTCTCCAGCAGATCCCTGTCCCTCTTAAACTGGGGAGCCCAAAACTGAACACAGTATTCAAGATGAGGTCTCACCAGGGCAAAGTAGAGGGGGAGGAGAACCTCCCTTGATCTGCTGAACACACTCCTCAATCCCATTGGCCTGCTTGGCCACAAGGGCACATTGCTGTGCCGTGGTTAATTCGTTATCCACCAGGACCCCCAGGTCCCTCTCCACAGGACTGCTTTCCAGCAGATCACCTCCTAGCAGCCTTCAAAGGATGTTCTCCCATAGGAAGTTGCCCTTTACCCAGGGATTGGAGCACATTTTGCATGTTACAATCTACCTATGATCTGGATTCACATCTCTCACTTAGCCAGAGAATCCCTGATGTGACAGCTGAGGGAAATGAAATGAAGTGCCAATCCCCTTTCATTTTTCAGTAAAATAACCCCCATATGGGAGACAACACAGTTTCCCCAGACATCTGCCACACATTCCAGAAAAATGCATTACAGGCATGCCACTGAGTGAGAAATAGATTTTAGGAAGTTAAGAAGCTATTGGATATTTAAAGGATGTGTGACACATCACAGTGTGCTGGGAGTGCATTCTAAAGGAGTAACAATGCTGCAAAGATAATGTGGAGGAATGCAGTTGGGATCACAGAATCAGAGAAACATTCAGGTTGGGAAAAAGCCCTCAGGATCACAAAGTCCCAACCAATAACCCTACTCTACAAGATTTACCCTAAA